>JAOPSE010000025.1:11800000-12276495 GCA_029449295.1 Zea luxurians | reverse complement strand
AATCCTCAAGAAGACATCATATGAACTCATCACCGGTAGAAAGCCCAATGTTTCATATTTTAGAGTCTTCAGTAGCAAATGTTTTATTCTTGTTAAAAGAGGTAGAAAATCTAAATTTGCTCCTAAGGCTGTAGAAGGCTTTTTACTTGGTTATGATTCAAACACAAGGGCATATAGAGTCTTTAACAAGTCCACTGGACTAGTTGAAGTTTCTTGTGACATTGTGTTTGATGAGACTAACGGCTCTCAAGTAGAGCAAGTTGATCTTGATGAGATAGATGATGAAGAGGCTCCATGCGTCGCACTAAGGAACATGTCCATTGGGGATGTGTGTCCTAAGGAATCCGAAGAGCCTCCATAAGCACAAGATCAACCTTCATCTTCCACACAAGCATCTCCACCAACCCAAGATGAGGATCAAGCTCAAGAGGATGAAAATGAAGATCAAGAGGATGAGCCACCTCAAGAGGAGGGCAATGATCAAGGGGGAGATGCCCATGATCAAGAAAAGGAAGACGAACAAGATCCAAGGCCGCCACACCCAAGAGTCCACCAGGCGATTCAAAGAGATCACCCCGTGAACACCATCCTCGGCGATATTCATAAGGGGGTAACCACTCGATCTCGAGTCGCTCATTTTTGTGAACATTACTCTTTTGTCTCCTCTATTGAGCCACACAGGGTAGAGGATGCACTTAAAGATTCCGATTGGGTGCTGGCGATGCAAGAGGAGCTCAACAACTTCACGAGGAATGAGGTATGGCATTTGGTTCCATGTCCTAATCAAAATGTTGTAGGAACCAAGTGGGTCTTCCGCAACAAGCAAGATGAGCATGGTGTGGTGACAAGGAACAAAGCACAACTTGTGGCCAAGGGTTATTCATAAGTCAAAGGTTTGGATTTTTGTGAAACCTATGCACCCATAGCTAGTCTTGAGTCAATTCGTATATTACTTGCCTATGCTACTTACCATGGCTTTAAGCTCTATCAAATGGACGTGAAGAGTGCCTTCCTCAATGGACCAATCAAGGAAGAGGTCTATGTTGAGCAACCTCCCGGCTTTGAAGATAGTGAGTATCCTAAGCATGTGTATAAACTCTCAAAGGCGCTTTATGGGCTCAAGCAAGCCCCAAGAGCATGGTATGAATGCCTGAGAGATTTTCTTATCACTAATGGCTTCAAAGTCGGCAAGACTGATCCTACTCTCTTTACTAAAACATTTGCAAATGATTTGTTTGTATGCCAAATCTATGTTGATGATATCATATTTGGGTCTACTAACAAATCTATTTGTGAAGAGTTTAGTAGGATCATGGTACCAAAATTCGAGATGTCTATGATGGGGGAGTTGAAGTATTTTCTAGGATTTCAAGTGAAGCAACTCCAAGAGGGCACTTCCATTAGCCAAACGAAGTACATTCAAGACATACTCACCAAGTTTGGAAATGAAGGATGCCAAGCCCATCAAGACACCCATGGGAACCAATGGGCATCTCGACCTCGACACGAGAGGTAAATCTGTAGATCAAAAGGTATACCGGTCGATGATAGGATCTTTACTCTATTTATGTGCATCTCGACCGGACATTATGCTTTCCGTATGCATGTGTGCAAGGTTCCAAGCCAATCCTAAGGAAATTCACCTTAGGGCCGTGAAGAGAATCTTGAGATATTTAGTTCATACACCTAAATTTGGTCTTGGTACCCCAAGGGATCCTCTTCTGATTGGGCAGGGTGTAAAATTGATAGGAAGAGCACATCAGGGACTTGTCAGTTTCTAGGGAGATCCCTGGTGTCTTGGGCTTCAAAGAAACAAAACTCAGTAGCTCTTTCTACCGCCGAAGCCGAGTATATTACCGCAGGCCATTGTTGCGCAATTGCTTTGGATGAGGCAAACCCTTAGGGACTATGGCTACAAATTTAGCAAAGTCCCTCTCCTATGTGATAATGAGAGTGCAATCCGCATGGCGGATAATCCCGTTGAGCACAACCGCACTAAGCACATAGCCATTCGGTATCACTTTTTGAGAGATCACCAACAAAGGGGGGATATCGAGATAGCCTATATTAACACCAAAGATCAATTGGCCGATATCTTTACCAAGCCTTTAGATGAGAAAACCTTTACCAAACTTAAGAATGAGCTAAATATTCTTGATTCTAGGAATTTTGATTGATACTTTGCACACATAGCTCATTTATATACCTTTGATCATATCTCTTTTATGTCTATGACTAATGTGTTTTCAAGTGTATTATTATGCTTAGTCATAGAATTGAAAGGGAAATGGCGTATTCGGCAAAGACGACGCTTCCACTCAACTCCATAGGTATTATCTACTCTTTACCGATATTCCGCATCGTTCTCCACTTTGGTATAATCTTCACTCATATCTATTTATTTGCCATTGGGGAGAAAGTAGAAGGGCTTATATTTCACTCACAAGTATCCGTTTTTGGCGATTCATGCTAAAGGGGGAGGAAGTATTAGCCCAAAGCAAAAGGACCGCACCACCACCAAATTTTAAAATGAAGTTTTCAAATTGATATCTTTATGTGTTTTCAAAAGGGGAGAAAGTATCTTCAAAAATTTGTAAAACCCTCTTGAACACTAAGAGGAGAGTTTCATTGAGGGGGAGTTTTGTTTAAGTCAAAGGAAAAGCATTTGAAACAGGGGGAGAAAATTTCAAATTTTGAAAATGCTTCTTTCAATCTTATTCATATACCTTTGACTATTTGCAAAAGTTTTGAAAAAGAATTTCATAAAGAATTTGCAAAACAAAACTTGTGGTGCAAGCAAGTCAAAATTTTAGATAAGAAGAAAACCATCCATGCATATCTAGTAGAAATTATTATTGGTTTCATTCCAAGCAACCTTTGCACTTACCTTATGCAAACTAGTTCAATTCTGCACTTTTATATTTGCTTGGTTTGTGTTGGCATCAATCACCAAAAAGGGGGAGATTTAAAGGGAAATAGGGTCAAACCTTTTCCTAATGATTTTGGTGGTTGAATTGCCCAACACAAATTATTGGACTAACTAGTTTTGCTCTAGATTATGAGTTCTACAGGTGCCAAAGGTTCAACACAAAACCAATAAAAAGTCCAAGAAAGGGTTCAAATAAAAAGAGCAAAAGACAACCGAAGGCTGCCTGGTCTGGCGCACCGGACTGTCTGGTGTGCCACCGGACAGTGTCCGGGTGCACCAGGGTGGATCAACTCTGAACTTGCTAGCTTCAGGAATTTGGGGAGCCACTCCGTTATAATTCACCGGACTGTCCGGTGTAGCACCGGACTGTCCGGTGTGCCAGCGGAGGCAACGGCTATCAGCGCCAACGGTCGTTTGCAAAAGGCGAACAGTGAGCTACAGTGCATGGACTGCGCGCGCAGAAGTCAGAGCAGGCACAGAAAGTGCACCAGACAGTGAATAGTGACTGTTCGGTGCACCACCGACTGTCCGGTGGCCCCACATGTCAGAGCTCCAACGGTCGAACCCTAACGTTTGGGTGCATGGCTGGCGCACCGGACAGTGTCCGGTGCGCCATATGACATCAGCCATCCCAATGGCCACTTTGGTGGTTGGGGCTATAAATACCCCCCAACCACCAACACTTCAAGGCATCTAAGTTTTCAGCCAACACATTCAATACAGGAGCTATAACATTCAATACAAGACACAATTTGAGCAAATCAAAATCTCTCCAAGTCTCAATTCCACTCAAAGCAATAGTGACTAAAAGAGAGAGTTTTGCCGTGTTCATTTGAGCTCTTGCGCTTGGATCGCTTTTCTTCTTTCTTTCTTGTTCCCAACTCAATTGTAATCAAGGCAAGAGACACCAATTGTGTGGTGGTCCTTGAAAGGGAATTAGGCCTACACCTATATTCCTAAATTGATTTTGGTGGTTGAATTGCCCAACACAAATAATTGGACTAACTAGTTTGCCTAAGTCTATAAGTTCTACAAGTACCAAAGGTTCACAATAAGCCAATAAAAAGACCAAGAAAAAGGTTCAACAAAAAGAGCAAGGGATAACCGAAGTGTGCCCTGGTCTGGTGCACCGGACTGTCCGGTGTGCCCACCGGACAGTGTCCGGTGCACCAGGGGACTTCAAGCTGAACTTCGCACCTTCGGGAATTCTCAGAGGCGCTTCGCTATAATTCACCGGACTGTCCGGTGCACCACCGGACAGTGTCCGGTGCACCATCGGACAGTGTCCGGTGCCCCAAGACCAAGCGACTCTGAACTCGCCAGCTTTGGGAATCCGCTCCGCTATAATTCACCGGACATGTCCGGTGCACACTGGACTGTCCGGTGTACGGCGAAGCAACGACTACTTCAAGCGCAACGGTCGTCTGCAACGCATTAAATGCGCGCCAGCGCGCGCAGAGGAGCAGAGCACGCGCGGGTGGCACACCGGACAGCCTATAGGGCATGTCCGGTGCACCACCGGACAGCCAGGCGGGCCCACACGTCAGAGCTCCAACGGTCGAACCCTAACGGTCCGGGTGACGTGGCTGGCGCACCGGACTGTCCGGTGCGCCCGTCGACAGCAGCCTTCACCAAACGGCTAGTTTGGTGGTTGGGGTTATAAATACCCCTAACCACCCCACATTCAAGTGATCCAAGTTTTCCACCTTCCAACTACTTATAAGAGCTCTAGCATTCAATTCTAGACACACCCAAGTGATCAATCCCTCTCCAACTCCACACAAGGCTTTAGTGATTAGTGAGAGAGATTTGTTGTGTTCTTTTGAGCTCTTGCGCTTGGATTGCTTCTTTCTTTCATTCTTTTCTTGCGAACAACTCAATTGTAACCAAGGCAAGAGACACCAATGTGTGGTGGTCCTTGCAGGGAAGTTTTTCCCGTTTGATTGAGAAGAAGAATCTCACTCGGTCCGAGGGACCGTTTGAGAGAGGGAAAGGGTTGAAAGAGACCCGGTCTTTGTGACCACCTCAACGGGGAGTAGGTTTGCGAAATCGAACCTCGGTAAAACAAATCCGCGTGTCACACTCTTTATTCGCTTGCGATTTGTTTTGCACCCTCTCTCTCGGACTCGATTATATTTCTAACGCTAACCCGACTTGTAGTTGTGATTAACTTTGTAAATTTCAGTTTCGCCCTATTCACCCCTCTAGGCGACTTTCAATTGGTATCAGAACCCGGTGCTTCATTAGAGCCTAACTGGCTCGAAGTAATGTCGGGAGATCACACCAAGAGGGAGATGGAGACCGGCGACAAGCCCACTACAAGCCACGGGAAGACTTCATCGGAAGAGTCCCACAACAAGGGGAAGGGGAAGGAGAATAAATCCTCTTCCCACAACATCGGAGAGGCGACAAACACAAGAAGATGAGGAAGGTGGTCTACTACGAGACCGACACTTCATCACCATCGACCTCCGGCTCCGACGCGCCGTCTGTAACTTCTAAGCGCCATGAGCGCAAGAAGTTTAGTAAGATCCCCCTACGCTATCCTCGTATTCCTAAACATACGCCTTTACTTTCTGTCCCATTAGGCAAACCACCAACGTTTGATGGTGAGATTATGCTAGGTGGAGTAATTTGATGCGATTTCATCTAACCTCACTCCACAAAAGTATATGGGATGTTGTTGAGTTTGGTGTACAGGTACCATCCATAGGGGATGAAGATTATGATGAGGACAAAGTGGCCCAAATCCAACACTTCAAACTCCCAAGCCACAACTATACTCCTCGCCTCTCTAAGTCGAGAGGAGTATAATAAGGTGCAAGGGTTGAAGAGTGCTAAGTAAATTTGGGACGTGCTAAAGACCGCGCACGAAGGAGATGAGGTGACCAAGATCACCAAGCGGGAAACGATTGAGGGGGAGCTTGGTCACTTCCGTCTTCGCCAAGGGGAGGAGCCACAAGACATGTACAACCGGCTCAAAACCTTGGTGAACCAAGTGCGCAACCTCGGGAGCAAAAAATGGGATGACCACGAAGTGGTTAAGGTTATTCTAAGATCACTTGTTTTCCTTAACCCAACTCAAGTTCAATTGATTCGTGGCAATCCTAGATATACACTAATGACTCCCGAGGAAGTAATCGAGAATTTTGTGAGCTTTGAATTGATGATCAAAGGCTCAAAGAAGATCAACGAGCTTGACGGCCCCTCCACATCCGAAGCACAATCGGTCGCATTCAAGGCGACAGAAGAAAAGAAGGAGGAATCTACTCCAAGTCGAACACCCATCGACGCCTCCAAGCTCGACAACGAGGAGATGGCGCTCATCATCAAGAGCTTCCGTCAAATCCTCAAGCAAAAGAGGGGGAAAGATTACAAGCCCCGCTCCAAGAGAGTTTGCTACAAGTGTGGTAAGCCCGGTCACTTTATAGCAAAATGTCCTATTTCAAGTGACAGTGACAGGGGCGACGACAAGAAGGGGAGAAGAAAGGAGTAGAAGAAGTACTACAAGAAGAAGGGCGGCGATGCCCATGTTTGCCGGGAATGGGACATCCGACGAGAGCTCCACTGACCTCCTCCTCCGACGAGGACGCCGCAAACATCGCCGTCACCAAGGGACTTCTCTTCCCCAACGTCGGCCACAAGTGCCTCATGGCAAAGGACAGCAAAAGGAAGAAGGTAAAATCAAGATCCTCCACTAAATATGAAACCTCTAGTGATGAGGATAATGCTAGTAATGAGGAGGATAACTTGCGCATTCTTTTTGCCAACCTAAACATGCAACAAAAAGAAAAGTTAAATGAATTAATTAGTGCTATTCATGAGAAGGATGATCTCTTGGATTCCCAAGAGGACTTTCTTATTAAAGAAAACAAAAGCATGTTAAGGTTAAAAATGCTTATGCTCTAGAAGTAGAGAAATGTGAAAAATTATCTAGGGAGCTAAGCACTTGCCATGAGACTATTAGCAACCTTAGAAATGAGAATGCTAATTTGTTAGCTAAGGTTGATTCAAATGTTTGTGATGTTTCAATTCCCAATGTTAGAAATGATAATAATAATTTGCTTGCTAAGATTGAAGAATTAAACATTTCTCTTGATAACCTTAGATGTGAAAATGAAAATTGAATGCTAAGGCTAAAGACTTAGATGTTTGCAATGTTACAATTTCCGATCTTAGAGATAACAATGATATTTTGCGTGCTAAGATTGTTGAAATTAATTCTTGCAAACCCTCTACATCTACCATTGAGCATGTTTCTATTTGCACTAGATGTAGAGATGTTGATATTAATGCTATTCATGATCATATGGTCTTAATTAAACAACAAAATGACCATATAGCAAAATTAGATGCTAAAATTGCCGAGCATAACTTAGAAAATGAAAAGTTTAAATTTGCTAGAAGTATGCTCTATAATGGGAGACGCCCTGGCATCAAGGATGGCATTGGCTTCCAAAAGGGGGACAATGTCAAACTTAATGCCCCTCCTATGAAATTATCCAACTTTGTTAAGGGCAAGGCTCCCATGCCTCAGGATAACGAGGGTTACATTTTGTACCCTGCCGGTTATCCCGAGCACAAAATTAGGAGAATTCATTCTAGGAAGTCTCACCCTGGCCCTAATCATGCTTTTATGTATAAGGGTGAGACATCTAGCTCTAGGCAACCAACCCGTGCTAAGTTGCCTAAGAAGAAAACTCCTAATGCATCAAATGATCATGACATTTCATTTAAAACTTTTGATGCATCTTATGTTTTAACTAACAAATCTGGCAAGGTAGTTGCCAAGTTTGTTGGGGGCAAACACAAGGGCTCCAAGACTTGTGTTTAGATACCCAAAGTTCTTGTGTCTAATGCTAAAGGACCCAAAACCGTTTGGGTACCTAAAGTCAAGAACTAAAATTGTTTTGTAGGTTTATACATCCGGGGGCTCAAGTTGGATCATCGATAGCGGGTGCACAAACCACATGACAGGGGAGAAGAAGATGTTCTCCTCCTACGAGAAAAACCAAGATCCCCAACGAGCTATCACATTCGGGGATGGAAACCAAGGTTTGGTCAAAGGTTTGGGTAAAATAGCTATATCTCCTGACCATTCCATTTCCAATGTTTTTCTTGTTGATTCATTAGATTACAATTTGCTTTCCGTATCTCAATTGTGTCAAATGGGCTACAATTGTCTATTTACTGACGTAGGTGTTACTGTCTTTAGAAGAAGTGATGATTCAATAGCATTTAAGGGAGTGTTAGAGGGTCAGCTATACTTGGTAGATTTTGACAGGGCTGAACTCGACACTTGCTTAATTGCTAAGACTAACATGGGTTGGCTATGGCACCGCCGACTAGCCCATGTTGGAATGAAGAATCTTCATAAACTTCTAAAGGGAGAACACATTTTAGGATTAACAAATGTTCATTTTGGAAAGACAGGATTTGTAGCGCATGCCAAGCAGGGAAGCAAGTTGGTGTTCATCATCCACACAAAAACATCATGACGACTGACAGGCACTGGAGCTCCTACACATGGATTTATTCGGCCCGATCGCTTACATAAGCATCGGCGGGAGTAAGTACTGTCTAGTTATTGTGGATGATTATTCTCGCTTCACTTGGGTGTTCTTTTTGCAGGAAAAATCACAAACCCAAGAGACTTTAAAGGGATTCTTGAGACGGGCTCAAAATGAGTTCGGCTTAGGGATCAAGAAAATTAGAAGCGACAACGGGACGGAGTTCAGGAATTCACAAATTGAAGGCTTCCTTGAGGAGGAGGGCATCAAGCATGAGTTCTCTTCTCCCTACACCCCACAACAAAATGGTGTAGTGGAGAGGAAGAATCGAACTCTATTGGACATGGCAAGAACCATGCTTGATGAGTACAAGACGCCGGATCGGTTTTGGGCCGAGGCGGTCAACACCGCCTGCTACGCCATCAACCGGTTATATCTACACCGATCCTCAAGAAGACATCATATGAACCTCCTAACCGGTAAAAAGCCCAACATTTCATATTTCAGAGTCTTTGGTAGCAAATGCTTTATTCTTATTAAAGAGGTAGAAATCTAAATTTGCTCCTAAGACAGTAGAAGGCTTTTTACTAGGATATGATTCAAACACAAGGGCATATAGAGTCTTTAACAAGTCCTCAGGACTGGTTGAAGTTTCTTGTGACGTTGTGTTTGATGAAACTAACGGCTCTCAAGTAGAGCAAGTTGATCTTGATGAGATAGGTAATGAAGAGGCTCCGTGCATCGCGCTAAGGAATATGTCCATTGGGGATGTGTGTCCTAAGGACTCCGAAGAGTCTCCAAATGCACAAGATCAACTATCCTCCTCCACGCAAGCATCTCCAATAACTCCAAATGAGGATGAGGCTCAAGTTGATGAAGGAGAAGATCAAAGAGATGAGCCACCTCAAGATAACGACAATGATCAAGGGGGAGATGCAAATAATCAAGACAAGGAGGATGAAGAGCCAAGACCGCCACACCCAAGAGTCCACCAAGCAATCCAACGAGATCACCCCGTCGACACCATCCTCGGCGACATTCATAAGGGGGTAACCACTAGATCTCGTGTTGCACATTTTTGTGAGCATTACTCTTTTGTTTCCTCTATCGGGCCACACAGGGTAGATGAAGCACTCCAAGATTCGGATTGAGTGATGGCGATGCAAGAGGAGCTCAACAACTTCACTAGGAATGAGGTATGGCATTTGGTTCCACGTCCTAACCAAAATGTTGTAGGAACCAAGTGGGTCTTCCGCAACAAACAAGATGAGCATGGTGTGGTGACAAGGAACAAAGCTCGACTTGTGGCCAAGGGATACTCCCAAGTCGAAGGTTTGGATTTTGGTGAAACCTATGCACCCGTAGCTAGGCTTGAGTCAATTCGCATATTGTTAGCCTATGCTACTTACCATGGCTTCAAGCTTTATCAAATGGACGTGAAGAGTGCCTTCCTCAATGGACCAATCAAGGAAGAGGTCTATGTTGAGCAACCTCCCGGCTTTGAAGACAGTGAGTACCCTAACCATGTCTATAGGCTCTCTAAGGCGCTTTATGGGCTCAAGCAAGCCCCAAGAGCATGGTATGAATGCCTAAGAGATTTCCTTATTGCTAATGGCTTTAAAGTCGGCAAGGCTGATCCTACTTTATTTACTAAAACTCTTGAAAATAATTTGTTCGTATGCCAATATATGTTGATGATATTATATTCGGGTCTACTGACGAATCTACATGTGAGGAATTTAGTAGGATCATGACACAAAAATTCGAGATGTCGATGATGGGGGAGTTGAAGTATTTTCTAGGATTCCAAGTCAAGCAACTCCAAGAAGGCACCTTCATTAGCCAAACAAAGTATACTCAAGACATTCTAAACAAGTTTGGAATGAAGGATGCCAAGCCCATCAAGACTCCCATGGGAACAAATGGGCATCTCGACCTCGACACGGAAGGTAAATCCGTCGATCAAAAGGTACACCTGTCGATGATAGGATCTTTACTCTATTTATGTGCATCTCGACCGGACATTATGCTTTCCGTATGCATGTGTGCAAGATTCCAAGCCGACCCTAAGGAATCTCACCTTACGGCCGTAAAACGAATCTTGAGATATTTGGCTTATACTCCTATGTTTGATCTTTGGTACCCTCGGAGATCCACATTTGATTTAATTGGTTATTCCGATGCCGATTGGGCAGGGTGCAAAATCAATAGAAAGAGCACATCGGGGACTTGCCAGTTCTTGGGAAGGTCCTTGGTGTCTTGGGCTTCAAAGAAGCAAAATTCTGTGGCTCTTTCAACTGCTGAAGCCGAGTATATTGCCGCAGGCCATTGTTGCGCGCAATTGCTTTGGATGAGGCAAACCCTTAGGGACTATGGTTACAAATTAACCAAAGTTCCTCTTCTATGTGATAATGATAGTGCAATCTGCATGGCGGATAATCCCGTTGAGCATAGCCGCACTAAACACATAGCCATTCGGTATCATTTTCTTAGGGATCACCAACAAAAGGGGGATATCGAGATTGCATACATTAATACTAAAGATCAATTAGCCGATATCTTTACGAAGCCACTAGACGAACAAACTTTTACCAAACTTAGACATGAGCTAAATATTCTTGATTCTAGAAATTTCTTTTGATGTCTTGTACACATAGCTCATAAATATACCGTTGATCATGTCTCTTTTATATATGCTATGACTAATGTATTTTCAAGTGAACTTCAAACCAAGTCATAGGTGTATTGAAAGGGAATTGGAGTCTTCGGCGAAGACAAAGGCTTCCACTCCACTCCATCACTCTTCCTTCGCCGTCGCTCCGAGCATCTCTCCGTCTTTTGGTATAATCTTCACTCATATTATTTGCCAAAGGGGAGAGAAAGTAGTTCATAAAAGGGCTTACATTTCACTCAAACATCCGTTTTTGGCGATTCATGCCAAAGGGGGAGAGTATTAGGCCCAAAGCAAAAGGACCGCACCACCACCAAATTTTAAAACTTATGATTTTCAAATTTGTATCTCATTGTGTTCTAAAGGGGGAGAAAGTAGCACCTTCAAAAATTGGTATCTTAAAACCCTCTTGAACACTAAGAGGAGAATTTTATTGAAGGGGAGTTTTGTTTAGTCAAAGGAAAAAGCATTTGAAACAGGGGGAGAAAATTTCAAATCTTGAAAATGCTTCTCAAAATCGTACTCATTTACCTTTGACTATTTGCAAAAGAACTTTGAAAAGAATTTATAAAAGTATTTGCAAAAACAAAACATGTGGTGCAAGCGTGGTCCAAAATGTTAAAAAACAAAGAAACAATCCATGCATATCTAGTAAGTAATATTTATTGGCTCAATTCTAAGTAACCTTTGCACTTACATTATGCAAACTAGTTCAATTATGCACTTCTATACTTGCTTTGGTTTGTGTTGGCATCAATCACCAAAAAGGGGGAGATTGAAAGGGAATTAGGCCTACACCTATATTCCTAAATTGATTTTGGTGGTTGAATTGCCCAACACAAATAATTGGACTAACTAGTTTGCCCAAGTCTATAAGTTCTACAGGTACTAAAGGTTCACAATAAGCCAATAAAAAGACCAAGAAAAGGGTTCAACAAAAAGAGCAAGGGATAACCGAAGTGTGTCCTGGTCTGGCGCATCGGACTGTCCGGTGTGCCACCGGACAGTGTCCGGTGCACCACCGGATAGTGTCCGGTGCACCAGGGGACTTCAAGCTGAACTTCGCACCTTCGGGAATTCTCAGAGGCGCTTCGCTATAATTCACCGGACTGTCTGGTGCACCACCGGACAGTGTCCGGTGCCCCAAGACCAAGCGACTCTGAACTCGCCAGCTTCAGGAATCCGCTCCGCTATAATTCACCGGACATGTCCGGTGCACACCAGACTGTCCGGTGTAACGGCAGAGCAACGACTACTCCAAGCGCAACGGTCGTCTGCAACGCATTAAATGCGCGCCAGCGCACGCAGAGGAGCAGAGCACGCGCGGGTGGCACACCAGACGGCCTACAGGGCATGTCCGGTGCACCACCGGACAGCCAGGCGGGCCCACACGTCAGAGCTCCAACGGTCGAACCCTAACGGCCGGGTGACGTGGCTAGCACACCGAACAGTGTCCAGTGGTGCACCGGACTGTCCAGTGCGCCCGTCGACAGCAGCCTTCACCAAACGGCTAGTTTGGTGGTTGGGGTTATAAATACCCCAACCACCCCACATTCTAGTGATCCAAGTTTTCCACCTTCCAACTACTTACAAGAGCTCTAGCATTCAATTCTAGACACACCCAAGTGATCAAATCCTCTCCCAACTCCACACAAGGCTTTAGTGATTAGTGAGAGAAATTTGTTGTGTTCTTTTGAGCTCTTGCGCTTGGATTGCTTCTTTCTTTCATTCTTTCTTGCGAACAACTCAATTGTAACCAAGGCAAGAGACACCAATTGTGTGGTGGTCCTTGCAGGGAAGTTTGTTCCCGTTTGATTGAGAAGAAGAATCTCACTCGGTCCGAGGGACCGTTTGAGAGAGGGAAAGGGTTGAAAGAGACCCGATCTTTGTGACCACCTCAACGGGGAGTAGGTTTGCGAAAACCGAACCTCGGTAAAACAAATCCGTGTGTCACACTCTTTATTCGCTTGTGATTTGTTTTGCACCCTCTCTCTCGGACTCGATTATATTTCTAACGCTAACCCGGCTTGTAGTTGTGATTAACTTTGTAAATTTCAGTTTTGCCCTATTCACCCCCCCTCTAGGCGACTTTCAGTCCTTGTGGGGACTTAGTGTCCCGATTGATTGAGAAGAGAAGCTCACTCGGTCTAGGTGGTCGTTTGAGAGAGGGAAAGGGTTGAAAGAGACCCGGTCTTTGTGACCACCTCAACGGGGAGTAGGTTTGCAAGAACCGAACCTCGGTAAAACAAATCACCGTGTCATCTGCTCTATTTCTTTGGTTGATTTGTTTTCGCCCTCTCTTTGGGACTCGTTTATATTTCTAACGCTAACCCCGGCTTGTAGTTGTGCTTAAAGTTTATAAATTTCAGATTCCGCCTATTCAACCCCCCTCTAGGTGACTTTCACGGACTATCTGCCATACCTGCAGAGAGTTGCATAGTTGTTGTTTTATTTTCTGTCTTTGTGGCCGTTTGCTTTTCCTTAATGGCCTTTAGTCTCCATCTCTTTTGCGTTGGTGGGTACTCCGAATGTGTGCCATTGAATATTTTCTGCCTCTTTTTCCTGGTTCTCCTTTGCTCTGAGGCGCTGTAATTTTCGCTTTTGCGATCGTGTCAATCTCGATGAGCACCATCGGGGCATGGATTATTTTGGATCGGCTGTTTTGTTGATAGCCATATCTTCTTTTTTGTTTGTGTTGGCCGATTCACCAAAAATCATTGGCCCTTCGTTATTTTATTGTACGGCGAAATCTGTTGTTCCTATTTTAATGACGTCCCCTTTTATCGTACTGTTGGATGCTGTAGCTATATGCCCCCTACCGGATTAGTCAGCCTTTAGGGTCGAGTTGTCCGGCAATCTTGCTGGGCCTATGCTCGTGGACCAGATTGAGGGGTTCTCAATCGGTCTTGTTCTGGATGCATCAACCTGTCAAAAATAGATGATTGAGGTGCCCCCCAGGTGGGGTATTATGGTATCCTGAATGGATACGGTGGCGCGCCCCACATTTGATTCAGGATATATGGTGGCGGTGGTATGTATGTATAATGACATGATATGGGTGTATGTGGAGGTGGAGGTGTCCACGCTGGTGCATTAAGTCTTAATTGAACATTATGACCTCCCGTTTTTTTCGATGGGTGAGGTGGTCCAATCGGCCTAACCTGCTGTCGCTCCTGGGTGGGTAAGCGAGGTCGCTTTGGTGGCCGGTCACTGGGGCTGGCCTTCTTTTTCACATATTTAGACAATAATTGATCAAAGGTTAGGCTGGATTTGACCAACTGACCAGCTACCTTGAATGTGTTAGTTTTCCACGTACCTATTTCTGGTCGTCGTGGTTTGAAGGTACGTGGTTGCCGTGGCTCATTGGCGTTGTCGGACCGTCTACTGGAATGACCCGGACTGTCCGGCGACGTCCTAGACCGTCCGCGTCTGTGTATCGGACCGTTCGCGATGCGCATAATAGGTTCCCTCGTTCGGCCACCTGTTTGCGATTGCCCCCCAGCGTTTGTGATGGTAACCTTCAGAGTCTCCCCTCCATCAGGAGTCTTCTCGGCAACCACCTTCCTGCAAGAAATTCTATTATTTTCATCGGCCTTTCATGCGTTGCTGATGACGACTTCCTTGCCTTCGCCCTTATTGGTCGCGCCAGGCCGAATTAGGACTTTTTTGCCCTCGAAGTCGATCAGATTCATTGGGAAGGGCTCCATGTCCTCCTGAAATTTCAATCGTCCCTCATTAATGGCCGATTAGATTTATCGTCGAAACACATTACAATCATTAGTGGCATGTGAAAATGAGTTGTGCCACTTGCAATATGCGCGACGTTTTAGTTCATGGGCGGGTGGAACAGTATAATCTATCTTAATGTTGCCATTTTTTAGTAATTCGTCGAATATCTTATCGCATTTGCCAACATTAAATGTAAACTTAACCTCCTCTTGCCGTTTCTTTTGAACCGGCTGCAAGGAGGAACATGCCGAAGATTTAGCTTGCTTGGACCAAACCATTTCGACAACATAAACTTCCTTTGATTCGTCGTCCGAACTATTTTGATCGCATTCTATTATATGGACATCGTGACGAACTGTTTTGGCTAGTTCTTTGCTTTAGTTTTTACAAGCCAAAGCTCTTTGATGTAACTGTGCTAGCGTAAAGAACTGGACGCCTTCTAATCTCTCTTTTAAATAATAGCGCAATCCATCGAAGGCTAGCCCCGCCAATTATTTTTCTGCTAAATGAATTTGAAAACATCGGTTTCTCGTATCACGAAATTTCCGGTTGTAATCATTAACCGATTCATCTTTCCCTTGTCGTAAGGTCACTAGGTCTACTAAATCTAGCTCGTAATCACCAGAGAAGAAATGGTCATGAAAGTTTTGTTCTAAGTCTCCCCACGACAAAATGGAATTAGGAGGGAGCATGGCATACCATGCGAATGCAGTCCCTGTTAAAGATAATGAAAATAAACGCACACGGAATGCTTCAGTGTCGGCCAATTCTCCTAATCATGCTAAGAACTGGTCTATGTGCTCACACGTGCTCTTTCCTTGGTCACCCAAAAACTTTGCAAATTTGGGTATTCTAGTCCCCTGTGGGTATGGGAGACAGTCAAATTGGCTATCATAAGATCTCCGATATGACTGCCCCAGGGACTATGCTAACTCCGAGCTTATCTCGAAACACCCCAGCTATTTCCTCTCTTACTATATCGATGACAGCCGGTGGGAGACCACCAGCTCTTTGGTCCAATATGGGTGAGGTTGTTTGGATGTTGGTATGTTGTCTCCCCCCATTGGCTTGAGTTTTGTGGTGTACTAATGTTTGCACTATGTGGTTCATAGGACTGGTCATCTCTTCTCGACCTTCTATGGGCCGAAAAGTACTCTCCCCCACATGTTTGAAATGGTAAGTTATGGTGCTGGTGCATTGTATAGTGCGATGGGAAGTGTTGCTGAGACGGATGAGGATTTAGGTAACACTCCTCCTCAAACAACCCTGTGTCGGACCGTCCGGTCGGATATGCGGACCATCCGGCTGCATGTGCGGACTGTCCGACCATATGGCCGGACTGTCCGTGATCGTATGCGGACCTTCCGTCGCTGTATGCAGATGGTTCGACTGGGTAGTGTAGGGCTTGCGTAGCAAGTGGCGGCTTAGATGTGTATCTCGGTAACTCAATAAAAATGGGACCGACCATTACTGGCTCGGACGGTCCGCGCTCACGTGCGGACGGTCCGAACATGCACAGATCGGCAAATTTATCACCGATGTGCGTGGGAGGCTGTTGTTGCCCAGGGTACATGTCTATTGGCATCCCATAAAGGGGTTGTGACAACTTGTAGCCGATGAATTACTTGTGTTTTCCCCAAGTTTAACCTCGTGCGAAAGAAAATTTGCAATAGTAGACTTATCAAATGCATGCATTAGCCTTTTATAATTATTTTATATACCCCCTATGATATGTTGCATTTGCTCTCGCTGTTTGTCTATGTAAGCTTAATTTAAGAGATTGGAGCTCATTGGTGTTACTTACATTGGGGGTATTCGTAGTAGGTCGGAGCGAAGCCAGATCTATCGCCCATTGCCGAACGACTTTGTTGTTTCTATCCACCTTGAAGTCGGCCATGAATTTTGCCTTTGGTTCCTGGCTCAACTGCTCCTGGTGCTCCTCGAACAGGAGCTATTCTTCAGCCGGCAAGGTTTCCCATGTCGGCTTGATGATATTGCTGCTTGAAACTTCAGAGCTATCCTTTGAACCGACCATTGAGGGCCAATCTTGATAGGATATGAAATGTCCCCAACGGAGTCACCAAAATGTGTGTTGGTGCTGATTCGGGTGCTAATCACTGCGATGACAACCGGTGGCAGTGTCCTCTGCAGAGGCGCGGACGGTCCGTGGCCACGGGCTAGATGGTCTGCGACCTGATGTAGGGCTTGGGTTTCATGCCTGATAGGCCAGACGGTCCGCGCGTGCGCAGGGGCAGCGAGGTTCACCGGCGGCGCCTGGATCTCGCTCCCGGGAGGGACCCCATCGGGGAGGAGAGATCCTAGGTGTTGTTTAGGCTTGGCAGGCTAACCTAGACTCCTCTAATTGACGTAGAGCCGAAGAGAAGCGGGGAATTTGGGGATTGGAAGACTAAACTAGAACTAGACTAGAACTACTCCTAAATGTACAAGATAAAATACGAATTGTATTGATTGTAGGTTTGATTGATTGTTCTTAATCGGCCGTATTCCTCTATATTTATAGAGGAGGGGGGGCTAGACCTGTTACAAACCAATCTCTCGAGTTAATCCTGCGAATTTAGCTAACAGCCGTAGCAATAAACTCGAAACCCTAATTGGCTCTGCGCGCGTGGACCATCTGGACCGTGGACCGTCCGGTCCCAGGGCCAGACCGTCCGGTCCCTCATTTTGGTGCTCAACACACTTACGCTAGACTTAGGTTAGTTGCATGCTACCCATGTTCTATGCTTGCATGCCCAAGTTCTACCCAACCCAAGTTGCCTCATCTAAGAAATCCATAATTAAATATGTATTTCTTCATGGAGTGTCAAGAATCTTGGTGCAAAAAAACTTTTTCTAAATTATTGGTGGGTTCTTGGTAGAGACTTTTTTGGGAGTCCTTCATGGTATCTTAGTTTGACCTTTTGGAGAGAGTAAACCTTGACTGACTTGATGAAGAACAAGCCCTCATTAAATTGATGAATTCTTCCAAGAAAATCTCCCAAAAATGGAGCACTAGTTTCTTGTTACAAGGTAGTCATGGATCTTGTTAGTTTCCTAGATAGTTTCTCCATATTTTACTATAATGGAAAGACTTTTTACTTTCCCTTGTTACAATTGTTTAGGATGTTGATTACTTTACTAGTCACATTTCTTTGCATTGAGCAAGATGGTGATGATGACCTATTATGCCTTCTAGGAGCATGTGCATGGCTAATGTGTATGTGTGAGCTTTGGAAACATGTACATGAGGTGGAAGGAGGTGCACTTGAGGTGCAAGAAGGTACTCACATGCTACCACATTTCAATCTTGTGCTAGGGAGTGATCCTTATACTGTCAGGGTGGAAGGGGTGCTCGACAAGGTGTGTCTAGACGTCGCCATTGGATGTTTTGAAGAAGCACTTCCCAGAACATTTGAGCTTGTTGTGTTAATTGTTGTGCTAGGCTACTTTCTATGTGCATCATGCTGGGCATATACCATTTGAGTTGCCTGATATCAATCTCAACGAAGAGGCCAAACATGAAGTGACGCCTCAGTTGAATCTAGTTTCAATTCCTTTTGTTTCTTTCCTTGCACTACTACAAAATTGGCAAGCACTATAAGTTGCTTTGGAACCCGCAATCATAATGTATCATTATTAGTTTATGGCTACAACCAATAGTAATAGATAGGTTTTCGTAGCTGGTTTGTGGCTAGAACCTATCGCAATTGGTTGTTTCCATAGATTGGAAGTGATAGGTAGGTTTTCAGTTATTTGGCACAAAATTACATACCTTATAAAATCCAATCAAGACAAACTTTATACTAAAATTGTAGAGTTCAAATATATGCAAACATTTATAGTTAGAAATTTTTAAATTTGAAATTATTTGTATGTTCAAATACCTAGATAATATTGAGATGGTTGACAATGTTGAATGGAGACAAAGTCAACTTAAAAGTTGTAATACTCGATAAGATAAAAATACAGTTAACAACCTTTTCATTTGTGATAATTTAGAGTGTCAAATATGTATTATAAGATTCATAAATATATAGTTAAAAGAATAACATCCGTTACTTATATAGTCATAAGTCTTGTGTAGCTCATATGAAAAGGATGGTTGAGAGAATCTTGAAGTCTTGAGTTTGGATTCGAGAAACACATATCAATGATACTCAATCCCATCACCATCGTCACTACCAACTACCCTATGTTGGATTCGATTCTGGTAGTGACCTCTAATTTAGGGCCTATTTGTTTAGGATTATAATCTACTCAGATTATATATTCTAACTTATTTTGAACTAAGTGTTAGTTCAAAATAAGTTAGATTATAACATCTGAGTAGATTATAAGCCCAAACAAACAACCCCTTAGACTCCACAATGACGCATGAATCTGTACGTAGCAGTGTTGACGGCTGTATTGACCAATTTAATATAAGTCTTGTGTATTGAACAGGATGATCCAAGTAATATTATCCATTGGATTTGAGTAAGAGAGACGTGTTATCCAGCGATATGAACCATTGGTTTTGATGGTGTGTTAAGTTTATGTGTAATTTGTTTGGCGAATTTAGTAGATATTATTAGTGTGGGGGTGATTTGGTTGATCGTGTTTTATTACCACCTCTTGTTACTGTTGGATTTATTATGGGCTTGGCCCATTTAAATTTAATCAATAAACTCTATGGTGTGTCATTGTGGACAATACTAATAGTACCATATTGGAATTCCAAGGGTCGTTGGCTTGACATATATGGTGGGAATTATTCCACTTAATTTGAGAAGTTAAGAAACAAACAAAGGCGTGCCACACGCGCGCGCTGCCATCGCCGGCCGGCTGGGCCGGGCACGGGCTCGGCCGGGTGTGGCCGTGGCGTGGCGAGACAGGCAGGCAGGCAGGCAACAAGCGGGCGAGGTGTGGTTGTGTTAATTTTTAGAACTCATTAACCGTGTGAGTTTCAACTCTGGGTTAAACCTTTCAGATGCCCGTCTCTTAAATAGCCGCATGCGAGACCCTCCCCCTTCACCTTCCCTTCCAGCGATGAAAGGTTAAAGGGGTGAGAACTCCTGTTGCTTGGGTATGAGAGAAGAACTTACAGAACCACAATCTAGCCGCAAGTATGGGTATTTCCATCTCGTAACTCCGCACGCACAGAGGAGCGAGAGGGCAAGTGCCTCCGAAGCCCTTGCCGTTCGAGACCTTGCACGGGGAATCAGTAATTAGGTTTTTGGGGAGCGTCTACGCGACTGCCCGAACATCCGTCGTTGTCTTCCTTAAGGGTAACATCTTTTTCTTCCTGACAGAGAGATGTCTTCATCTCATATGGAATGACAAGAGAAGATGGACAAGGATCTGGATCCTCGGAGCGCATGGGAGGGTATGATCGATTCATCTCCTTACTGTTTTACGTTCTCCAGATTATATATGTTTCTTATGTTCATCTCTACTGTTTCGTATGTAGCCATAAATTTATCCTATCTGTTCTGTCATATCATATCATGACATGTCTGATGCCTGTTCATGCTAGTAATATGCCATATCTGTTTGTTTTAATTTTACAGTCATGCTGTTTATGTTGCTATCTATTTATTTTCAGTTGTTCCGTCATGATACATGTACCATATTTATATGCTTATTATATTTATATGATTCATATGCTTTATGTTCTCATGTTCTATATTGTTATGGATATATTTGACATCATGATTTCTATGATTAATTATCTTTTATATGTCATCATCATAATGTTAATTTATGGAATTAAAATAATATGGAAATTTTCTATATTTCTAACATTCCAAAAACCTAATATTAGGCATTTTTCTGTTAGAGGTTTTGCTGCTGTGTTAAAGCCTGATCCTTTTGATGGTAAAAACTTCTTGATTTGGAAAGCTAAGATGGAATTGTGGCTTACTGCAATGTCTTGTTATCATGTCGCTGAGGGCAAGCCTGCCAACTTACCTTCTGAGGATGAGGCTAAGTTTGAGGCTGATGACAACCTCTTTCGAGGAGCTGTGATTAGCGCACTTGATACAAAATTCCAGAAAAGCTATATCATCCTTCCTATAGGAAAAGAGCTGTGGGATGTACTTGTTGGAAAGTTTGGAGTAACTGACGCTGGTAGCAAGCTATATTTCATGGAGCAGTTGTATGACTACAAGATGGTTGAGAACCGATCTGTAGTAGAACAGGCTCATGAGTTTCAGGCACTAGCTAAAGAACTTGAGCTTTTTCCTTGTCCTTTGCCTGACAAGTTTGTAGCTAGCGGTATAATCGCCAAGTTGCCACTTTCTTGGAAGGACTTAGCTACCTCTCTCAAACATAAGAGACAAGAGTTCAATGTGGAAGAGCTCATTGGTACTCTTGATGTTGAGGAAAGGGCTATAACAAAGGACAATGGAAAATGTGTTGAGACCTCTACTGCTAACGTGGTGCAAAAGAGAAACTTCCGCAAGTTTAACAAGAAGAAAAATCAGAATAAACAAGAGAACACAAATAAACCTGTTCAAACAACACAGTTTAAAAAGAAGAAGAACAACAACAGCAAGGGAAAGGGAGGATGCTTTGTTTGTGGCAGTGATCAACATTGGTCAAGAGAGTGCCCTGATCGCAAGTTCACAAAGGACAAGAAATCAACTAATGTAGTAACTACTAAAACTGGAGATGGAACATCTGGGTATGGTAATTCTTTACCATTTGCTCTTTCAGTTTGTAATTCACCTGAGTGGTGGATGGATAGTGGTGCTGATATTCATGTGTGTGCTGATGTCTCTATGTTCTCTTCCTACCAGGTCGGGAGGTCTAGCGCCTTGTTAATGGGAAATGGGTCGCGTGTTCATGTTCTTGGTGTTGGTACGGTCATTCTAAAGTTTACTTTGGGAAAGACGGTGCCATTGAAGAACGTGCGGCATGTGCCCTCTATCAAGAAGAATCTCGTTAGTGCTTCTATGCTATGTCGAGATGGGTATGAAGTTGTTCTTGAGTCATATAAATGTGTTGTGTCAAAACATGGTACCTTTGTTGGTAAAGGATATGACTGTGGAGGCTTGTTTCGCTTATCACTGCATGATGTGTGTAATAAAATGGTGAATTCTGTTAATATTTCTGATGAGTCAGATTTATGGCATTAATGTTTTTGTCATGCAAGCTTTGGCTGTCTTATGCAGTTAGCAAATCTAAATCTAATTCCAAAATTTAGCTTGGTCAAAAAGTCTAACTGCCATGTGTGTGTTGAATCAAAACAACACCGCAAGCCTCACAAGGCTGCTGAGGCAAGGAATTTGATACCTCTAGAACTTGTTCATTCTGATCTGTGCGAGATGAATGGAATTTTGACCAAAGTTGGTAAAAGATACTTTCTCACTTTTATAGATGACTCCACCAGATTTTGCTATGTGTATCTCTTAAAAACAAAAGATGAAGCGTTTAATTATTTTAAGACCTATAAAGCTGAAGTTGAGAACCAACTTGAGAGGAAAATAAAACGGTTAAGGTCCGATCGAGGTGGAGAATATTTCTCTAATGTTTTTGATGAGTTCTGCGTGGAACATGGTATTATTCATGAGAGGACACAACCATTCTCACCACAATCCAATGGGATTGCTGAAAGGAAAAACCACACTCTAACATATTTGGTGAATGCCATGTTGAGACAGCGGGATTATCCAAGGCATGGTGGGGTAAGGCGATTTTTACGGCATGTCATGTCCTGAACAGAGTTCCAACAAAGAACAAAGAGATCACACCATTTGAGGAATTGGAAAAGAGAAGATTAAATCTCTCATATTTGTGCACTTGGGGTTGCTTGGCTAAAGTGAATGTGCCAATCAACAAAAAGCGTAAACTTGGGCCTAAAACTGTTGATTGTATATTCCTTGGGTACTCTTTTCACAGCACTGGATATAGGTTCTTAATTATAAAATCTGATGTGCCTAATATGTATGTTGATACTATCATGGAATCAAGAGACGCCATATTTTTTGAGAATGAGTTTCCCATGAAGAATACACCTAGTGATACAAGTCATGAGACTATAATTCCCCATGAGCACGAACTGTCTATTCCTATAGATCATGCTGAGAATCCTCATGTGCACATCCCTGAGGTGGATGACACTATAGTCACTCAAAAGAGCAAGAGACATCGGGTTGCAAAATCCTTTGGTAATGACTTTATAGTGTACCTTGTGGAAGACACACCAACTACCATTAGTGAGGCATATTCCTCTCCTGATGCTGACTTATGGAAGGGAGCAATAAGGAGTGAGATGGAATCTATTATGTCAAATGGAACTTGGGAGGTCATTGACCGTCCTTATGGTTGTCAACCTATATGCTGCAAATGGATCTTCAAGAAAAAGCTTAGGCCTGATGGTACAATTGAAAGGTACAAGGCAAAGCTTGTGGCCAAAGGATATACCCAAAAAGAGGGTGAAGATTTCTTTGATACCTACTCACCAGTTGCTCTATTGACTACAGTTCGCACATTAATAGTTGTGGCAACCTCTTATGGTCTTATCATTCATCAGATGGATGTTAAGATAGCTTTCCTAAATGGAGAGTTGGATGAGGAGATCTACATAGATCAGCCAGAAGGGTTCATTACGGATGGTCAAGAGAACAAGGTGTGCAGGTTGATAAAATCATTGTATGGCCTAAAACAAGCACCTAATCAATGGCATGAAAAGTTTGATAATACTCTTACAGCTGCTGGTTTTACTGTAAATGAAGCTGACATGTGTGTATATTATCGGTATGGTGGAGGTGAGTCTGTTATGTTGTGCCTTTATGTTGATGATATCTTGATCTTTGGATCAAATCTCAATGTGATTGAGGAAGTAAAAAATCTTCCATCGAGCAATTTCGAAATGAAAGATTTGGGAGAAGCTGATGTCATTCTAAACATCAAGCTTGTTTGAGAAGGTGATGGTGGGGTAACTTTGTTACAATCTCATTATGTGGAAAAGGTATTGAGTCGCTTTGGTTTTTGTGACTGTGATCCTGCTCCAACACCTTATGATCCTAGCATGCTATTGAGAAAGAATCAGAGAATAGCAAGGGATCAATTGACATACTCCCAGATCATTGGCTCGCTCATGTACCTTGCAAGTGCAACAAGACTAGACATCTCATTTGCTATGAGTAAGCTGAGTCGGTTTGTGTCAAAACCAGGAGATGATCACTTGCGTGCTCTTGAGAGAGTGTTGCGGTATTTGAAAGGTACTATGACATACGATATTAATTATACTGGAAACCCAAAAGTGCTGGAAGGCTATTGTGATGCTAACTAGATTTCTGATGCTGATGAGCTTTATGCCACAAGCGGATATATGTTTCTGTTTGGAGGTGGCGCTGTTTCCTGGAAGTCTTGCAAGCAGACTATCTTAACGAAGTCTACCATGGAAGCAGAACTCACAGCATTAGACACTGCTGGGGCTGAAGCCGAGTGGCTCCGTGATTTCCTATTGGATTTACCGGTAGTTGAAAAACCGATACCGACTATTTCCATGAACTGTGACAACCAAACTGTGATTACAAAGGTTAACAGTTCTAGGAATTACATGAAGTCTACAAGGCATGTTAAGAGAAGATTAAAATTTGTCAGAAAGCTGAAAAACTTTGGAGTTATAACGGTGGATTATGTCCACACATCGAATAATCTAGCAGATCAATTCACTAAGGGTCTGTCACGCAATGTAATAGAAAGTGCTTCGAGAGAAATGGGTATGAGACCCATGTGAAATCTACTATAGTGGTAACCTGCTCTATGTGATCGGAGATCCCGTGAAGTAGAGTGGAGAAACAAGCTAGGAGTAGGTTGCGAGGAAAGATCCCTTCCTTAACTCATTTCTGATGCACATCTTTCCTATCTGTAAGGCAGGATGGTATTTACCTTAATGTATTCCAAGAGTCTTATATAAGTGAGATGTTGTCCTATAGAATATCTTCTGAGGAGTACACCTATATGAGTCAGACTGCTGGTCACAGTTTATGGGACTTGGGTAATCCCTAAATACTCATGAAAGGCACTGAAGTTTGACATATGCTTCTAAATAGCGGGGATGCCTTTTTGCAGCCTAGTATCAGCAAAGGATTTGAGCAAATCTCATATCGCACAAAACTGTCAATTCAAGGCTTAGTCCATTGTTCAGTTGTGAATGAGTGAAACTCTTATTCTAGATGGATGTTCAACTTAACAGTCTCCATCGAAACACTGGTATATCAAAGGATTGTGATTCTGATACTTCATCATTACAAACCCTAGAGTTTGGTGGGGATTGTTGGATTTATTATGGGCTTGGCCCATTGAAAGGGAAACGTGCCCATTTCTAAAGTGTTTTGGTGATTAAGTGCCTAACACATATTCTCTAAGTGTTAAATTGTGCCAAAGATTGAAGAAGTGCAAATCATGTAACAAGGTACGTTTCTAGACTTAGTACATTTATTTGGGAACTAATGTATTGTGTCTAAGTGCTAGAAACAGGAGAAAATAGATTGGAAAAGAGTTGGCTTTGTACAGCCAACAGCTGCTCGGTCTGGGTGCACCGGACTGTGTCCGGTGCGCCAGACGAGTCCAAGGTGAGTCGTCCGTGGCGAAGTCGTCGCTCTCGGGAAAAGTTCAACGGCGTATGACTAAAATTCACCGGACTGTCCGGTGGTGCACCGGACTGTCCGGTGAGCCAACGGTCGACTTCACAACGGTCGGCAGCGAAATTGGCGGGCGACACGTGGCCCGCACCAACGGACCGAAGGGGGCACCAGACTGTCTGGTGTGCATCGGATAGTGTCCAGTGCGCCAACCGACACCGAGGTGCAACGGTCATCTGCGCCACAATTGGAAAGAAATTAGCACCAGACCGTCTACAGTGACTGTCCGGTGGCGCACCGGACTGTCCGTTGCGCCACCCGACAGAAGGCAAGATTAGCCTTCCAAGATTGCCTCCAACGGCTCCTAGCTGCCTTGGGGCTATAAAAGGGACCCCTAGGCGCATGGAGGAGTCACCCAAGCTTACAAGAAAGATCCTAAGACTCCAAGACTCCATTCTCACGCATTCGATTCTTTGAGATAGTGACTTAAGCTCCATTTGAGTTGAGAACTCCTTGCGTTGTGTTTTGAGCTCGAGTTGTGACTTGTGTGCGTGATTGTGCTCTCGTTTTGAGTCTTGTGTGTGTTGCTCTCCCCTCCCTTACTTCCGTGCTTCTTTGTGATCATCAATTGTAAGGGCGAGAGGCTCCAAGTTGTGGAGATTCCTCGCAAACGGGAGAAAGTCTAAGAAAGAAGAACACTATGGTATTCAAGTTGATCATTGGATCACTTGAAAGGGGTTGAGTGCAACCCTCGTCCATTGGGACGCCACAACGTGGAAGTAGGCAAGTGTTACTTGGCCGAACCACGGGATAAAATCACGTGTCTCTTGTGATTGTTTCTCTATGATACTTGTGTGTTTGCAAGAGCTCGCTACTTAGCCATACTAACACTTAACCAAGTTTTGTGGCTATTAGCATTTGAATTTTACAGGATCACCTATTCACCCCCCCTCTAGGTGCTCTCAATTGGTATCGGAGCCGTTCTCTTCACGTAAGGGACTAATCACCGAAGAGATGGATCCTAAGGGAAAGGGAATGGTGGTCAACGACAAGAAGAAGGAGTCCATCGTCAACGAGCTAAGGGATGACAAGCCCACTGACTCTGGCTCGAGTCATAAGAAGAGGGATGGGAAGAAGAAGAGGCGTATTAAGAAGATCGTCTACTACGACAGGGATGAATCTTCTTCCTCACCACATGACGACGACGACTCCTCGTCAAAAAGAAAGCCGGTGAATCAAAACTTTTCATTTGATTATTCTCGCATTCCATTCAACTCTAATGCTCATTTGCTATCTATCCCTCTTGGAAAACCTCCATACTTTGATGGAGAAGACTACTCTTTTTGGAGTCACAAAATGCGTAGTCACCTTTTCTCTCTCCATCCTAGTATTTGGGAGATAGTTGAAAATGGAATGCAATTCGATAGTTCGGATAACCCTGTATTTATTAATGAGCAAATTCATAAGAATGAGCAAGCTACCACTGTTTTGCTAGCATCCTTGTGCAGGGACGAATACAACAAGGTGAGCGGCTTGGACAACGCCAAACAAATTTGGGATACCCTCAAAATATCACATGAGGGAAACGACGCCACCATGATCACCAAAATGGAGTTGGTGGAAGGCGAGCTGGGGAGGTTTGCAATGATCAGGGGAGAGGAGCCAACACAAACGTACAACAGGCTCAAGACCCTGGTCAACAAGATCAGGAGCTATGGAAGCACAAGATGGACGGACCACGACGTCGTTCGACTTATGCTCAGGTCTTTTACTGTTATTGACCCTCATCTTGTGAACCTCATCCGTGAAAATCCCAGGTACACAAAGATGACGCCTGAGGAGATACTCGGAAAGTTTGTGAGCGGGCATATGATGGTCAAGGAATCAAGATATGTTGATGATGCATTGAACGGCCCAATGCCCATCTATGAGCCCTAGCTCGTTGCACTCAAGGCAACAAGCAGCAGCAGGGAGGCGCTACCTAGCAAGGTGGCACAAGTTGAGGCTGCCAGGCTAAACGAAGATGAGATGGCCCTAATCATAAAACGCTTCAAGACCGCATTAAAAGGACGCAAGGAGCACCCTAACAAGAACAAGGCAAAGGGAAAGCGCTCCTGTTTCAAATGCGGTAAGACTAGTCATTTTATAACACAATGCCCCGATAATAACAATGACCAGGTACAAGAAAATCATGGGAAGAGGGAGAAGAAGAAGGCCTACAAGAAGGCGAAGGGCGAGGCACACCTTGGCAAAGAATGGGATTCAGATTGCTCTTCTTCTGACTCTGACGACGAAGGACTCACCGCCTCGGCCTTCAACAAGTCGTCTCTCTTCCCTAACGAACGCCATACTTGCCTCATGGCAAACGAGAAAAAGGTAAGCATTCGAGAAACCCCTAAGTATACTACTTCAAGTGATGATGATTCTAGTGATGATGAAGTAGATTATACCGATTTATTTAAGGGTTTAGATAGAGCAAAAGTAGATAAAATTAATGAGTTAATTGACGCTTTAAATGAAAAGGATAGACTCTTAGAAAAGCAAGAGGATATTTTATATGAAGAGCATGATAAGTTTGTAAGTGTGCAAAAGTCTCTTGCTTTAGAGGTTAAAAGGAATGAAATGCTATCTTCTGAATTATCTGCTTGTCATGAAACTGTGTCTAGCTTAAAGAGTGTTAATTGATGATTTAAATGCTAAGCTAGAAGTAGCTAATAAATCTAGTTCATGTGTGGAACATGTTGTAATTTGTAATAGATGCAAGGATTTTGATATTAATGCTTGTAATGAACATCTTGCATCTATTACTAAATTAAATGATGAAGTGGCAATTCTTAATGCCCAACTTAAGACTTGCAAAAGGACTTTGATAAATTAAAATTTGCTAGGGATGCCTACACTGTTGGTAGACACCCCTCAATTAATGATGGACTTGGCTTTCGAAAGGAAGCCAAGAACTTAACAAGCCAAAGGGCTCCCATTCCCAACAAGGAGAAAGGGAAGGCCCATATGGCTAGTAGCATTCAAAGGAATCATGCTTTCATTTATGATAGAAAATTTTCTAGGAATGCTCATTATAATAGGACTTATGATGCTTATGATTCACATGCTATGATTGCTTCAAGCTCTACTCTTGTGCATGGTAGAAATATGCCTAGGAAAAATCATGTTTTGCATCATGTACCTAGGAAAATGCATAATGAATCTGCTATTGTTTTCCATGCGTGCAACACTACTTTTGTACTCACATGTAAAAATAAAGAAGTGGTTGCTAGGAAGTTGGGGGTCAAATGCAAGGGAGACAAGACTTGCATTTGGGTCCCAAAGGCTATTGTAACTAACCTCGTAGGACCCAACAAAAGTTGGGTACCTAAAACCCAAGTGTAAATTGCCTTGCAGGTTTGTGCATCCGGGGGCTCAAGCTGGATTATCGAAAGCGGATGCACAAACCACATGATGGGGGAGAAGAAGATGTTCACCTCCTATGTAAAGAACAAGGATTCCCAGGACTCGATCATCTTTGGAGATGGGAACCAAGGCAAGGTTAAAGGACTAGGAAAGATAGCCATTTCATCTGAGCATTCCATATCCAATGTGTTCTTAGTTGAATCACTCGG
This sequence comes from Zea luxurians, assembly GCA_029449295.1. Taxonomy (NCBI): domain Eukaryota; kingdom Viridiplantae; phylum Streptophyta; class Magnoliopsida; order Poales; family Poaceae; genus Zea; species Zea luxurians. The sequence continues at coordinate 12,247,465 of JAOPSE010000025.1, read as the reverse complement.
GTACAACTTATTGTCTGTCAGTCAACTATGTAATATGGGTTATAATTGTCTATTTACCAATGTAGATGTGTCTGTCTTTAGAAGGAGTGATGGTTCATTAGCTTTTAAGGGTGTACTAGACGACAAACTCTACTTAGTTGATTTTTCAAAAGAGGAGGCCGATCTAGATGCATGCTTAATTGCTAAGACTAGCATGGGCTAGCTGTGGCATCGCCGTCTAGCACATGTTGGGATGAAGAACCTTCATAAACTTCTAAAGGGAGAACATGTGTTAGGACTAACCAATGTATTTTTCGAAAAAGATAGACCTTGTGCAGCTTGTCAAGCAGGTAAACAGGTGGGAAGCACTCATCACAACAAGAATGTGATGACCACATCAATACCTCTGAAGCTACTTCATATGGACCTCTTCGGACCCGTCGCCTACCTTAACATCGAGGGAAGTAAGTATGGTCTTGTTATTGTTGATGATTTTTCCTGCTTCACTTGGGTATTCTTTTTGTAGGATAAATCAGAAACCCAAGGGACCCTAAAGTGCTTTCTAAGGAGAGCTCAAAATGAATTTAAGCTCAAGGTGAAAAAGATAAGAAGCGACAACGGGTCTGAGTTCAAGAACTTAAAAGTGGAGGAGTACCTTGAGGAGGAAGGAATCAAGCACAAGTTCTCCGCTCCCTACACACCACAGCAAAACGGTGTGGTAGAGAGGAAGAATAAGACGCTTATCGACATGGCAAGGACGATGCTTGGATAGTTCAAGACACCCGAGCGGTTTTGGTCGAAGGCTATGAATACAGCTTGCCACGCCACAAACCGGGTCTACCTTCATCGCCTCCTCAAGAAGACCTCATATGAACTTCTAACCGGTACCAAACCCAACGTTTCATACTTTCGTGTATTTGGGAGTAAATGTTACATTCTAGTTAAGAAAGGTAGAAATTCCAAATTTGCTCCCAAAGCTGTAGAAGGGTTTTTGCTAGGTTATGACTCAAATACAAAGGCGTATAGAGTCTTCAACAAATCATCGAGTTTGGTTGAAGTCTCTAGCGATGTTGTATTTGATGAAACTAATGGCTCTCCAAGAGAGCAAGTTGATCTTGATGATGTAGATGAAGATGATGTTCCAATGGCCGCAATATGCATGATGGCGATAGGTGATGTGCGACCACAGGAACAACAAGAGCAAGATCAGCCTTCTTCCTCAACAACGATGCATCCCCCAACTCAAGATGATGAACAGGTTCCTCAAGAGGAGGCGTGTGATCAAGGGGGAGCACAAGAAGACCAAGTTATGGAGGAAGAAGCACCACGGGCCCCTCCAACTCAAGTCTGAGCGACGATCCAACGACATCACCCCGTCGATCAGATATTGGGTGACATAAGCAAGGGAGTAACAACTCGTTCATGTCTAGCTAATTTTTGTGACCATTACTCGTTTGTCTCTTCTATTGAGCCTTTCAGGGTAGAAGAGGCCTTGCAGGATCCGGACTGGGTGTTGGCCATGCAGGAGGAGCTCAACAACTTCAAGAGGAATGAAGTTTGGAGCCTGGTGCCACGTCCGAAGCAAAATGTTGTGGGAACCAAGTGGGTGTTCCGCAACAAGCAAGACGAGCACGGGGTGGTGACACGAAACAAGGCTCGATTTGTGGCAAAAGGTTATGCCCAAGTCGTAGGTTTGGATTTCGAGGAGACTTTTGCTCCTGTGGCTAGGCTAGAGTCTATTTGCATTCTATTAGCCTGTGCCGCTCACCACTCTTTCAGGTTGTTCCAAATGGATGTGAAGAGCGCTTTCCTTAATGGGCCAATCAAGGAGGAGGTATACGTGGAGCAACCCCCTAGCTTTGAGGATGACAGGTATCCCGACCACGTTTTTAAGCTCTCTAAGGCACTCTATGGACTTAAGCAAGCCCCAAGAGCATGGTATGAATGCCTTAGAGATTTCTTAACTGCGAATGCTTTTAAGGTTTGGAAAGCCGATCCCACTCTTTTCACTAAGACTTGTGACGGTGATCTTTTTGTGTGCCAAATTTATGTCAATGACATAATATTTGATTCTACTAACCAAAAGTCTTGTGAGGAGTTTAGCAGGGTGATGACACAGAAATTTGAGATGTCGATGATGGGCGAGGTTGAACTACTTCCTTGCGTTCCAAGTGAAGCAAGTCAAGGACGACACCTTCATCTCCCAAACGAAGTACACGCAAGACCTGCTCAAGCGGTTCGGGATGAAGGACGCCAAGCCCGCGAAGACACCAATGGGAATCGACGGACATGTCGACCTCAACAAAGGAGGTAAGTCAGTTGATCAAAAGGCATACCTGTCTATGATAGGGTCATTACTTTATTTATGTGCTAGTAGACCGGATATTATGCTTAGCGTATGCATGTGTGCTAGATATCAATCCGACCCAAGGGAATGTCACCTTGTGGCCGTTAAGCGGATTCTTAGATATTTAGTTGCTACGTCTTGCTTTGGGATCTGGTATCCAAAGGGGTCTACCTTTGACTTAATTGGATATTCAGACTCCGATTATGCTGGATGCAAGGTTGATAGGAAGAGTACATCAGGGACGTGCCAATTCCTAGGAAGGTCCCTGGTGTCGTGGAGCTCAAAGAAACAAACTTCTGTTGCCCTATCCACCGCTGAGGCCGAGTATGTTGCACAGGACAGTGTTGCACACAACTACTTTGGATGAAGCAAACCCTCCGGGACTTTGGCTACAATCTAAGCAAAGTCCTACTCCTATGTGACAATGAGAGTGCAATCCACATGACAGATAATCCTATTGAACATAGCCGCACTAAGCACATAGACATCCGGCATCACTTCCTGAGAGACCACCAGCAAAAGGGGGATATCGAGGTGTACCATATTAACACTGAGAACCAGCTAGCCGATATCTTCACCAAGCCTTTAGATGAGAAAAGGTTTTGCAGGTTGCGTAGTGAGCTAAATGTCTTAGATTCGCGTAACTTGGATTGATCTATAGCATACATGTGTTTTATGCCTTTGATCATGTAAATTTACGCATTTCAATCTTTTTTTGTTCATTTGTGGTGCTCAAGTTGTACACATGATCCCCGGACCTCACAAGTCCATTTGCAAGTGATGCACTTATTTAGGGGGAGGCATGCTACAACTTGACCCTTTGAGACTAACCTTTGTGTAAGAGTTTACTTGATTTAGTCTCAAAAGTGAATTTAAAGGGAAAGGTGAACTTGGACCATGCAAGACTTCCACTGCACTCTGGTACTAACTCCAAGTTCATATCTATGCTCTTATTGCATTTTTTTGCTTAATTGACAATTTTGGTGAGGCAATGGGGTTAAAGGGCCAATAATGATCCCGTTTTGGTGCTTAATGCCAAAGGGGGAGAAATTAAGGCCGAAGCAAATGGATCAGCTACCACTTGTGAAATTTCGAAAAGAGTAGAGTTAGAACTTTTTGATTTGTCCAAAACACTCTTATTGCAAAATTTGGTCTCTTGTGGGGAGAATTTATGACTATGGGAAAAGGGGGAGTTTTTGGCTCTTAATCAATTTTACTCTTGAATTATCTCTCTTTGTGCCCAAGCAAGTGAGTTTGTTGTAGAGATAGGAAAATGAATTTGATTCGCAAAAACAAACCAAGTGGTGGCAAAGTATGATCCAAATATGCCAAATTAGAGTCAAAAACAATTTGGTTCTCTTTTGCATTGATATTGCACTTCTTTTGGTTGCTTTTGGATGTGTTGGCATAAATCACCAAAAAGGGGGAGATTGAAAGGGAAATGTGCCCTTGGGCCATTTCTAAAGTGTTTTGGTGATTAAGTGCCCAACACATATTCTCTAAGTGTTAAATTGTGCCAAAGATTGAAGAAGTGCAAATCATGTAACAAGGTACGTTTCTAGACATAGTACATTGATTTGGGTACTAATGTATTGTGTCTAAGTGCTAGAAATAGGAGAAAACAGATTGGAAAAGAGTTGGCTTTGTATAGCCAACAGCTGCTCGGTCTAGGGGCACCGGACAGTGTCCGGTGCGCCAGACGAGTCCAAGGTGAGTCGTCCGCAGCGAAGTCGTCGCTCTTGGGAAAAGTTCAACGGCGTACGGCTAAAATTCACTGGACTGTCCGGTGAGCCAACGGTCGACTGCGCAACGGTTGACAGCGAAATCGGCTGGCCACACGTGGCCCGCACCAACGGTCGGAAGGGGGCACCGGACTGTCCAGTGTGCACCGGACAGTGTCTGGTGCGCCAACCGACGCTGAGATGCAACGGTCATCTGCGCCAGAATTGGAAAGAAATCGGCACCGGACTGTCTAAAGTGACTGTCTGGTGGCGCACCAGACTGTCCGGTGCGCCACCCGACAGAAGGCAAGATTAGCCTTCTAAGATTGCCTCCAACGGCTCCTAGCTGCCTTGGGGCTATAAAAGGGACCCCTAGGCGCATGGAGGAGTCACCCAAGCTTACAAGAAAGATCCTAAGACTCCAAGACTCCATTCTCACGCATTCGATTCTTTGAGATAGTGACTTGAGCTCCATTTGAGTTGAGAACTCCTTCCGTTGTGTTTTGAGCTCGAGTTGTGACTTGTGTGCGTGATTGTGCTCTCGTTTTGAGCCTTTGTGTGTGTTGCTCTCCCCTCCCTTACTTCCGTGCTTCTTTGTGATCATCAATTGTAACGGCGAGAGGCTCCAAGTTGTGGAGATTCCTCGCAAACGGGAGAAAGTCTAAGAAAGAAGAACACCATGGTATTCAAGTTGATCATTGGATCACTTGAAAGGGGTTGAGTGCAACCCTCGTCCATTGGGACGCCACAACGTGGAAGTAGGCAAGTGTTACTTGGCCGAACCACGGGATAAACTCGCGTGTCTCTTATGATTGTTTCTCTGTGATACTTGTGTGTTCGCAAGAGCTCGCTACTTAGCCGTACTAACACTTAATCAAGTTTTGTGGCTATTAGCATTTGAATTTTACAGGATCACCTATTCACCCCCCCTCTAGGTGCTCTCACCCATTTAAATTGAATCAATAAACTCTATGGTGTGTAATTGTGGACAATACTAATAGTACCATATTGGAATTCCAAGGGTCGTTGGCTTGACTTATATGGTGGAAATTATTCCACTTAATTTGAGAAGTTAAGAAACGAACAAAGGCGTGCCACACGCGCGTGTGCGCCACCGCTGGCGGCCGGCCGGGCTAGGACGGGACGGGCACGGGCTCGAGCTTAGACTGGGCGTGGCGTGGCGAGGCAGGTAGGCAGGCGGCGAGCGGGCGAGACGTGGTGTGGTTGTGTTAATTTTTAGCATTCATTAACCGCGGGAGGTTCAACTCCGGGTTAAACCTTTCAGATGCCCGTCTCTTGAATAGCCGTATGCGAGACCCTTCCCCTTCACCTTCCCTTCCAGCAATGAAAGGTTAAAGGGGTGAGAACTCCTGTCGCTTGGGTACAAGAGAAGAACTTACAGAACCACAATCCAGCCGCAAGTATGAGTATTTCCATCTCGTAACTCTGCGCACACAGAGGAGCGAGAGAGCAGGTGCCTCCGAAGCCCTTGCCGTTCGAGACCTTGCACGAGGAATCGACAATTAGGTTTTTGGGGAGCGTCTACGCGACTGCCCGAACATCCGTCGTTGTCTTCCTTACGGGTAACATCTTTTTCTTCGTGGCAGAGAGACGTCTTCATCTCGTATGGAATGACAAGAGAAGTTGGACAAGGATCTGGATCCTCGGAGCGCATGGGAGGGTATGATCGATTCATCTCCTTACCATTTTACGTTGTCCAGATTATATATGTTTCTTATGTTCATCTCTACTTGTTCGTATATAGCCATGAATTTATCCTATCTGTTCTGTCATATCATATCATGACATGTCTGATGCCTGTTCATGCTAGTAATATGTCATATCTGTTTATTTTAATTTTACAGTTATGCTGTTTATGTTGATATTTATTTATTTTCAGTTGTTCGGTCATGATACATGTACCATGTTTATATGCTTATTATATTTATATGATTCATATGCTTTATGTTCTCATATTCCATATTGTTATGGATATATTTGACATCATGATTTCTATGATTAATTATCTTTTATATATCATCATTATAATGTTAATTTATGGAATTAAAATAATATGGAAAATGCCTATATTTCTAACAGTTACTCTTGTGCATTCAGATATATATGGACACGTACAACACATGAGCCCTTTGATCTTTACATAATCTACATGAGCTCTTCGATCATTAGAAAATGCACATGACGATGCTCTACCTTTGTGCTCATGTGGGAACAAAGCTAGCTAGCTAACTATTGACAAATGGTCATGACATGGAAAGCTCTCGACAACCACATCATGCATGATAGGACAATGATCCTTATCGTGGCTAGCTAGCTATCCGTTTGTTTTCGGTGCTGACTGGTATATATATCTCTCTGTGGGCATCGTCGTCATCTTCGTAGATAGGGCATTTGGCGCATATGGAAGGCCATGGCTGCAGCAAGTTAACGACGAAAGCCATGTCGACATGCTGATCATTGCACTCTCTCCTAGCTCTCTGCCCGGTCGGATGGGTCCATAAATACGGCACTAGTACGTACTCAGCTAGTAGTCTCACGTAGACATCTTCTTCGTCGGCAAGCAGGGAGTTCACCTCGCTCGGTGTGCAGTGAGCTCGAGTAGTAGTGAGCTCGATGGACATGCTTCATCACTGTTGATGAATCTCTACTTGTCTTGCTGAACTGATCGATTCCCCTCCTCCTCTGTATATTTGTGCATGTAGCTAGATTGTTGACTGCATAACAAAACCCATCGTTGTCGGATCCGAGATGATGAGTTCCGTCGTCGTGGATGCTGCTGCTACCAGTAGCAGCCGGAAAAAGACGTCGTGGCCGGAGGTGGTGGGCATGTCCATCAAGGAGGCGACGGAGACCATTCTCAAGGACATGCCCAACGCGTACATCCAAGTGCTGCCTGTTGGGTCGCCCGTGACGCTGGACCTTCGCCCCGACCGCGTCCGTATCTTCGTTGACACCGTCGCCATGACTCCGACAGTTGGGTGATACATACCAAATGCAATAAACAAACCCTACTTTTTTATTTTATGTTTCCAGTTAATAATAAACCAGGCCTTAGCTTCTTGGTTGTCCTTCCTTGGTTGGTGTTAGCTTCTAATAAGCTACTAGTACACCGTTTAAAAAAAGGAGGACCTCATGTATGGCTACCGTGAAAAATGTGATCTTGATGGAATAATATATCATAAATAAGCAATTAATGATGATATGCAACCATCTAATACTATGGTCATGTGCATCTAATATAAATGCTTCTTTAATGAGGCGAGCGAGAACTACAGAGTAAATACAACGATGTAGGTACAGTGGAGAAGGGGTAAGGAAGGGGAGGAAATGTAGGCGCGAGAGAAGGCGACTGTCACACCCGTGATGTTACGATAACTAAAATTTTGGCATATCATCATCTGTACTTACATTAACTTGTTTGATATACCTAGAATGCAATCATCAGATCAAATTTTTTCAAAAAGTGTGATATTGTGTGTTGGGTTTAGGGTTTAGTTTAAGGACTTGGCTTAAGCTAAACAAGAATAGATAATCTTTTAAGCAAGTGACAAATTGACTTGGAGCCTTAAGTGCCAAGGGGTAAGAATTAGAATCTAGAGCAACTTTGCTTTCAAAGGTAGATCAAGTGGAAGAAACACTTGAAGAAAGTGAAGAACATGTGAAACCCTGAATTAGCCTCAAAAGTGGAATTCAAAATCCAGAAAGAAGTGGCTAAAAGTTCATATACCAAAGCTGTAGTATTTGGAAAAGTGAACAACTTTTACATTTGGAGATTCCCATGTTGTGTGGAAGAATTTGAAGTTAAGTATAAAAAATCATTTTTGAGTTCAGATTGGAATTTCTGAAAATAATATCAACTAGCCAACTTTGGACCATTGTAACTTTTGATTTATAAGCAGTTTGGAGATGTTTGTTGTAGCTAAGTTGTAGAGCTATCTTAGTTGAACAAACTCGTTTAAGTTAATTAACCTTAAAGCTATATGGAACTAGGTGTAAAACTGGTCCAAATTGGGAACATCAGAATCTGAATTTTAGATTTAGTGCACAATTCAGCACTACAGTTTTTGTATTCTGAAGAAACCTTGGAGCCTGTTGGTGGCAGATCTATAACAGTGACTGGTTAAAGTTTCTGTACCAAAGTGAAAGACCACATGTTGATGTATAAGTTTGGTTAATGTAACACCCAAAATCTTAACTTGTGGAAATCCTTTAGAGAAATAATAATAATAATAATAATAATTAAATAAATAAATAAATACCATTTATAAATAATTGAACTTTAGAACTCACGCTTTTTAAAGTAAATGATCATAATAGAATAATGTTAGCTAAATCATATCCTAAGAAAAATTAGACATTCGAGAATGTTTTCTATCAAAACAAAGGAATATGAACTTTGGGATATACCTTTAATTTGATTACACACCCAAAATAATATTCTATGTAATAAATGTGGTGTGTATTTTATTACCTAAATAAAATAATAATAATAAGTAAAGTAATCAAATAAATATATTAATATAATTAGGCACATCATGCTGAAATTCTATTTGTGCATCTAAAATTAAAAGTTTGAAATTCGAACTTGAGTTTGATTTGAAATTAAAAAGAGAAGAAAGAAAAATAAAATTTAAAAAGTGAAAACCCATGTGTGGGCCGGTTTTCTCACTCCCCGGCCGGCCCAAACTCCCCTTGGTACCGACAGGGGGACCCCACGGGTCAGCCAGCCACTGGACCATGGGTCCCATTCGTCAGGCAGCCCTCCCTCGCGTCCGTCTGCTGAATGGCAACCGGGCCCACGCATCATCCACAGCAGCACGCGCCCGCGTCCTCCTCTCTCGCTGACTGTGGGCCCATGAGGTCAGCTTCTTCCTCGCTCGTAACCAACCGGCTTCAGCCCGGGCGCACCGCTCACCTAGGATTTTCCCAGCTAGCGCAACCATCCGCGTTTGTTGCGGGCCAGTTATCACACCCGGGTATTTAAGCAGGGACGAACCATCTGTTGGGGGCCTTCCTCTTCCAAAAGTCCTCAAATGTCACAACAACTCCGATAACTTTATATTCAGCTGCAATGTATAAACTAAACAATACTCCTGCTCTTGGTGCTTTCAATACTAGAGTTGAAGATAAATAATTTTTAATAAGATAAAATGCTTCATGCTGTTCTACCTCCAAGTGAAATCGACACCATTTTAAGCCGAAGAATAGGAGTGAAAGCATCAATCTTCAAGGCTAAATTAGAAATAAACTTTTGCAAATAATTGACTTTCCCGAGAAACTTCTGCACCTCAAACTTACAGGTTGGAGCCCCACATTCTGAATGGACTTAATTCAGTCGAGATCTATCTCTATTCTATGCTCATGAATGATGAATGCTAAGGACTTACCAGCCGACACTCCAAAAGCACATTTACAAGGGTTCAGCTTGAAACTTTACTGATGTATCTTATCAAAGGCTTTGTGCAAATCAACTATATGAGAATCAAATTCAGTCGATTTAACTACTATATCATCAATGTAAACCTCCACAGTATTTCCTAACTACTCGTGAAAGATCAAATTCATAGCCCTCTGATAAGTGGCACCAGCATTTTTTAAACGGAATGTCATGGAACACATTCAAATAAACCATTGAAACCTCGACATATAAAGGCTGTTTTAGACGCATCTTCCTCGGCCATGAAGATTTGATTACATCTGACATTACCATCAAGAAAGCTAATAACTCTATTTCCTGATGCATTATTAATTAACATATTGGCTACAAGCATAGGATATTCATCTTTAGAAGTTGCTCTATTTAAATTGCGAAAATCAATACACACTCTGAGCTTACTAGACTCATTCTTCTCCAGTGGCACAATATTAGAGACCCACTCTGTGTATCTGTAAGACCTAATAAAATTAGCTTCTAAGAGACTGTGAACTTCATCCTTAATCCTAGGGAGTAACTCTGAACGAAATAATCTCGGTCTCTACTTGAAGGGCATGAAATCGGACTTAATAGGCAACCGATGCTCCACTAGCTCTTGGCTTAATCCGGCATCTTAGTGTAACTCCAATCAAAGCAATCAGAAGATTCTTTTAGTAAGCTGATCATTTCACCCCTAGGATTGGCTTCTAGGGTCTTGTTCACAAAAGTCGGCCTTGGAGTTTTACCATCTCCCATGTCAATCTCCTCCAAAGGATCAGACGATGTAAATCATTGTCCAAACTTGCTGATATCCCTAAATTCATCTATTATTCTTACTTTAGAGGAGTTATACACTCTCTACGCAGCTGCAGACTGTCCGGCCTCAGAGGCTGGACCGTCCGTGATACCGGACTTGTGCTGCGGCACTTTCTGGCTACAACTGAAGTGTCTGGCCTTAGAGGCCGGATTGTCCAGGAGAGGACTGGACCGTCCGGCCTCGGGGACTGGACTGTCCGCGATAGGGGTTGAGCCCTACGACCCCTCCTGTTCTACCTTGGACCGTTCGGCCTTGGGGGCCGGACTATCTATGACCTAGGATATGTTCTCTTTGAGTGTATTCATTATTTAACCTTTACTTGGGATTTAGTCGATTCTCCATCGGCTCTAGAATTATAGGAATGAAGCCTTTCTTGTCTATACTTATGAATTGATAATTAGAACAATCAACCCCTGTGAGACATGTGGCAGTCTCATATATCCAAAGTACAGGGGCAATGGCCATGGCAATGCAAGTCGCTGCATCAACATGTACTTGTTCTATATCATCACCTACCCATTACAATAGCATTTCATGTAAAGTAGAAGGTATACATTTATTTGCATGGATCCAATCTCTACCAAAGATTAGACTATAATTTCCTTCTATGTCGGCGACGAAGAAAGTAGCAGTAATGGTTTTAGTCCTGATGGTTAATTCAACAGACGTGACTCCCTTGGCCTTGATCGAACTGTAGGTCCCAAAGACATTGAGCGTCATATTAGTCTTGACTAGTTCGTCATCCTACTTCCCTAATTTTCTATACAATGAGTAAGGTATTAAATTCACGACCGCCTGTCACACCTGGTTCCAGGGGTAGAACCGAACGCATACCATATGTGTGCCAAGATCCATTTCTACACATATGTTGACGTCACAAGTGTAATATATCAAAAGACAATGCAATAAAGACGTAAAGAGAGTAGATTACTTTATTACATCATCTGAATCATTGTATCTTGAACAAGTATCACATCAAAGTAAGGCGGAATTAAATAACATGGGCAATCTCCCACAGGAAGATGACCGGCACATCGTTAGACTTAGAACTCATCGTCGAAATCTTCATCAAAGTCTCCAGCATCACCCTCTGATCAAAATATTAGCAAGGGTAAGCTCACTTATGGTCGCGGCTCAGCAAGTGGGGGAAAAATTAATGCAGGTATAACAAGGTGAGGCTAAGGTTGAGCAGTAAGCATTTTAGTTGGTCAACATTTTATTAACAACACCTGTCTTACTAATAAGTGTGAATCCCAAGTATCCCATTTAAACAAAGGAATATGAGTATATCAAAAACACTTAAGTGAAACCACTTAAGCAAACCATTGGCAGATCATCGGATCTCGATTTATTTCCATCTTCAAGTTCAATTATCATGTGAGGAGTCCAAGTCGCTCGTAACCGTGAGCACGGCTGATATATCAGTTTTACACTCTGCAGAGGTGGTATAACTTTACCCACAAGCCGTGTATCCCATCTAGCCTGGGTTGTACGGACCCTTAAACACTGCCAAGGTGAATGGCTAGGGATCCACTATGAGGCTTTCACAAAATACACTTAATACTAAGCAACCCGCTAAGGTTTCTAAAGTCGATGGTGGAGGCCCCCTGGGTGAGGTACCTTAGCCAAGAATACGTCCCCATGTTAACGTGGGCTGCCACCACCACCGCTCCCCCTCTTGCCCATATTTCAGGTAAGGTTGCTAGGCACTAAGCATATAAAGCTAATTACCAAAGCCAGAGCCATGACAGCACTCGTGGTTGCACTGTTATCCTGGGTGGTCACTCCATGTTCCAATTAATATGAATTAATATTGTTATAACCATCGGGTTAATATCATAATTGCCAATTTCAATTTCGGAACATTAATATCATTTAATGAGTGACATAAAAATTATTAAGTTGAGCGGTAGCACAAATTTGCAAAGCTTAATAATTTCCCAAGGTAAACAAGGAATACAGTTGATAAATCTAGGAAATCCTTAATTAGGTAAAACCCATCAAATTATGTAGTATATCAAAAAGTAAACATTATTATATGCATTGATTGGGTACAAATAGAATATGCAGAGGGAGAATCCACTTGCCTTGCTCAAAAGTTTCTTGTGAATCGTCCTCACACGAATTCGGATCCTCTACCAAACAATCAGCTTCTAATAACGTCGTACGTCGCCATACAAAAAGAAAGCATACACCAATAAATAAACATACACCATTCAACAAACAATGAAACATACACTTTACAAATCATACTTATAGAAGGAAGACATCTAAAAATAACACTTGATTTGTAACTATAATATAAGTCTATCCATATCGACGATCATCTCATTTGTTATGAGTTAAAATACTAATCATTTAGTTTCAAGAATTCACTAGAGGAATCTATATGGCAAATTTACTTTGGAAGCAAATACTATATAAATTCATATAAAATAACATAGATGTAGCATGGGTTATGAATCCTTTTAACTTTTCATTTGAAAAACTTTATTAAAACAATATAATGTTGTTTATAAGACGCATAACCTATAGTTCTGTTGGGGACTTGTTCCTAAATGCTTCAGATTAAGAACAAGGCAACACAAATGTTAATGGTTAAAAAGTCCTTCGTCCTTCGAAACAATATTTCCCTTAGGATATAATGATCTTCAGACGAAGGTCATGAAGGACATACCTTCATCATCGCAGAATATATTAATGAAAGAAGAAGCATATAAAATATAAGAGACAACATGAATAATCATATGACATTATTAATATATCTTCTTTTTATTAACATGGATAAACAAAAACAATATTAAATTACATTTGTACCTTTGGCTTGACAGAAGGTAAAAGTCCAAGCGTGACACACAAATGAATACAAGTCAACGTGAACAGTACAGGGGTACTGTTCATCTATTTATAGGCACAGGTCGCAGGCTGTGTAAAATTAGATTCATGCCCTTTATATTTACTATTGACTTATGGACAAACCAACGGGGACTGGATAGCCTTTTCCCCTTTAAGTCGGTTCCTTTTTCCGCCATCGAGCCGAAGCTCCCCTGCATGTAGCTTTGGAGCCACATCAGCCTTCGTCTCAACTATGCTTTTCACATCGTGTATGGTTTTAGCCTATATCCGAAGGTACCTGTTCATATGTTACACTTGGAAAACATTGTTAAATCATGTTTTTGAGGACCGTCGGAAGACGAAGGCCCCCAATAGTAGCCCCTCACAGTATTAATTTGTTAAGATAACAAATTCAGACTGCGACATGGACGAAGGCCTTAAGCCGAAGGTCCAAAAAACACCTTCCCTTTGCTAGAATAGCAATTATCAATGACAGATGGGCCCTCCAATTTACAACGCACTGAGCGTATAAATATGGACTCACACCAGCTGCATTTGATACACTGTTTCTGCCATTTGCATTATTTTCTCAATCTTTTAGCTCCTGCTCACTAGCGCTCGCTAGATTTTCAACTTCTTTGAGCTTTGGTTTAAAAGACGCATTTTTCCATGTCTGGTGAAAAGATGTCCTAGGAAAAAAGGTTGTTGCAGAGACGATACAGACTAAAGAGACAAAGCTGTTCGAGGAGAAGAAGGCCGTGGATCCTTATATTGCTGGATTTGTTGAATCAATGGCAAAGACCAACACAGAGAAGATTACTAAAGAGATACTGGAAGGTTTCTCTGAAGATACTGGTGACAGTGACAGCTATGATGTGGAAAGTGGAGACGAAGATTCTGAAGATCGGCCCTGGCGGCCAAACCATACAATCTTTGGAAAATCAACAATTAAATAGAGTCATCTTGACAACATGAGAGGAAGGTACTTTCGAGATATATCTATCGTGACAACATGAGAGGCAGGTGGAGACAACGTCGCACCTGCCCCTGAGGAAAATGAAGTTGTAATTTTCTGAAGCTTTTTCAAGGCTAGACTTCGGTTCCCATTGAGCAAATTCGTAGTTGAAGTGTTGAAAACCTACCAGATCTTCCTCCATCAGATCACCCCCGAAGCCATAATAAGGATGGGGATTTTTGTTTGGCAGTAAGGAGTCAAGGGCTAGAGCCAAGCGCAAAGTGCTTCTGCAGTATGCATGAACTTTTATGAGACGAAGGCCATTGGTAAAGAACAGTACCACAACAACTTCGGTTGTTATGGATTCATTGCTCGCCCCAACGCAAGCCACCCAGTGCCGACATTTCGGAAGAGATGGCCCGGGACTTGGATGGAAGAGTGGTTTTATATGAAAAATGATCTGAAGGCAAGGGAGGACATAAAAGAAATCATCATGTGCCCCATCTGGTCCCGCTTCGGCCTCTAAAGGCCGAAGGTCGAAATTGATGATGCCACCGAAGCATGTCAAAAGGCCTTCAGCACTGTTTGCTCCTTCATTGGCACAAGAGATTTAATTCAGGAACATATAGCCTTCAGGGTATGGCCGCTTGTGGAAAGCTGGGAAATGCCGAAGGAGACCATCACTAATTCTAGCGAAGGTGATTTGGTTCGACTGAAGTATACCTTCAGGTTTGGGGATAAATTTGATGAACCAAATGGTGACTGGCTGAAGTGCATTGAAGCTACTAGCGACGAGTTACTTGGGGCGTATTCCAAAACCGAGGACAACGCCTTGTCCGCAGCCTTCGGGGGTCGAAATAAGAAAAGGTTGAACAGGGTAATTGATGCTATTGGCTTCGTATACCCTGACTATTGCTACCCGCTGCGAGGGCAAGGGGTAAAAAGAAAGATTGCTGCTTCTAGAAAGGTTGCCGTTTCGGCCATCACAACTGAGCCGAAGGGCAAGAAGATGAAGGTTTTGACTCACCGGCTGTGTTACATCGAACCGGCCGTGATACCTGAATTTGGCGAAGGGGCCTCTTCAGCTGTCGAAACAAAAGAAAATGTTCCGACTGCGCAGAGCACTGAAGAGCCGGCTGCAATGCCGAAGGTACTTATAGTCGGGCTAGTTGAAACAAAGGTTGGCAAGGCTGAAGGGCCAGAAATTAAAGAAATAATAAATATGCCAGAGATTTTGAGCCCTCCAACAGAGGTAACTGTACCGAAGGTACAAAAGGGGTCTGTCGTAACTCCTAAGAGGAGAAGGATGGCAAATGTGTTGGATGTTGTGTTAGAAACAACAAAAACCTTGAGTCCTGCTCCTACAAGGAAAGTTACCGAAGCTGCCAAGATGCGACTCGAAGCTAATTCTAAGCAGGCAGAAATCAAAACTGCAACAATTCAAGCTGAAACCGAAGCTGGGTCTTCAGTGCCCACCGAGATGGAGCGTGCTGACCCTAAGGAAAAATCAACAGAGCGGATTGCAACTGAGAAAATCGAAGCTCCTGGTCCCGAAGCGTCGAACAAAAGTATTGACTACATTATTCATCATGCTTCGGGAAAGGTACTATCCCAAAAAGAGATGTTAGAAGCGCAACACTATGCCCAAAAGTTGAAATATCCGAAGGGGCATTAGTGTTCAATGGCAGTGGTGAAGAAGATTTTTTGTACTGTCTCCCGGATAACAAAGAAATATCCGTTTGCCGGGAGATAGGTAAAAGCATCAGATTCCCGAAGCTGGAAGACGGTCTTTCGATTTTATCGAAGGACGAACTTGCTGACATCTTAGCATACAATAGCATAAAGGTATAAAGACTACCTATAAATTTGAAAATGAGGTATTTTATTTGTCATATTTATTCTTTTCTCCACTTGCAGGGCTTTATTCTTAGTAACGCCCTTAGGGCACAGAAAAATATAGAAGATGAAGGCTATACAATGGCCCTGAACAACCTTCGTTCAGAGGTAATTGAACTGAGAAACGAAGGTCTTGAAAAAGATAAAATCTTATTCTCTCTGGTTAACAAAGTCAAAGAAGATGAAGCTAGCTTCAAAGCCCAGGCCGAAGCCCAAAAGATTGAAATTGAAGACCTTCGAAGGCAACTGGCTGAAGCTAAAGAAAAATGCACGCTTGCAGAAGCTAACCGAGAAATCAGTGAGTATTGGAAAAATCATTTAGAGAAAAACGTTGAAGAACTTTGCACATCCAAGGAAAGATGCTTTGAAAAATCCTTGGACTGTGTGAAGAAAATAAAAACCAGTTTCGCCAACGTGGGTGCCTACTCTACCAAAGAAAACTTCATACAAGGCGACCCCGAAGGCGTTATTGAATGGATAAGTGGGGAGGCCGAGAGCTTCGAAGAAATCTTAAGTGATCGCGGGGATGTTTGTGCATTTTCAGGTGCACGGGGGATTTCAGCTATTTTGGAGAAGGTGGGATGCGATCACATCAAGACCATGGCCCAGGCCGAAGCTGCCTTCTCCGCAGACGACATGAAGGATCCTTCAGCTGAAGCAACCTTGATGGGCGGAAAATTCTATAATGATATCTGGGTGAATGGTGGCCGAGAGATGGCTCATGAAATTATAAAGAAAAGTGAAAAAGACACCCATGACGCACGGATAGAAGCGAGACAAGATGAAGAAGCTGCAGAGCACGAAAAACGTATAAGTAATATCTTTTAATATTCAGCTTCGGCATTTTGTTTTTGTGGCTTCGACATTTTGTTTTTGTGGCTTCGACATTTTGTTTTTGTGGCTTCGGACTAATTAATTTTTCCCACTTCAGCTGAATTATCCCCTCCACCGGAACCGTTCGCTCCCCTGGCCGATCCAAAGACGAAGGAAGCACTGGAGATCATTAATAAGGCTGAATCTATTGTTGATGAAGTCGTCAATAAACTACTAAATGAAGTTGCGGAGAAAATCCTAAAAGAAGACTAAAATCCTGAAAGAAGACTAGGACTTGTTGTAAAAACATTTTTAAATAGTCAATGTAAGGGACACTAGAATGGACATTGTGCTTTTATTGTAACGAAGCTATAATATTTGATGTGTGTAACTTTGGATCAAATATGTAAATTATTGTAATTTATTCCTTTACGATGCATGAAACTTACATACATACCGTTTTTGAGCCTTCGGCGAAAAAAACACCTTCCCTTCTTTTCATGCTTCGTAAAGAAGGAAGATCCGTGGTTCGTAAAAATAACAATATCCATGCTTCACAAAGAGGGATCCCTCTTTTGTGTACAAGCTGACAAAGATGTAATTCGAAGCTTACTTCGTGTTACTTTGACAGTATTTTCCGAAAATCGGTTCCGTATTCCATTCTTGTGTCATTGATGCAATATGATGTATGATGTGATGCTATGCGAAATGATGTGATGATATGATGCAAAATGATAACGTTGACGAAGACACATACTCACACTTCCACACTGGAACACACAATCTCTTCATTCCCTTAGGAACGACTGGAATCTCTTTGCCGTTTATTTTTTGGCTTCACCGTTTATTTTTCGGTGTAAGTTCTGCATCCACTTAGGAACGTCTTTTAAACTTCTTCGCCTTATATTTCGGCGGTGTTTAGCTCTGCATTCCTTTTGGAATGACTTTTGAGCAGAAAACTTACTCTGCGCTCCCTTAGGAACGACTTTTTTGTAGCTTTGGTAAAACTTACGCTGCGCTCCCTTAGGAACGACTTTTGCAGTTTCAGCAATTTTTAGCTCTGCATTTCCTTAGGAACGACTTTTGAGCTTCGACAATTTTTAAGCTTCGTAAGTCTGTGAAGAAGATATAGTTAGAAGTGAAATTATTAGAATGAATTAAAACAAGATTTACATTGCTTGTTCCTTATTGAAAAACAAAATGACATAGAACATAAAAGTATTTCAGGGGTAGGATATCGCTCAATAAATGTGATTTGATTCTGGCACAGTACTGTTGAATGTGCGAGCTTCGGATTCCTCCCTGAATTCACGTTGCTGTTGGGAATGCTGGCGCCCTTCTGGCTACTGGCTTTGGGAATGGGTCAGTTGCAGTGGTGGTGAGGGTGGGAGCTGTGGCCAGGAAGCCTGTGAATGGCTAGCCGAAGCAACAGAAGCTACATGATGATTGCCCATATATTCCGGTATGTAGGGAGAATGGCACGAAGCAGTGTGCAAGACCTGCTTCGGCTGATTCTGCCGAGCTTCGGTTTCTGCGATCTTCTTTTGCTTCAGAATGGTGATTTGGCACATTCTTGTAGTATGGCCCTTGTCCTCACCACAGAATAAGCAATAGATCTTTCTGGGATGATCCCCATATCTTCCTCCGAAGCCCCTGGTGTCTCTACCCCTTGGAGTTGGTGGCCTGAAAGAGCTTTACTATTGCCCCGAAGATTGTGAGGTGTACTGTGGCCTCTGAAGCTGGCTTCCTTTGTCATCATTCTGACTGGAGCTGTGGATTGACCTGACATGCCTCGGGTGGATTCTTCCTCTAAAGCCCCTAGTCATCTCCGAGAACCTGTAAGCTTCTTCCCTTCTTTGGCGGAAGTCGTTGTCAGCCCGGATGTACTCATCCATCTTCTGAAGCAGCTTCTCCAGTGTTTGTGGGGGCTTCCTGGCAAAGTATTGAGCCGTAGGTCCTGGCCGAAGACCCTTAATCATGGCCTCAATGACAATTTCATTGGGCACTGTGGTCGCTTGTGCCCTTAGTCGCAAGAACCTTCGGACATACGCCTGAAGGTATTCCTCATGGTCTTGCGTGCACTGGAAGAGGGCCTGAGCTGCGACTGGCTTCGTCTGAAAGCCTTGGAAACTGGTCACCAGCATGTCCTTAAGCTTTTGCCACGACGTGATTATCCCTAGCCGAAGGGAAGAATACCATGTCTGGGCCACGTTCCGGACTGCCATGACAAAGGACAGAAGTTGTTTTGGGTCTGAGTGCCCATAGTACATGGGTAGCTGGGGTGGCTTGTAGGATTGTGGCCATGGGATAGCCTGCAATTCTGTTGCCAAGGGAGAAGTATCATCAAAAGTAAAGGTATTATGATTAAAATCATCATACCATCCATCTTCGTTGAACTAGCCCTCTTGACGAAGCTCCCTGTGTTGGGGCCTTCGATCTTGGTCATTTTGAGCAAGCTGACGCACTTCCTCAGTATCTTCATCGATCTTCCTTTGAAGATCGGCCAGCCGAGCCATCTTCTCCTTCTTCCTTTGCACTTGTTGATGGATGATTTCCATGTCCCTGGTTTCCTGGTCCAACTCCTCCTCCTAGAATGTTGGACTGGTGACCTTTCTCTTCTGGCTTCGAGCTTCTCGGAGAGAGAGAGTCTCCTGGTTTGTGTCCAGTGGCTACAGTGCAGCAGCCCCTGGCGCTGTTATCTTCTTCGGCGGCATGACGAAGGTCAGTGCTTTGCCGAAGGTTGTGGAAGTGAGTACACCGGAGGTGGGCGCCAATGTTGGGGACTTGTTCTCAAATGCTTCGGCTTAAGAATAAGGCAACACAAATGTTAATAGTTAAAAAGTCCTTCGTCATTCGAAACATTATTTCCCTTAGAATATAATGATCTTCAGACGAAGGTCATGAAGGACATACCTTCATCATTGCAAAATATATTAATGAAAGAAGAAGCATATAAAATATAAGAGACAACATGAATAATCATATGACATTATTAATATATCTTCTTTTTATTAACATGGATAAACAAAAACAATATTGAATTGTATTTTTACCTTCGGCTTGACAGAAGGTAAAAGTCCAAGCGTGACGCACAAATGAATAGAAGTCAGCGTGAACAGTACGGGAGTACTGTTCATCTATTTATAGGCACAAGTCGCAACCTGTGTAAAATTACATTTATGCCCTTTATATTTACTATTGACTTATGGACAAACCAACGGGGACTGGATAGCCTTTTTCCCTTTAAGTCGGTTCCTTTTTCCGCCATCGAGCCGAAGCTCCCCTGCATGTAGCTTTGGAGCCACATCAGCCTTCGTCTCAACCATGTTTTTCACATCGTGTATGGTTTTAGCCCATGTCCGAAGGTACCTGTTCATATGTTACACTTGGAAAACATTGTTAAATCATGTTTTTGAGGACCTTCGGAAGACGAAGGCTCCCAACAAGTTCATTAAACTATTAGACTATAATAGACACGACCATGACTATATCATTTTAACACTAATAGGAATTATATTATTTCTTAGGAGAATTGTATAAACATATTATTAGTATTTATTCATGAAAAGCTAGGGTATAAATCTAACATGTTGTTATGCCTGTCGGTACATGCGTGAACCAAATCTCATGAGTGAAAAAGAAATGAAAACCCAATATTATTATAACTGAAAATAGGGAATGATGAATTGTCTAGTTATAATAATGTTTACTACAGTGTGTAAACATAACTTTTCTAGATAAGAAATAGTGAAATCATAAAAACTACTGAAAAGGGCTATTTAGCATACAAAATATGATAATCATAATCAAGTTATTGGGACCCAAATATTCATTAGAAAAATAACAATAATACGTCAGCAGGGACTAACAGACGATGGCGTCGGCGACGCTACATGCGCGGCCTCCGGCGGAGCAGCGACGACAGACAATGGGAGCGAAGTGCGTGAGCGAGGGTGGCCGGGGAAGGACGAAAGCGAGAGTTGGGAAAGGGAGTAGGAGAAGAAACGCGACTGGACGTCCAATTTATAGGCCAAGGCGAGGGAAGTCGCGCATCAGGGTGGAAGGAGAAGGGTGGTTACCAGCACCGCCAACAACAACAATTGGGAGAACTGGGCAGGAGAAACTGTTGATAGTTAGTGGGGGAGAAATGGAGAGGGTGGGGCGAGCTGACCATAATGTTGGGCGAGGAGGTGAAGAGCCGGTGGCGGCTGCTCGCGCGAGTGGGGAGAGATTCGTGGTCATGGTTGAATGCCGATTGAAGCACTGTGTTGAACGCTATTGATGACAGCATCAAAGAAACGGCTGTGGCGTGAGGAAACTGTGAACGGGCGCTGTCATAACGCGAGGCGAGAGGTGCGGGGAGGCAAACGGGCTGGCGGCCACGAACGGACGTTGCAGGCGGCGGTGCGTCTGCTCATGGAAAAAGGAGAACGATGGAACTGAGATGGGAAGAGAAGAGCTATGCCTGTTAGGACCCACACGTCATGCACATGAGAGAGGCCCACGACCAATAAAGAAAAGGAGAAATTCCGTAGGGAGCAGATCGGCCAAGCATTTTTTTGTTTTGAAATTCCAAAATCGTTTTTTATAGGTTATCCATAGAAAATATAAATAAGTATATTTTAAATATTTCAAAAATTATAATAAACCTAATAATAATATTTATAATTAGAATACGATATATTTATATTTTAGACCAAAGTCTATATAATTTTAATAAATTGGGTTTCGAATAATGGACTCTATAAATAAAACCATCAATCAATTATTAGCAAACAAAAAATCATTCTCCAAAAGTAAATAAAATCAAGCACTTGATTCCAAAATTTTGATTTACTCGCTAGTAAGTTTAACGACTAGTAATATATTATTTTTAATTGATGGATTTGAGGTGTTACACTGCCCCAACATATACCAACATCCTAGCAATCGATATTCCATCGATATGACCGCGCACAAAGAGCAGCTTACATGGTTGACCAATTCTTTTGGCTTGGTGAAGGCGGCTGTTGGGGCGAAGGCAAAGACGCCACCCTTCGCTCGAGGCCTTCGCCGCAGTTGTTGGTCCAACGGAGATAAAGCGGGCAGGGACACCCTTCGCCCCACACGACATCAGACGAAGGCCTGCGACGAGGTCATCCCACCATGCGGCCTCGTCCAACTCGGAGGCCCACGTGTGATCCGGCCCATTGTAACGGGCCCCGCGTGGCCGCTGCGTGTTACGGGCCTAATCTGTAAAGGCATCCCTGTAATTACAGTCTGTAACCCTTCTTTATGGGAATATTCTTGGGATAACCTAGGTGTCTGAGGGCACATGCGTCCTTAACACGAGAAGCTGGGCGCTCAGACACCTATAAATACCCCCGCACAGTGCCCGTGAGAGGCTAGGTTAACAGAGCTATTGCCATCTTGCGCGAGAACCCTGTTTACGTCACTACTCCCCCCGTTGGATCCCCTTGCAGCAGAGAGCAAGTTCCAACATTTGGCGCCCACCGTTCGTGCTACGAAAAAACCACCCGCGATGGCACCCAAGAAAGCTAACTCGAAGGCTGACGAGGCTGCGAAGGCAGCGCTACTTGCCGCAAGAAAGGGCAAGGCCCTCGTCCTCACCCAATCCACCCACCAAGAAGCCACTGAAGACGACACTCACTGCACCTGCGAAGATGACACTCTCCGCACCTGCGGCCCTGAAGGACAATCGCAGCCACCCACAGGCTTCGCCCCACTGGAGGGCGCGGACCCCACCGAGGACGGTGAAGTCCTCGGCGTCTCAGCGGAAGAACAGCTACAGCTGCGCGCCCTGCGCCTCAAGAACCGCAATCTCCAGAGGCAGAAAGAGATACTGGAGGCCAAGCGCCAGCGCGTGTCCGCACTAGCCAAGGTGCGGCAAATGATACGCGACGAAGAGTAGAAGGCCCAGGACCTCGAGCGGGAGATCGCGCTGATGCAGCGCGAAGGCCATCTTGGCCTGCAGCACGGGCCACCCCTACAGCAGCGCGCACAACTGGAAGACACGCGTGAAGGCCACCTCGGCCTGCAGCATGGGCCACCCCTGCAACAGCGCGCACAACCAGAAGACCCGCGTTTCCCCCAGCGCGACCACACCTTCCCGCACGCCGCGCCATTCCAAGGGGTCAATTACCTGGACGAGCGAAGTCCCCTGGCGCCACACCTGCAAGTGATGCCTTGGCCCGCTAACTTCCGGGCAGGGACCTATCCCAAGTACAACGGTAGCACCGACCCAGCACAATACATAATGAGTTATCAGGTCGCCGTCGCATCTTCCGGAGGGGACGACGCCACAATGGCCAAGTCTTTCATCATCGCCCTCGAAGGCCTAGCTCTCACCTGGTTCACCAGGTTGCCTCCGTTGTCCATTGATTCCTGGAGAAGCCTCCGGGGCAAGTTCCTGCTCAACTTCCAAGGGTACTGCCCGGACACCAACGCCTTGGCCGAACTCTCGCTCTGCAAGCAGCTAGAAAAAGAGACTCTGCGGGAATATTACCGCAAGTTTCTAACACTCAAGTCACAGCTTCCCTCAGTTGACGACCAGATCGCCATTCATTACGCCATCAGTGGCCTTCGCGCCGGCGTCCTTTACAGTCATTGCATCAGGGACCCGCCCAAGAACCTTTAGGAATTATAACAACTATTTGAAAAATACGCCAAATCTGAAGAGCTCCACCAGCGCAAGGTTGAGTCCCAGAGAAAGCCCAAAGATGCTCCACAGTCCAGCCGCACGTGGACGAGGACTCCGCAGCCAGACTCTGGCCGAGAAGGCCGCAACCAGCAGCAGGTGCACAACATCGCCAACCAGCACCCCGCTGGCGATGCCCCTCGCCGCCAGGAGTATCCCCCCAGGGCCGCGGAGGTGGAGCTCGCGGTAGGGGCCGGGGACGCGCGCAGCCGCCGCGCCGATTCTACTGTCTCTTCCACGGCGAAGACTGCGCCCACCAAACCAAAGATTGCCCAGAAACGAAGGCCACCAAAGAAAGGATGGCACGGGCGCAGCCAGCTGACAACCCCAGAGTTGTCGCACACACTTACCAGCAACCCCCTCCACCATATATCCACACCCCCGCCCCGCATCCACCGCACCACGCTTACCAACACCATCTGGAAGTACAAATCGTACCTCCCCCCCACCACCACACCAGCAACATCAAAACATCCCCCACGCCCCAAAGCAGGAAGACTTCGCCGATCAGCCGTATCGCGGAGTCATTCACATGATAACTGGGGGGTCCAGTACTGACTTCGACACAAAGCGGCAGAAGCGGGACCACTACCGCAGCATCAACCACGTCGCCATCACCGGCCCAGTCGTGTAGACAAAGTGGTCCCACATACCGCTAACCTTCGACGCATGAGACGTCGACCTGCGCAGCGCCCCCCACAGTGACGCCATGGTTATCAATTGCAGCGTGGCGGGCTGGGACCTGCATAATGTCCTAGTCGACAATGGCAGTCAGGCGGACATCATCTTCCTCCACGCCTTCGATCGCATGGGCATAAGCCACAGCCTGCTCAAGCCTTCGGACAACCCGTTGTATGGCTTCGGCGGCAAGGGCACCTTTCCTGTCGGCAAAATAGAGCTGTCTCTCTCCTTCGGTGTAGCACCCAATGCCCGAAGCGAGCAAGTAACATTTGATATTGTGGATATGGTATATCCATACAATGCCATCATGGGCCGGGGCTCCATCAATAAGTTCGAAGCAGCCATCCACGGACAGTACCTATGTATGAAGATACCAGGTCCGTTAGGCGTTATTATGGTCTACGACAATCAACAGACTACGCGCAACATAGAGCGAGACTTCGTGCCCGGTCAGATAAACGTGCACTGCCTCACGGCCCAGCGCGAGGTCCCCACACCCACCAGCCCAACCGATAAACAGCACGACAAGGCACAGCTGCAGAGCAACGACGGGACCAAGACTGTCCCCCTCAACCAGGCCACGCCCAAGCAGACAGTCACTATCAACGAAGACCTCACCGCGCATGAAGAGGAGAAGCTCCTCTGCTGCCTATCCAAGAACAAAGATGTCTTCGCCTGGTCAGCCCTCGACCTGGTCGGGGTCAGCCGATCCATAATTGAGCACAGCTTGGGAATCGACCCTTCGGTGAGGCCGAAAAAACAGCGGCTTCGCAAGATGTCCGACGAGAAGACAGAGGCCGCCAAGGCAGAAGTGCACCACCTCCTGGAAGCCAAATTCATCGAGCTGGTGGCTTACCCCACGTGGCTCTCCAATGTTGTGATGGTGCAGAAAAAGAGCGGGAAGTGGCGAATGTGCATCGACTTCACCAGTCTCAATAAGGCCTGCCCAATGGACAACTTCCCGTTGCCGCGGATCGACCAAATAGTCGATAACGCGGCCGGATGCGAAGTCATGTCACTCCTCGACTGCTTCTCCGGTTACCACCAGATATACATGAGGGAGGAAGACAAGGCTAGCACCAGCTTTATAACGCCCTTTGGCACATATTGCTTCATCAGAATGCCAGAGGGACTCAAGAACGCCGGGTCCACCTTTTCCAGGCTTACCAAGACAGTGCTCAACGGGCAGGTTGGCAGAAATATATTCACATATGTGGACGACATCGTTGTCGCCAGCAAGAGCAAGGAGGACCACCTCGCAGACCTCGCCGAGACATTCGCGAACATGCGGGACGCACGACTTCGCCTGAACCCCGATAAGTGCGTTTTCGGTGTTCGCCAGGGGAAAATATTGGGTTATCTGGTATCACATGGCGGCATCGAGGCCAACCCAACCAAAATCCAGGCCATTATTAACATGACGCCCCCGTAGTCACCCAGAGAGGTCCAGCGTCTGACGGGCAGATTGGCCGCCCTCAACAGGTTCATTTCCAAATCCGCCGAGCGAAGTCTTCCCTTCCTCAAAACACTCCGCAGCGCAAAAGACTTCGTTTGGGGACCAGAGCAGGCTGCGGCCTTCGCCTCACTAAAATAGTACCTGATGGAATTGGCCGTTCTTACGAGCCCCGACTCTTCGCTACCACTGTTGCTTTACGTCGCGGCTTCGCCGCACGCGGTCAGTGCGGCACTGGTTCAGGAGCAGACGATAGAGGGCGTGATCAGGCAGTGCCCAATATATTATGTCTCCGAGGTGCTCACACCGTCAAAGTGTAACATGACGGAGCTCGAAAAGATTGCATATGCAGTTGTCATGTCTTCGCGCAAATTGCGCCACTATTTTGAAGCATTCAAGGTCCGCGTCACCTCAGATAGGGGACTCGGCGAATTATTCAGAAACCCGGAGGCATCGGTGCGGATCGCCAAATGGGCGGCCGAGCTCTCCGGCTACCACATCACTTTTGAGCCAAGGACAGCGATCAAGTCACAAGTTCTAGTAGACTTCGTCGTCGACTGGACCGGGCCAATAACACAGCCAGAGCCATCCACAGAGAAGGTTTGGACAATCCACTGCGACAGCGCTTGGTGCCATGCGGGGGCAGGCGCTGCTGCAGTCATCACCTCACCCGCTGGGGTCAAGCACAGATACGCGACACGCTTAAGATTCGCTCTGGAATCTGACAGATGCACAAACAACATCGCAGAATACGAAGCTGTCATCCTCGGCCTCCGCAAATTAAGAGCCCTCGGCGTCACCACCTGCATAATCCGAACAGACTCCAAGGTAGTCGCCGGCTAAGTCGAGAAAGACTATGCAGCAAAGGACCCCGCACTTATGCAGTACCTCGCGGCCATCCGATGCCTCGAGAAACAATTCAAGGGTTTCACTTTGCAGCATGTGGACCGGGCCAAGAATGAAGAAGCTGACGCATTGGCCAAGGCGGTCGCCAGGGGTGAAACCCTCCCCTCCGACGTGTTCTATCACGTCATCGGCACACCAGCCGTCCGCAGCCCTGAAGGGCTCCAAATAACCAACGACAGCGAGGGCCAGCGCACGGTCAACCTTATCATGACCGAAGACTGGAGGGCACCAATAACCCTGTACCTACAAGGGTTCTATCACCCAGTCGACAACAACGAGGCCAAGCGCCTCCACCACCGAAGCCGGGACTTCGCATTGATCGAGGGCCAACTGTACAAAAAGGGGGTCAGCCAGCCGATGCTTAAGTGCGTCACCGAGACCGAGGGCGTTCAAATCCTGCGCGAAGTCCATAGGGGGACCTGCGGCTCCCACGCAGGCCCCAGGGCCCTGGCGGCAAAGGTGATACGACAAGGCTTCTACTGGCCCGCCATTATCTGTGCCGCAAATCAGGTCGTCAGATCCTGCGAAGCCTGTCAGAAATTTTCCCCACGCTGGGGCGCCCCTCGCAGTTCATGAAGCTGATCGCCCACACGTGGCCCCTTCAGCGCTGGGGCCTAGACATCGTCGGGCCCCTGCCCACGGCTCAGGGGAACCTCAGGTTCACCTTTGTAGCCGTTGAATACTTCACCAAATGGATTGAAGCAAGGGCAGTCTCCACCATCACATCAAAGACGGCCCAGAAATTTTTCTGGCAAAATATTGTTTGCCGCTTCGGAGTACCATCCAAACTAACGGTCGACAACGGCATGCAGTTCGACAACCATGATTTCAAAGACTTCTGCTTCTCCATCGGCACCAAGCTTGCCTTCGCCTCCGTGTACCATCCCCAGTCCAACGGAGTCGTGGAGCGCGCCAACGGCAAAATTTTCACAACTGTCAAGAAAATGCTCCTCGACGACAAAAAAGGCAAGTGGCCCGACCTGTTACTCGAAGTGGTCTGGGCACTAAATACAACTGAGTGCAGGGTGACTGGGTTTACCCCCTTCCGCCTATTATACAGATCGGAGGCCATGACTCCGCAAGAAATAAAGCACGGGTCGCCTCGGACAGCCGCGTCGGCCGTCCCAGACGTAGATGAGCCAACTTCGAAGGATCTCATCGACGGAGACCGCGTCTTCGCCCTGTAGGCTCTGGACAAATACCAAGCCCAGACAAAAGCATGGCGCAACCAAGCAGTCATCCCAAGGGAATTCAACGAAGGGGACCTCGTCCTCATCCGGACAACTCGAACGGAGTCCAGAGGCAAGCTGGAACCCGCGTGGGAGGGCCCTTACATTGTTAAGTCGAAGGCCTACCCCAGCGCTTATAGGCTTGCAACGCCAACCGGCGAAGACTTAGAGCATTCCTGGAACATTGATAATCTGCGCAAATTTTTTGTTTGACTCATCAGGGCCAGCCCGCCCTTGTAACTTGTAAAAACAATTTTGTTCTAGCCCGCACTCTTTTCCTCCCGGGGGGTGAGGTTTTTAACGAGGCGGAGTCATGTAATATACAAGAGGAAAATCCCCCGCAAAATCCACGTCGAAAAAAGACCGCATCAACGGTCTTCGACATTTGACTAATACAAAGTCACCGCGAGGCCCCGCAGTAGCCGCCCTCGCGTGCGACAAACCCGCGCAGAAGTCGCCTAAGGGTGCAGCCGGATTAGCACAACAAGTGCGAAAAATCGAAAGTCTACCGCGAAGACTTACCATGCAGAAGTCGCCTAAGGGTGCAGCCGGATTAGCACAACAAGTGCGAAAAATCGAAAGTCTACCGCGAAGACTTACCGTGCAGAAGTCACCTAAGGGTGCAGCCGGATTAGCACAACAAGTGCGAAAAATCGAAAGTCTACCGCGAAGACTTACCGTGCAGAAGTCGCCTAAGGGTGCAGCCGGATTAGCACAACAAGTACGAAAAATCGAAGTCTACCGCGAAGACTTACCGTGCAGAAGTCGCCTAAGGGTGCAGCCGGATTAGCACAACAAGTGCGAAAAATCGAAGCCTACCGCGAAGATTAGCCGCGCAGAAGTCGCCTAAGGGTGCAGCCGGACTAGCACAGCAAGTGCGAAAAACCAAAGTCCACTGCAAAGACCATCCGCGCAGAGGTTGCCCGAGGGCACAACCGGACGAACGCCTTCGCAAGCATAGCCAAATGTGCGAGGGCACACAACTTCACCATACAAGCCTTTACA
The DNA here is from genome assembly GCA_029449295.1 of Zea luxurians. NCBI lineage: Eukaryota > Viridiplantae > Streptophyta > Magnoliopsida > Poales > Poaceae > Zea > Zea luxurians. Next base: position 12,218,697 of record JAOPSE010000025.1, on the reverse strand, counting down.
CATGTACAAGCGAGGGCACCACACTCTACATCGGCTCAACCTTCGGAATAATTCCCATCTCCCTATAGTTAAATAACATAATCCTAAGCTCCTCACCCGCAAAAAGACTTCGCAATTCCCCTTCACCTGTACTCACGGCAGCCGGCAAGGACAACAGTTCCTGCCGGCTAGCCCTACTCACACGAAGCCGACCGCCCTCCGCCCCGCTCACTCTACGCTTCGCAACAGCCCTTCGCCACCTGCGCCCAGTACTCGAACCAGGCACATCTTCTGTGTCCGCAGCGTGCGTTGAAGCCTCCGCCGCTGCCACATCCAAGGCCGCAAAATAGTCCAAGTCCTCATCCGACGACTCCTCAGTCCACTCAACCGAGCTCCTGGAGTCACCAAAATCAGAAAACTCAGATGTAGACCCATCCGATTTATTAACACCATCCACGGTCGAAGCCGCCAAAAAATTAGTAATGGCGGTTGCGTGCGCAGGCCCAAAATCTTGAACCTGCGCAGCAACCAAGATTCAGCAACATATCCAAAATTCCCTAACTACCCACACCCATTATGCCACCTGCGAGGACCCAGCCGTTGCGGGAGCCTCCACCGTCGCCTCCACCGCCCCCGTCGCAGGATCTTCAACCCTTGGCACAGCAGTTGGCGGCGGGCCTTCGCCGGCTGCAGCGGCTGCGGGGGCGTCAGGAACGCTTTCGGTGGCCTCCAAGGGTGGGCCTCCGCCGGCCGCAGCGGCTGCGGGGGCATCAGGAGTGCCTTCGGCAGTCTCCGGGGGTGGCTCCAGGGCGGCCCCGGACACGGCCTCCGCCGGGTTCGACTCCGGGTCAAGCAGCGCGCTGTTCAACGCCCCAAAATCGTCCAACCTCTCGCCGCGCTCCGCCTAAGACACAACACACAGATTCAGCAAACCCACACATAGCCCACATCCAGCAAATATCAAACAAAAGCCAAACGTTACCTGAGCCCTCGCCGTCTCGGCCCGCTCCCTGACCACCTCTCGACCGTGCGGGCCCCACATCCGGTCGTAGATGGCTCCGGCGGACTCCTTCACTATAGGGTCCTCAACCTTGTAGATATCTCGTTCAAAATCCTCATCGGCTTGGTCGAAGACCTCGAAGTGCCAGCACCCTTCGCGAGAGAGTGCGTTCATCGCCCCCTCGCAAGTGACCAGGGAGGCATACGACATAAACCCCTCCACGATAGTGGGGAGTGCCTGCAACTCCTCCTGTACCCACTTCAGGCAGCGAAGTCCGGGCTCTCGGTCCGGCACTTCAAAGTCACCGGTCCGCGCGCCCAGCTCATGGTATGAATCCACAAGCTGTTTGCGCGTCCGCTCAGCCTCCGCGCGCGTCGTGGCCTCGGTCCTCTCCACGCGGCTCTGCAGGGCGTTGAGCCGCTCCTACAACTGCGCGGCACGCTCCCTAGCAAGATTGCCCTCCGCCCGCGCCAAATTGGCCTCCGCCAGCGCAGCCTGCGCCTTGGCGAGGGCCTCATTGGCCTCCCTCCTCTCCTCCACCAATTGGCGCCGGAGGCCGGTTTTCCCCCTCCAGCATGGCCACCTTGTCCGCCAGCTTGCGGCACTTGCTATCGGCGGCCGATTTTTCCCGGACGGCGTCGGCATGTTGCGTCTGAAGTCTCTCGACTTCGGCAGACACAACAGCCGTAAGGGCCCCCGACGCCGCACGGCCGGCGAAATCAGCCGCCTGAAAAACACACATAAGACCATAGCCCCAGCGAAGCAAAAAAAAAGAACGAACCGAGGTCTAGCTCAACGTACCTGACTTAGCGCCTCCTTCATCTCCTCCAGCCGGCGGGACACAGCGCCCGCCTCGTCCCTCACAGCAGCAAGTGCCGGCATCTCGCCGCCAGCACTAAGAGCACCACCCTTCGCCTTTGGCATTACAGCAGCCGCCGTGGTCGCCGCGGTAGGCGGAACAACGACAAGTTTTCCCTCGTCCGACCCTGCGACGTATCAACAAATTAAAAAAAAAGGTCTTCGCAGCGCCTTACCAACAAGATAGTCGTCCACACTAATGTCGGTGGCAAAGTCGGCGACGCGCTTGCCCGGCGGCGGCAACCCTCGGGCCGACTTCGCAGCCTCTGTCACTCTGCCGGACGCCGGTGCAGCCTTCACAGCCTTGGAACCACCAGCGGCAGCCGCAGGCTCCGGCGCCCTACTGGATGCAGGGATGGCCGACTTCGGCGGATGGCCTCCGCCGGGGGCCGTAGCCTTCGCAGCCCCCCGCTGCCTCTTTGGCCTGGCTTCATGAAGCCTGACGACCGCCTGGTGCTTCTGCACAGCTCCTTGGCGATCCTTGTCCATCACTACCGACACAACAACAGCAATATTCCGCCCGTAAGGAAACACTTTCCACTCACGAACCATGCGAGATGTAAAAAAGTCTTCGCCGGCCGCGCGGGGGATAGGAACATTCCTAGGCCACCAACCCCCGGTAACCCTCAGCATCCGCGCCGAAGACTCCCGGAGCTCGGGCGAAGACATCCTTCCCCCCGGGGCCGCGCATGTCCTCATCAATTCTCTAGCAAAACCATCGGAAACCCCAAGTCCTCCCACAGCAGTACCTAGTTTCCTCTTCTTCGAGGATGGGGCGGCCGCCGGCGCAGGGTCGTCTCCAGACTCTACCACCGGTTTCTTCCCGCGGCGGTCCACATCGTCTTGGCCGGGATAGCCGTTATACGGCAGTCCATTCAATTCAAAAACCCTATTCAAACGGTCATTCGACCCGTGGATATCCCAGCTACGCTGGCCCTCTGTCCTCGGCACGTATCGACCCACGATCCGCACCGCTCCATCCTCCGCCTCACGCACAAAGGCAGCCAGATCGCGGCTTTGCAGATCCAGCGCGAAGGCAGGACTTCGCACCAGCTTCCCACCATGGGAGAGCATCTGGCGAGGGCACACTTCACCCAACGCCCAGCCATGCGCCAAGGGCCATACCCCGTACGCCATAAATTCTTCAATTAAATCGTGCCCACTGCTCAGGCCGGCGGCGCACCGAAGGGCCCCTTCATCCGCATCCTCCTCCGCCACCTCAAAGGGCGGGTATGCTGAGTAAAAATGCGAATACATCTCAGACACGGGGAGACCCTCATGGTCTTCGACGGTACCCTCCGCAACGTAAAACCAAAACTCATTCCAATTGCCCCACTTGTTGCGGGCGCAAGGGACTAACTCGACTACCTCCATCGTGGTCTTGCCGGTCTTCGGCGTAAACGTACAGGACCCAAACTGAGCAACTTCATCTCCAATCATCCTCTTCTGCCAGTGCAGGCAATAGTACTTCGCAAAGACTTCGACTGATGGCTTCCCGCCGTACGAAGTCGTCGCCCAGACATACTTCGACAGAGCCACCACGGCATTCGGAGTCAGCTGATGTATCTGAACATTGAATCTGCGCAGGACTTCTCCAACAAATCGGTGCGCAGGCAGGCGGAGACCGGCGGCGAAGAACGCCTCAAACACAACCAACTCGCCCTCCGGCTCGGGGACTTCCTCCGTCCCCGGGACACGAGCAACTCCGCCGCCAAAGTAACCCAACCGCTGCATATCTTGCACTCGGACCGACGACATCCTCGACACACCAAAGTCCACCGTATCGCCGGCGCACAACTCCTCCGCCACCAAAATACTCAGCGTCTCCTCAGACGAGGCGTCGGCCGGCGGCGTAGCGGCAGCAGAAGAAGAGGAGGTCGGCATCGCTACGTACCGTCGGCGGCGGCGAGCGGTCTGCTTCACTCGAGCCAGATCTCCGGCGAACGAGAGCAAGGAGGGCAGACGAGCAGCAAGACGGTGGAAAAGGCGGCTAGGGTTTTCACGGAGCGCGGAAAGTGAAGTTCAAAAAGCCGACCCCCGCCCCTTTTATACACAGGGCGCGGCGCTTCGGGAAACCCGTAGTCCAACAGTACGGTGTCAATCAACGGTCATGTCAAAAACCCCCGTGGAACCACTTCGAGCGAGGGCAGCGTCTCCGCCATCTAGCGACGTCTTCGGCACCAGATGACTTTGTCGAACTGGTCCCTCGGAGGGCAAATGTTGGGGCGAAGGCAAAGACGCCACCCTTCGCTCGAGGCCTTCGCCACAGTCGTTGGTCCAACGGAGATAAAGCGGGCAGGGACACCCTTCGCCCCACACGACATCAGACGAAGGCCTGCGACGAGGTCATCCCATCATGCGGCCTCGTCCAACTCGGAGGCCCACGTGTGATCCGGCCCATTGTAACGGGCCCCGCGTGGCCGCTGCGTGTTACAGGCCTAATCTGTAAAGGCATCCCTGTAATTACAGTCTGTAACCCTGTTTTATGGGAATATTCTGGGGATAACCTAGGTGTCTGAGAACACATGCGTCCTTAACACGAGACGTTGGGCGCTCAAACACCTATAAATACCCCCGCACAGTGCCTGTGAGAGGCTAGGTTAACAGAGCTATTGCCACCTTGCGCGAGAACCCTGTTTACGTCACTACTCCCCCCGTTGGATCCCCTTGTAGCAGAGAGCAAGTTCCAACAGCGGCCCCTTTAGGACCAAAATCAAAATGAGCAACAACAGGTTCATCATCACCGATAATAGTGTAATCGACTGAAAACTTAATCACATTAACATCCATACCTGGGTGCTCACGCGAGGCTCCGTAGTCGACCACATCCTTTCTCAGTAGGTCGTCCTCCTCAGTGTTATCCTCGTCCATAGGTGTTGGTGCATTGTCTGAGGCTTCCTGGCAAGGCGCGGATGGTCCGGACTCAAGGGTCAGCCAGTCCGTGCTAGGTTTAGATGGTCCGGTTGCTGGAGCTGGACTATCCGCTGTACCTGCAGAGAGCTGTGTGGTTGCTGTTTTCTTTCTATTTTAGTGGCCACTTGAGTTGCTTCGACGACTTTTGGCCTCCACCTTTTTTGTGGTGGTGGGTACTGTAGATGTGTATCATTAAATATTTTTCTGCCTCCTTTTCCCTGCTCTCCTTTGCTCTCAGGCGCTGCAATTTGCGCTTTTGATACCATGTTAGACCAGATGGGCACCATTGGCACATGGAGTATTTCGGGTCAGAAGCTTTTCTGGTTGCTCCTGTGTCTTTCTCCTTATCTGTCTTGGCCAATTTACCAAAAATCGTTAACCTTTCATTGTTCCCCTGTATGACGACATCTGTTGTTCCTATTTTGATGATGTCTCCTCTTGTCATTATTTTGGTTCATGTAGACATTTTCTCTCTATGCCCCTGCCAGATTGGTCGGCCTTTGCGTTCAAGTAGTCTAGCAATCTTGCTAGACCTAGGTCTGGTGACCAGATTGAGGTGCACCCAATCGGTCATGCACTAGGGGTGCCAACTTGTCAAATTCAGAAGTTTGGGGTGCCCCAAGTGGGGTACTGTGGCATCCCATTTAGATATGGTGGCATGCCCCACATTTGACTTGGGATATAAGGTGATTGTTGGTATACATACTGATATGACACAGGTGGGTATGTGGGTGGAGGTGTCCATGTAGGTACATTGGGTCTTAAATGAATGTTGTGATGTGCTGACTCCTCCGATTAGTGAGATGACCCGATTGGTCTTACCAGTCGTCTCCCTTGGGTGGGTAAGTGAGGTCGCTTCGCTAGCCGGTCACTTGGGCCGACCTTCTTTTCACATATTTAGATAATAACTGATTAAAGGTTGTACCGTCTTTGACCAGTCGACTGGGTGCCTTAAACGTGTTTATATTCGATGTACCTTTTCTGGTCGTTGAGGTTTGAAGGTACGTGGTCATCGCTGCTCCTAGGCGCTGTCGAACTGTCCGCCTGACCCACCGGACTATCCGGCGGTGTCCCAGACCGTCCGTGTCTGAGCACCGGATCGTCCTCGGTGCGCAAAATAGGGGACCGTGCCTAGCCACCAACCTGCACCTCCCACAGCGTTGGAGGCCGTGATGGTGATTTTTAATGTCTCTCCTTCACCTGGGGTCTTTTCTGTCACCACTTTCCTGCAAGGAATTTTGACGTTTTCGTCGGCCTCTCGTGTATCGCCGATGATGACCTTCTTGGCTTTGCCCTTATCGGCCACGCTAGGTTGAACCAGGACTTTTTTATCATCAAAGTTGATCATATTCATTGGAAAGGGCTCTGTGTCCACCTGCATTCCTTGAAATTTTAATCGGCCCTCGTTAATGGCTGATTAGACCTGTCTTCAAAACACATTACAATCATTAGTGTCGTGAGAGAATGAATTGTGCCACTTGCAATAAGCACAACACTTAAGTTCGTCGGCAGATGGAATAGTATGATTTTTTTAATGTTGCCGCTTTTGAGTAATTCATCAAATATTTTATCACATTTGCCAACATTAAATGTAAATTTAACCTTTTCTTGCTGTTTCTTTTGTATCAGCTGCAAAGAGGAACAAACCAGAGATTTGGCTTGCTTTGCCCAAACCATCTCAGCAGCGTACACTTCATTTGATTCATCGTCCGAGCTACTCTGGTCACATTCTACCACATGGACGTTGTGACGAACCACTTTAGTAGTATCTTTGCTTTGGCTTTCACAAGCCAAATCCCTCTGCTGTAACTGAGCTAGCGTGAAATTGAATGCCTTCTAATCTTTCTTTTAAATAGTAACACATTCCATTAAATGCTAATCTTGTTAGCCGTTTTTTCTGCTAGGTAAATTTAGAAACATTGGTTTCTTGTGTCCCGGAACCTCCGAATGTAGTCATTAACCGATTCATCCTTTCCCTGTCGCAGAGCTACTAAATCTACCAGGTCTACCTCATAATCGTTGGAGAAAAAATGATCATGGAATTTTTGCTCTAAATCCTCCCATGAAAAAATAGAGTATGGAGTGAAAGGGAAATGTGCCCTTGGGCCATTTCTAGTTGTTTTGGTGATTAAATGCTCAACACATCAATTTGGACTAACATCCTTCATATGAGCATGAGCACAAGTGTTTAGAAAGCAAATTGAGGAAAATGGGCATATTGCAAACCACTATAAATCAAAGTGATAAAGGTATGTTTCTAGTACTTAGTCAATTATTTTAGGTGCTAATCATGTTTTTCTAAGTGCTAGAGAACTTCTCAAGTTGAGCAAAAAATGGAGTAAAGAAGTTTGGCTAAGTTTGGCCAAACTTGGGCTACTCTGGGCCTCACTGGACAGTCGCCAAATGTCCTCGGGCATGTCGGAAATGCGCTACTCGTCCGGGGTTGGCGTCGGGTGAGCCGTGACTATGTCTCCCGCCCGTGGTTGGTCTCGGGCAAGTCGTGACCGCGTCTCCCAATCGAGGTTGGCCTCGTGCGAGTCGTGACTGCGTCTTCCTCCTGGGGTTCCCCTCGGGCGAGCCATGACTGCGTCTCCCGCCCGGGGTTTACCTCGGGCGAGCCTTGACTATGTATTGAGTTGGTTTCGGGGGAGACATGACTGCATCTCCCACCCGTGGTTGATCTTGGGCGAGTCGTTAGGATAAAATCAAGAGGTTATGTGTGGATTATTGTGCTTTAAATCAAGTGACAATCAAGAATCCGCTACCTCGTATTGATGTTCTCTTTGAACAGTTGAGGGGTGCCCAGGTGTTCTCTAAAATTGTTTTGAACTCTGGGTATCATTAGTTGAGGATTCGTGAGGAGGATATTGAGAGACATGTTTTAACACTAGGTATGGGCATTTCAAGTTTATCGTCATGTCTTTTGGCTTAACTAATGCCCCTGCTGCTTTTATGGAAGCAATGAATAGGATGTTGCATGAGTTCTTGGATGACTTTGTGGTTGTTTTCTGGATGATATTTTGATTTACTTGAAAATGGAGAAGAGCATGAGCGGCATCTCCGCCTCGTTCTAGGTGCTCTTAGGAAGAATCAATTCTATGGCAAATTGAAGAAGTGTGCCTTTTGGCTGTCTGAAGTTGCTTTCCTGGGTCATGTGATTAATTAGCATGGCATTGCGGTTGACCCAAAGAATGTCGTTGCTGTGGTGGAGTGGAAGAGACCCTCAAGTGTCTCAGAAATCCGAAGTTTCTTGGGGCTTGCCGGATATTATCGGCGTTTCGTGCCAAATTTTTCCAGCATTACTAAGCCATTGACTAGACTCTTGGAGAAGGGTGTTCTTTTTGTCTGGTCCAACGATTGCGAGGTCAGTTATTAGGCATTGAAGAACAAGTTGGTGAATGCTCCTATCTTAGCCTTTCCTGAGAGTGGTAAGAGTTTCATAGTTTATACAGATGCTTCTCGTATTGGCCTTGGTTGTGTGTTGATGCAGGAAGGCAGAGTGATTGCTTATGGCTCGAGGCAGTTGAAGAAGCATGAGGGGAATTATCTTACTCATGACCTCGAGTTGGCCGCTGTTGTCTTTGCCCTAAAATCGTGGAGGCATTGTCTCTATGGCGAATCTTGTGACATTTACACCGATCATAAGAGTCTCAAGTATATTTTCACTCAGAAAGAGCTGAATTTGAGGCAGCGTCGGTGGCTTGAGTTGATAAAGGATTATGATCTATCAATTCAATATCACCCAGGGAAGGCAAATGTGGTGGCTGATGCCCTTAGCTGGACCGAAGTTCCAAAAGTGGCCATGCCTTTGACTGCAAATTTGGACCGTATGGGTGTTGCTTTGTGCTATGTTGGCACCGCTAGAGAGGAGACTCGAATGCTCATTCAATCCTCCCTTCTGGAGAGAGTGCGCGTGGCACAACAACATGATCGTTTGTTGCAGGAAGTTCGGAAGAGGGTCGGCGATGGTAAACCCCGTGAGTTCACCATTGATGAGAATGATTTGGTTCGTTTCAGGGGCCGCCTTTTTGTGCCATAGAAATTAGAGGTGAAGACGGATATCTTGAGAGAAGCTCATAAAACGCCTTATACCGTCCACCCTAGCGAAACCAAAATGTACAGGGATTTGAAGCAAAACTTCTGGTGGAAGAGAATGAAGGTTGTTGTTTCTAAGTATGCGACAGCCTGTGAGGTGTGCCAGCGCGTGAAGGCCGAACATAAGACGCCTGTAGGTTTTTTGAAGCCGTTGGAAATTCCAGAGTGGAAGTGGGAGCATATCACTATGGATTTCGTGGTTGGCTTACCTCGTTCTCCTCGAGGTAGGGATGCTATATGGGTTGTATTGGATCGCTTAACTAAGTACGCACACTTTATTCCCATGAAGACCACAAATTCAGCTTCAGAGTTGGTTCCCTTGTATATGAAAGAAGTAGTCAGGCTTCACGGGGTGCCTAAGTCCATTGTTTCAGATCGAGACTCCAAATTTGTATCCAAATTCTGAGAGAGTCTTCATAGTGCTTTGGGTACCAAGCTTTCTCTTAGTGTTGCTTTTCACCCTCAGACTGATGGTCAGTCGGAGTGAACTATCCAAACCTTAGAAGACAAGTTGCGTGCTTGTGTTCTGTCATGGAAGGGTAGGTGGGAGGATCATCTCACCTTGGCTGAGTTTGCTTATAACAACAACTATCAGGCTAGCATCAAGATGGCACCGTATGAGGCCTTGTATGGTAGGTGGTGTATCTCCCCTTTGTGTTGGGAGACTTTGGGAGAGAGTTCTTTGGTTGGTCCTGATTGGGTTCAGCAGACATCTGAGAAAGTTCGGGAGATTCGTCAGAATATTTTGGCCGCTCAGAGTCGTTAGAAGAGTTATGCTGATGTGAGGAGGCGGGACTTGGAATTTGCAGTGGGTGATCAAGTCCTTCTCAGGGTATAACCTACTAGAGGAGTCATTCGGTTCGGTGTCTCCGGGAAGCTTAGCCCGAGATACATTGGACCGTTCTCTATCTTGACCCGGGTTGGTAGCTTGGCTTATCGCTTGCAATTGCCGGAATCCATGGCAGGGGTACACCCGACATTCCATGTCTCTATGTTGAGGAAGTTTTTGCGGGATCCGGACCATCAAATCGAGTTGGAACCGATTGCTGTGCAGCAAGATCTGACTCTAGAGTGTCGCCCGGTGCGTATCTTGGAGTTCTCGGAGCGTGTCATGAGAAGGAGAACAATTAAGTATGTTAAGGTCTTGTGGACTAATCAGTCTGAGCATGAGGCTTTTTGGGAACTTGAGGAGCTGATGCGGCAGAAGTACCCCGAACTTTTCGTTATGGGTGAGTTTTTTTGTCTTTGTTGATCTCTCTTTTGCCGTTCCGATAGAAGCGTTGGAATTCGAGGTTGAATTCTTTTTAGGGGGGTAGAGTGTGATACCCAATTGTCTGGAAAGAAGTTAATTTTTTTTTCTCTTTTTTTTTCGTGCTCTGTGCCATTGGGGTTTGGAGTTTAAGGAGGCACTTACCTCAGAGAAACAATAGATCTTTTTTTGGCATCTTTTGCTGGGGCCGGGAGCTCTGTTGAGAGAGTGAGTTTTGGGCTGTTGATTCACATCCGATGGACGGGAGGCCCCCTCTCCTCTCTATCCCTAGCCACCCCCCTCTCACTCTCCCCACCCCCTTGTGGCCGCCTCCCCCTCCCTCTCTTCTCTCTTTCCCATTCTTGCAGCCGACCCCCTCTTTCTCTTCCTCCCTTCCCCATTGCTACAGCCGCCCCCATCACACCAAACCCTAGCCGCCCTCACCATTTCCTCCTTCCCAAGGTGCAGCCACCTCTTCTCCCTTGGATCTTCATCGAGTTGGTGCAAGCTTCAAATTGGAGAATTGGTGGGAGGAAGAAGGAAGGGGTGAAGGAAGAACTCAAGGTGATCTTGTGTTTATTTTGTATTTGTGCTACAATTACATTTGATTATCCGTTCAACTAGGCAAATTGGTAGTAGTGTTGTCCTGATTTTGGTGGCGGGCAGACAACAGTAGTGTGTGTAGTTTCTGGGATTTTTGCGGGGGTAATTAGCTGTAATCACTGTACAAATCATGAAGAGCTTTCTCATATCTTTCAATTGAGTACTTATGAGTTCGATTCGGTGGTATATTCTAGGAGATATCACATTTTGAACTCAGCTAGGTTGCTGTCCAAAAACTGAACGCAGGGTGTACTTTGTTGGCTGTTTGGGGCCATCGAGATGTTGGAATTTAATTATCTTTTGAATACGAAACTTGTAGGGAATTGTATGTAGATGTTTCTAGAGTTTTTGTTTGATATCACTGCTGTTATAATTTTAAAGTTATGAAATTATCAACCAGCGCCGCTGTAGTTTGGTGGGTGATGGGGAGAGTTGTTGCTCCCGACGGGTTGGAATTGTGCGTAGGTGCGGCGTTGTTTATTAGCGATTGTTATATGAATATGTGCACTAAGTTGTGTGTCAAAAATAGGTGGTGGACCTCCGGATCGTACTTAGTACCTTTCCAAATCCCCGGTGAAGGCAAGTTAAAACAGTGATGGTTTATACCATTCGGTTGAATTATGTGTCCTGTTCTTGATCCATATAAGTATCAAATGTATTTATCATTGAATTCCATTATAAGAATTGTTGTTGAAGTTATTCATGTTCTACTATTTTAAATATGTTGAGGGCATTGTTCGAGCATGTTATATGTGTTGATTCTTATTTGAGGAAGTGGAAGTATCTATTTAGCACATGTTAAATGGGGTGGACTTATGTTGGTTTGTCATGCATAGTGCATCCATAATTCTTTGCATTGAAGTTTTGTCACGATCATATGGTCCAACCGTACTGGTACAATAAGCATCGTACGTTGCCCGAGGAGGGGTATGATGCAGCTCCATATCCCTAGAGGTATGAAGGCAGAAGTCATTATTGCATTTGTAGTCATGTGCACTCATGAGGAATATATGGAACCTGTCATGGATATGTTAATATTGTGGATCTCCTTTTTGTGATTTTGGACTGGGTGTTTGGTACTTTGTATACTTGCTGCACTCTAATATTTAAGAAGGGAGTTGTGAACTCCGTGGTTGGTAAAACACTGTTTGTTTTACGTTGTCCAACTGTTGCTTGATCATTTTACTTGCTGAGATGTGTCATCTCACTCTTGCATTATTTGATGCAGGCACTTGAACCTTGCTTGGGGAAAGGAGGGAAGTAGCAAAACGATCACTACATCTCTAAACAACTTTACCACTGCTTAGTAATGATTTTAATCAGGGGCTTCTGGTCAAGGATGTTGGTCATTTTTAAATAGTGTGTGCAAGTGGTCTAATATGTTCTAGTCATTATGGTGGTCGTATTTTTGGTTAGCTGAGTTATATTGTTCTGAATGTTTACTTTTCTCTTGCATCATGATTATACACTGTGGATTACCTTTCTCTTGCATCATGTTTAAACACTGTGGTTTCCTCGTTATGCAACTTTCAAGGGAGGTGCTGCCGAATTTTTCCTTTCTGTCTTCATCTTTTTATACATAACCATTTGGGGGAAGTGTTTTTGGTGACATCCATTGTGTTTGGGTTAATGGGGTTTTACAATAATAGTAATCATTACGTTCTGTGTACTCTGCGTCGGACCGTCCGGTCAGATACGCGGATTGTCCAGCTGTGTGCGCGGATTGTCCAACCGCATGGCCAGACTATCTGGTGATGTATTTGAACTATCCGATGCTGTGTGCGGACTGTCCGAATTGGTTGTTTAGGGTTTGCGCGGGATGTGGCGGCTCAGGCGTGAATTTCGGTAATTCGGTTTGGAAACGGGGCTGACCGTCGATGCCCTGGACGATCCACGCTCACCCCTGGACGGTCCGGCCGTGCACAGATCAGTGGGATTACCCCCGATTTGCGCAGGAAGCTATGGTTGTCCAGGATATGTGTCTATCGGCATCCGTAAATGGGTTGGGATTGGTCATGCAAATTTGTAGCCGATGAATCGCGTGTGTTTTCCCCAGTTTCGACCTCATGCGATGGAAAGTTTGTGATAACAGATTTGTCAAATGCATATGCTAGCCTCTTATAATCATTTTGCATACCCCCTATGATCTGTTGCATTTGTTCTCGTTGCTCATCTATATAAGTTCCAAGAGATTTGATTTTGTTTGTCTCGCTTACCTTGGGGGTAGCTGTAGTAGGTCGAAGCGAAGCTAGATTAGTCGCCCGCCGCCGGACGACTTTGTGATTACTATCCACCTTGAAGTTGGTTAATGAAAGGATCATGATGCCCAAGAGGGGGGGTGAATTGGGCTTTTCTAAAAATCAACACTAATTAAAATCTAAGCAAGAACCCAACTTCACCCCAACAACTAGCACTAAGAGAATAATACTAGAAATACAATAATGATAAGACAATACTTCAAATACTTGCTAAACAAATACACAATGTAAAATGCTTAATTTAAGTGCGGAATGTAAAGCAAGGTTTAGAAGACTCCTCCAATTTTTCCCGAGGTATCAAAGAGTCGGCACTCTCCACTAGTCCTCGTTGGAGCACCCGAGCAAGGGTATCGCTCCCCCTTGGTCCTCGCAAGAACCAAGTGCTCACTATGAGATGATCCTTATCCACTCCGGTGCGGTGGATCCCTCATGACCGCTTACAAACTTGAGTCGGGTCACCAACAAGATCTCCACGGTGATCACCGAGCTCTCAACGCCACCAAGCAGTCTAGGTGATGCCGATCACCAAGAGTAACAAGTCGTAGACTTTCGCTTGACCAAGAGAAGCCTAATGCAAGTGGTGTGTGCTCTAGGTGGCTCTCACTAGCGCTAATGAGGTCCAAATGCGGGATTATGATTCTCTAATCACCTCACTAGGCTTTGTGCTGCTTGCAATGTTCTACCTGTCACACCCAGGTTTTAGGGGTCCAAAACTCGGGCGCGAACATAATCACCAGGTTGCTGGGACCAAGTTTCACACATATGATGAATCATGGCACAGGATCGAATGTCACATCTTTACTACATAACAGGAGTTCTGTACAAAATAAATAAATAATTACATTATAAGGAGACAACAGTCCAACAACCCAAAGTTGACTAGGAGACGACGGCCTAGATCTCTCACGAACTCGTCACAGCATCCTCCAAATGCCTCATCCTGCGGTACCTGTTCTTGACCTATGGGGGGGGGGGTTTGAGACAGCAAGAGTGAGCTCACATACGTTCATAGCTCAACAAGTTGTGGGGAATAATGTGCATGAACTCGCCAAAGGTGGGAGCTCACGTGAAGTGTAAGACTTACCAAAGAGGATGGTTGAAGCTGAGCATTGCTTTTAAAGTTGGTCAAAATTTTATTAGCAATTACTAAGTATAAGTAAATACCAACCCAATTAAGTTGTAGAACAAAAGTAATAACAACACATGCGATGCAATGCAAATGACAAATTGAATTTAGTTTCATAAATTAATCATGTGAGTGTCCGAGCTGCTCATGACCGTGAGCACGGCTAGTATACCAGTTTTACACTCTGCAGAGGTTGCGCATCTTTACCCACAAGTCATGTTACCCATCTGCCAAGAGACGACCAATCCCATACACCTCTACCGAGGAGGTGAGGCAGGGTAACACTACGAGGCCTTTACAAAGTTCCACTAGCTTTAGAAATCCCGCTACAGTTTATAGGAAGCTCCAGTGCAGGAATCCCTTGCCTGACCGCCATCGCAGCAAAATCAACCCAAGGACCTCCCTACACTGACCACTCCCCTACTGTCCTTGCCCCTTTTGGGTAAGGAAGTCATCCACTAGCTTTCCTAGTTAATCAGCCAAGGGCGTCCCATTAAACCCTTGTGGTAGCACTGTTTTCCCGGGTGGTTCTCCATGTTCCCATTAACATAATGATCTTAACATGAACAATAATAATAAACAGACAAAAGTGTAATCATGAATAGTGTATCTCCATACCCAAAACCACAATGAGCAATAGCAAGTACTACCCAAGAATTCAGTGGTAAACAAGGTATAAAGATAGTCAAACTAGGGTAACCTGTTGGGTCCCATCAAAATTAACCTATGCAGATCATTATGATTAATAAGAACATGACTGGGTAAAAAGAAGTGATCAAGGGCACAACTTGCTTGGGACTTGAGATTGTTGTAACACCCCGGGATCCACAAACACCCTAGAATGCTACTAAACTACACATCTAACATTCGTATATAAAATTTCGACAGCATCTCCTTTGAAAATTGCATAAACGGGGAAGCAACAAAGTATAAATAGATATCATGATAAGAAAACATAATAGACATTAATAGTCTGCTAGCAATGGGAAGACAACCATAACGACATGAGCTAAATTAACCAGTGCGCACAACTAGTTAGAAACAAACATCCTTTGACAAGAAGCTTCTAATTAAATCATGACTGCACCTAAGCAGCGTTATTATAAGAGCGAAGGTGGATGTGCTGCTACTTCCCACTTCCCTTGATGAGCAACAAGCACTTGCATTGAGTAATGCAAGAGTGAGATGAAACATCTCAGCAAGCGAATTATTTTGACGAGATATTTAAACCACAAATTGAATTCATCAACATTTTAAAAGAGTCACAATTAAAATCAGAAATACTTGTAGATATAGAACTCAGTAGTCCCACTATAACCAATACCATCTTATTTCCTCGAACAACCACAATAGGTTCTATAACACTTCCCTGCGTCAACAATACCTGCAAATATCACTTCAATGTATGCATAGGAATGCAATGTGTAGGTACTCTATCTTCATACCTTTGAGGGTATAAAACCACATCATCTGCAAATGAATGTATATTAATGCAATGCATATGTCCTCTGCCTTCATACCTCTAAGGGTATGAAGCCGCATCGTATCCCTCCTCGGGCAACGTACGATGCTAAATTGTACCAGTACGGTCGGACCATAGTTCACAACAAAACTTCAGATGCAATTGAGTCATGCAATGTATATGGCATGCTGCATTTGTCAATAAACTTCACTTCCTTCAGATACAATACAAACCTCAAATAATACTTTATTTACCTTCAGATACAATACCAACCTCAAATAATACTTCATTTACCTTCAGGGGTGTGAATTAATCTCATGAATCATACTCGAATCATAATCATCATCAATATATGATTGAGCATCAGTATAATGCAAGCAAGTAAAGCATCACCATAGA
Organism: Zea luxurians; assembly: GCA_029449295.1. Lineage (NCBI taxonomy): Eukaryota > Viridiplantae > Streptophyta > Magnoliopsida > Poales > Poaceae > Zea > Zea luxurians. The sequence continues at coordinate 12,202,755 of JAOPSE010000025.1, read as the reverse complement.
GTCCAATTATGAAAGAATCCAATACTTCTGAATATTAGAGTGTAGGCAATAGAAATAACAGGTCAGAACGGAAGCAACCACCGCTACATTCACTTGCCTTCATCGAAGAAGAAGAAATGTACTAGACATGATCTGGAGTGTAGCCACCTGCTAGCGGGCATAAAACTTAGTACAAATATTTCACAAACATTTGCCATCAATCAACAAAACACTCCTACACTTGAATCCAAGACCCAGTGGAAAGACTCCCACCCTGAACCACATGCCATACAGCAGCAGCGCAGTTTGTTAATTTTGTATCTTTAAAATTAAAACAGCGGTGATATCAAACAAATGCTCTAGGAGTATCTACACAAAATACTCTACAACTTCAGTATTCAATGGATAATTAAATTCTGACATCTACAAGTTCTAAAACATTTGACAAGATAACTGACTGAATCTGTTTTAGACAACAGTATGGTTAACTTTAAAATTCGATATCTCCCAAACTACTGAACCAAAAATTATGAAATTCTGCTGGCCATAAGAACTTTTATCCCTCTACAAAAGTCTCTATAGTTGGAAGAGCCAATTCGGCCATTTACTAGATGAAACCCACCAGTGAACAGACCCACTCATTTTTTGTCAGGCAAACAGGAACAGCCACAGTAAAACAAACATAACTGGAGTTTCACAAATCATATGAATGCACTCTTTAACAATCTGAAAAGCTTATGAAATTATCTACAACTTGTTTTACCAACCAACAGTTTAATTCTGTTGATAAAATTTCCTAACTCTTAAGAGAACAGATTCTGCACAAAATTATGAGACTGAAAAACTGCTATAATCAAACTGCCATAACTTTCTGTTCTGATGTCCGATTGAGGTGTTCATCACGGCCACGAAAAGATCTACAAATTATCTACGACTCCTATATAGACTTTTTTATTTTTTTGAGGCAACTAAGACCACGGAAAACTGGCATGAACAGAAACTGTCGAATCTGCCATTCTGCAGAAATTAAATTCGAAATCAAAACCTAACCCCACACCTAATCCAACCTATAATCCTTCAATCCACATGATCCACAACCTCCAAAAACACATAATTATAGGGAGGAACAAGGATCCCATCCTTACCTAGGGTTTTCCCTAAGAAAAATCTGCAAGAGATGGGTGTAGCACATCTCCTTGATCCTCTCTTCCTCTTCAATCCATCTTGTTCCTCCTCTTCTCGATCCTTGTTGTGTGGGGGGAAGATCTAGGGAGGAAGAAGTATTGGGGGGGGCTGCTGCAATGGGGGGGGGGGGAGAGGGGGCGGCCAGCCAAGGGGGAAAAGTGAGGCGGCCAAGAAAGGGGAGGGGGTGGCGGCCAAGAAGGGGAAGGGGGTGGCCACCTAGGGTTTATTTTGTGGGAGAAAAGAAGTGACGCCTCAGATGACTTCTAATGCAGCATCCAACGGCCCACAACCCTTTTTCCCACATCCACTCACCGAAGATCAACTTTTGGGGCAACCTTTTTTTGGGATATTACAATTGCAGATACCAGGATGATCTTCAGGTGACTCGTGACCTCACGCTAGTCGTAGCAATACAAACAAACATGGTATAGACAAAATTAACTTCACACCAAACATAAAAACTATATAATAATAATCTACGCGTTGCTACGAGATCGTGGGTTCAAGAATTACTAAATTCGGAGTTACGGTTATGAAGTTATGGTTTTCTGAAGACCCACGTGGTTAAATATATCATAGACTAAATGAAACATTTTAATCTATATTTCATGACTAAACAAAGTTATCAGATGATAATAAATATTATTGTGGGACTAATGCAACTAGAATGGATCTAAACGGAGTTACAGTTATTGAATTATGAATTTCTAGAGTTATTGAGTACATGATATAGATTAATTCCGAGGAATAATTTTAATTCATGTTTCATTGCTAAACAGAGGTACTAAGTGGTAGACAAAATTAATGTCTCTGGAATAAATTAAATTGGAGCTAAAATGAATTTAATATGAATTATATAAGTTTCTGGATTTGTTTTTATATTAAAAATCCATTTCTATAATTATTTCACTATTTCCTGGATTGCGCGCATGAATAAACAAAAGGGCAGGGGCTAACTTGAAAGATTTCCCAGACACAGCAAACCCTGAGCAAAATGGCGGGTTGATATGTGAATGTTTCAGGGTCTCTTTTGCAATAATTACACGGCGAAGGTGATAGTAGACGCGGCCCAATCTTCGTGAGATACGATAACTTGATTGAGTGGAGATCTCGATGTTGATGATCCAAGGCTCCGAGCGAACGATTTCTCGCAATCACTACACCACGGCTTCGTTGGTTATCACTCGTGACACACGAATGACCTCGCCACGAAGGCTTATCCCTGCAAGCGCAATCAAGAACACAACCAAGAACAGGAAAGAAACACAACCAAAATTGTATTAATTACGGGATGAGGTCTCACAAACCGAGGACGGCGACACTGTTCGATGACAGAATTGATCTAAGCAAAACCCAAACCTAATGTGGTGGTGGCTGCTGAATAAATAGAGTATTAGGGCGTGCGTGACTCCTGGACTCGCCCATAATGGGCTCCGACGCGATACACGGCCCAACGGCCCAACAGACGGTGTCGCAGCTGCAAAACAGAATCTGAACGCTGACTTGTTTCGACGATTCCCGTTGACACCGGACGAATTTTAGGGTGAAACCAGTTGGGTTGGTTAGATAATCTCCTTATATTTTCAACCATATCAAGTCTGTCGCAATCGGAGTCTGGATGCATCTTGGGCGTCCATTTTAGTGCAGACTGGTCCTGGAACCCGAGATGGAGTCGCAGCCGAGTCGGACTTGATCTCCTTCCAGTTGTGAGCGCCCTTGCTGCTCCTCCTCAACACCTAGGCCTTTCCTAAGTTCTTGCTGGTCCTCTCCAAGGTTCCTAATCATCAAAACATCCATGGCCCCAAGCGTAAGCTCTGAAACACAATTGACTAGGGTAGAACACACCTGGAGATTTAGCTGTCGTGCACGCGATCGTGTTATCGGTCCATTCATTGTATGTATAGAAGTGATGTCCTCATCAGAAGGGGTATCCTCACATGACAGCCGTTGGATTAGTTTTGGATGCGCGAGATTAAATCAAGCCCCCCTAGTGAATTGGTACGCCACTATAGCCGTTCGATCAGGCTCCAATTGTCAGATTTTAATGAGCCGAAGGGGTATGCCCTGACCCAATCTGAGCCGCACCATTTGGGATCAACGAACACACTTATAAACTGGCGCGATCTAATCTCCTCCGCCCATATCCAATCTAACGGCCCATCCACCGTCTTCTTCCTTACGCCCCTTAACCTCTCACCTCACATGCCAACACCAGGGACGCCCGATGCCCCCTGGGCGATCGATGCTTAGATCCATAATGGCGCCCTCCCCAGCGATCCTAAAATCTGGAACCCCAAATTGCACCCAAACTGAAGGCGATAAACGTCATGGGAACAAAAGCAAAGCAATGGGGAAAATCCTCACCGAGCGCTACAACATGGTCGCACCCGCCTATGACGTGGGTTTGTTCTGCCACATGTTCAACCCCCCGCGAGTAGTCATCGTTGCTCCTGTTGACCTTCAAGCTCAACATCCCCCCTGGTTCCATCCTACGCACCCAGGCAAATCGCATAGATTCCCAGTGGGAGCTTGATAGATGGCAGGGGTCTGGGTCGAGTTACGGTGCCATGCTTCAACAAACTCGCCTGGTAGTTCTCCGCTCTCGGTGGTAGGGCCACGTTTCAATGGTGATGGCATCCAGATCATGAGCTACCAATTTATAGCCAAGATGGTTTGGCAGCACGGATCGAATCTCGCCCGGATGCGGTGGTTACACGATTCATAACGGATTGCCGTCAGCACAGCCGAGAACTCCGGTGTAGTTGGGAGAGGATGCTGTCGTGTGGGTCCCACATGGCGGTGGCAACAAAGCCACAGGCGCGCGGGATGAGGGGCTGTCCAGTGGACCCAGGCTGCCAGCGGCTGCGAAGCACGAGCTAGCCGAGCAGTGGGGTTTTGGTTGGGCCGCGCAAATGGTGATGTAGAGTGGGTCGAGAAGGGGAAATTCCAGCCCATATATCTATTCCCTTTTTATATTCTTTTCTGTTTTAGATTTCTACTTCAAATTTGAATTCAAATCAGAATTTCAAACTCTAGTCTAAATGCAACATTCAAAATATCGACATGAATGCCAGGCTTATATTTTTATGTACTTATATATTTATTTTAATGATTTTGTTCTTTTATTTAGTTAAAGGCTCAAGGCATGTCATGTACATATATTATGTTACTTATAAGTGTGGGATCAAATTTCGAGCTAACCCCGAAATGAAAATTCACCATTTCACTTATTTAGGGTAAAATAATGTATTCTCCTTTACCAAGAATTATTTAATATTAAATATATTTTTATTTATGAGCATTCTTTAAATTTCATGAGAAGAATATCTTATCTCACTACATGGATGATATTTCTATTTTTTCTTTTGTTTACTCCATTTCTTAGTGTTACTTCCTATAAAAGACATAGAAGGAATACATGAACTCCTAATTCATTTTTTAGGGTTTACACTACCAAAGTATAGGAGTAAATGTGGGCAGCAAGATAATGAATATGGTGGGTGGAGGGTATAAATAGCCCTCACCCACCAACTAGCCGTTACCAGCAATCTTCTGCGCATGGGCGCACCGGACAGTCCGGTGTGCCACCGGTGCGCCAACGGTCGACTGCAACAACTATTTATGACAACTAGCCATTGGGCAGATGGCACACCGGACAGTGAACAGTCACTGTCCGGTGCGCCACTAAAATTCAACTCGTGAACCTTACGCTCTCGGGTTTCTGCGCGGGGGAAACCCTTCCCCGGGCCATGCTAGCCCCACCTGACAGAGGGCGCACCGGACAGTCCGGTGCACACCGGACAGTCCGGTGCCCCACAGTCAGAAACCCTAAATTCTATTTTCTACTGTTTTTCAAATCGGTTTTCGTTCTAACTTGTGAGTATGTTCTAGAGTGTCACCTAGCACTATATGTGAGTGTGAATATGCACCAACACTACACTAGAACTCTCTTGGTCAAACTACTCATCGACAACCCCACTTTATAGTACAGCTAAAACAAAATAAAAGACCTAACTATATCACGAGTGTCCGCAACTCCTTGACACTCGTACTACATAGACCTTCACTTTTTGTTTCGTCGCTTTAGCCGTCGCTTCGAGTTCTTATCTCCGGGATTGTTTTCACCGTTGTAGTACATCTACCTGTAATGCGACCTAACTTACCATTTGTTTCTGCAAAACACACGTTAGTCACATATAACATTATGTTCTCATTAATCACTAAAACCAACCAGGGGCCTAGATGCTTTCAATCTCCCCCTTTTTGGTGATTGATGACAACCCTACAAGATTTGTGAGAGTAGTTTGTTTTGAAATTTCTATCAATAGAGAAGATGGTTAGTTGTAGTCAATAATCTTTTTACAGAAGGAGTGTGTAACATAATAATAAGAATGAGCGCATACACATTGTAAGTTTCTTGTTCATATAAAAGTGAAATCAAATCGATGAACAAGAACTAGAAGACCGATGATTACATATAAGGTGAAAACACAATACACACAGTCAACATAAGCATCGAGAGTATATAATAGAGTTTGTGAGCCAAAATCATCATACAAAAGTGGAGCTAGTATAGAGAGTAACAAGCACATATATTACATCAAAATGACTCTCTACTAACTCCCTAACTCCCCCTAGCTCTCACAACTCTCATATCTCTCCCCCTTTGGCGCCAAACACCAAAAGGGAACCCGAACCTATAGACCAGAAGAGGAAGGAGGTGGCGGGGGCGCATCCGGTCGTGGTCGTGGTAGAAGAGCAAACGCCAGTTGAGGGTCAGAGTCAGTCTCGGATCCAGGATCTGCCGTAGAAGCTGGAGCTGGTACTGACTCGGACTGAGGCTGCGCTGCAGGAGCTGCCGGAGCTGAAGAGGTCACAGACACCACCATGGCAGCAGTGGTAACAGCAAGAGCTGGTGACACTGGCGGCTGAGTGCTGACGGAGCTAATGACCGGCGACGAGAAAACCAGGGTGACTGGCCGGAGCGGAGAGGTAGAAGGACCAACTGAAGGAAGAGGGGGTCCGGCCTGAATGGCTGGCACAACAGCCGTCTGAAGAGCTGGAGGGGGTGCAGACTGAACCAGAGGGATCTGAACACCAGTATGCTGAAGAATGTGAGTCATGAAGGCCAGGTGCTCAGCCCTATCTTACAAAAGCTGCTGCTGCAGAGTGTCCTGCCTGTCCTGAATAGTCTGAAAGAGAGAGAGAGAGAGAGAGAGCATCCTCTCGAACATCTGTTGCTGGACCACTGCCTGACGAGCCTGCTCAGCTGCCTGACGAGCCTGCTTGGATGCCAGTCAAGCCTGCTCGGATGCCATAAGAGTCTGCTGCTGTGTAAGAGCCTGAAGAATCGCAGCAAGAGCAGGGTCAACTGCAGGAGGTGCGACAGGAACAGCACTGGAACTACCAGCTTCATGATCATGAGAGCGGGGAGGCGGAGGCGAAATCCCAAAGTCATCATCATCATCAGGAACTGCTGTGCCCTGAGTCTCAAACTAATGGAAAATGGTATCCTCGGCCTGAGTGTCAATCACTAGATCAGGAGCTGGCACTGGATCCTCATGGGCTGGACGATAAGAGCCAAAAAGGAGGCGAGAGGCATCAAGAGTGCCTTGGAACTGCGGTGGTCGGATCAGCTGTACGAAGATATGGCAAAGATAGTGAGCATAGGGCAGCTGTCACCGGGCACAAAGTCCATCCTATATGGTGTCCTCTATCTCACAAATGAGGAAGTCAACAACATCAAACTCTGAGTGAGAGACCAGGGCACCAAGTAGCTAGAGCTAGATATGAGTGGCAACCTCCCTGTAACCATCCACGGCAGAAGTGTCCGTCTCATGAGATGATATAAAAACTTTGCCGCTGTAGTGAAATCTGCCGAAGAACGTCGTGACCCATCTGAGAAGGGCGGTCGGAACAGAGCCACGACGTGAGTTGTACCAGGAGCGACTCCACCGTGAGGGCGACGACGAGGATCTGAGGTGCCGTAGCACAAGCTGTGAAGACGAGTCGATGACTTGTTGAATCCAAACAGCTGGCAAATCTGACTGGCATGAAGTGTAACATCCTCTCGCTCAAAGCGAAACCTCATCCACTGGTGATCAGGGTCGATCCATACAGAAGCATAGCAAACTCAAACCCATTCCTCAACATATCTGCCACTGGTAGTCAAAATATTGAGAAGGCTAGGCAGATATGAGAGATGTACCTCAGAGTCAGCACCAACCACTAGCAGAAATGCAGGAAGATCCAAAAGTCGGTGCACTCGTAGAGCAATCTGGGCAGACAGCTGTGCTCCAAAGAAAGACTCCTATATCCTGGTGCTGAAGAGATCAGCTGCTGCAGGGTCTCTCTGAGCCAGTAGCCAAGTCTCCATGGGTACGTGTCTGAATCGACGTACCCGGGCCGCTGTAGCATGCTGAAGATCAAACAACCATGGATCGACAACCATTGGTCGCACCTCGGTCTCATCGTGCTCCCGGAAGCGAGCAGGTGGGATAGGTGGAGCAGAAAGGGGAGCAGGAGGAGGAGCAGTGGAAGCTGGAGTGGAGGTGGTAGGTATGGCTGAGGTGGTGGATGGCGCAGGAGTGACTGGAGCGGGCGAAGTGGGTGGTGGAGTGGAGCAGTGGTGGGAGTGGTAGGTGCGGAGGAGCGAGGCCAAGAGGCGAGACGTCGAACGCGATAAGCAATCCGATCTAAAGAAATCCGCAGCTAATCACCTCTCTCTGCCTGCTCAGCGGCTGCTGCTGCTGCTAGAGCTGCTCGGGCTGCTCTATCCAAATGCCGCTTCTTGCGGCCTTCCTGCTGCTCTAAGTAGATTGTCTTCCCCTTGACCTGTCTGAAGGGGCAAGGAGGGTCCTCGTCATCTCCTCCTCCTGGCACCAACACATTCTTTGTGTGTGGCATCCTGACCTAACGACTGCATATGACAGAGAGAAGCTAAGCACAAGAAGATAACAGTCGATAGGATGACAAAAGAACGGATAACTACCTAGAAATCTCACACGAGAGGGAGAGAATCTAGGAAGGACAGGAGACGGCTCACGGGCAGGCGAGGTCGCTAAAATGACAGAAGAGGTGAACACGTATTAGTCACATAGTCATAAATATATGAAATGTGAATAAATACATACACAAAGTGTTATGGCACAGAAAACGAGAGATATGGCGATCGAGAGGTCAAACGACGCGAAAACGGCGTTCGAACGTGAAATAGTGCCATATGAGATTTGAAATTGAAAAGGAGGCATGAAATGATTTGGAATTGAGCCAATACTTCACGAATAGGTTTATATGGGTAAATATGAGTGAAGTGTACGCTTGGTTTGATTTAGGCGAAGAAAATGGAATTTGGGCACTCGACTCGGAAACGATCACTAGAAACGGGGATTTGTGTAAAAGTGAAGCCTGGGATATCGGATTGGCGTGAAATTTGGCAAATATGTTACTGGAGGTATGGTGAAGGTGCCTGAAAAGTTTGGGTTTAATTGGAGCAATTTTGGCTGGTTTGGGCATTTCGTCGAGCACGTGGCATGCGATGGATTAGGGATTAGGAGAAATGGCCATTTTGGGTGGTGAAACCCTCCCAAAGGGAGCTAGGAACCTGCAGGGATATTCAAGAGGCACATAGGAACCTATTCATGCACTAGGATTCACAGAATTGGACAAGAATGTGAAATTGAGCAACAAAGGGGGAAGAGGGGCTTCACTGCTCTTTGAAACAGAGAGAAGGGGAGAGGGAGCTAGAGCTGCTCACCAGAGGGGAAAGTAGGGCTGAACCGAGAGAGATCACCGGAGCTCGGCCGCCAGCGAGAGGGGGGTCATCGCTGATGAGGGGGAGCCGCCAGAGGAGACAGAGAGAGTGCCAGAGCAGAGAGGAAAGAAATAAAGCCTGGCCTCGGGCTCGAGCAGGAGAAGGTTTCTTAAAAACCGTTTATGGGCGCACCGGACACTCTAAAGTGCCTGTTCGGTGCACATCGGACAGCACACAGGAAAAAGGAGTTCTGCGCGCGCGCGGCCGGTGCACCGGACATTGCACAGTGCAGCGTCCGGTGCACACCGGACTGTCCAGTGAGCCCAGACAGAGGGAATTTTGAATTTTTTCAATTTTTCTATCTAGTTTTCAACCAAACCAAATCCCAACCTATAATCACACAAAAGAACACCTGTTGGGACAGGTATTGGCACCCTCATATATTTTCTCATAATTTTCAAAATATTTTGCCATAGGCTAGATAATTTTTAGAGAAAATAGGCAAATTATGTGATTTGCATTTTGGCTTTGCACTAGGGGTTTTCATGAAAGATTTGAGTTTTGAATACTCCCCCTAAGCGTAGTGCCTCATGCATATCTCAAGAACCAGCAATTGCATAGTAAGTAAGAATTTAAGTACTGAAAGCTTAAAACTAAGACTTGTCAAGTTTGAGCCCAAGTTAAGCTTTTTCACTCGCTTTGTTGGCAGTTATCTCCACTAGGTTAGACAAGCCCTAGATGCAAAACAAGAAATTTAAATATGCAATGCAAGCTTGACAACACCATTTGACATCTTAAATAAAATTTCTGAGATCAAGTATATTTAATTCATTTATCAACATGCAAAAGCGGGTTTTATCAAGTGGCTTAGTGAAAATATCCGCTAATTGATCTTCCGACATCACTCCTTCTAAAATGATATCTCCTTTCGCAACATGATCTCTAAGGAAGTGATGACGAATATCAATGTGCTTGGTGCGAGAGTGTTGTACAGGATTATTAGCAATTTTAACAGCACTCTCATTGTCATATAACAAAGGTATCTTTTCTAGGACTACACCATAGTCTAGAAGAGTTTGTTTCATATATAAAATTTGTGTGCAACAAGCACCCGCGGCAATGCATTCCGCTTCGGCGGTTGACAAGGCAACACTATTTTGCTTTTTAGATGTCCATGATACTAGTGATCTCCCAAGCAAATGGCATCCCCTAGAAGTAGTTTTTCTATAAATTTAGCAACCGGCATAATCCGAATTGGAATAGCCAATTAAGTCAAAAGTAGCTCCTTTGGGATACCAAAGGCCAACGCTTGGGGTGAGCTTGAGATACCTAAGAATTCTTTTAACAACGCGAAGATGCGCTTTCTTAGGATTTGATTGAAATCTAGCACACATGCAGACACTAAACATGATGTCGGGCCTAGATGCGGTAAGATACAATAAACTACCAATCATAGAACGGTAGAGTTTGATTAACCGGGTTACCTCCCTCATCTAGGTCGAGATGTCCATTTGTTGGCATAGGTGTCTTGATTCGTTTGCACTTCTCCATGTTGAACCTTTTCAATAAGTCTTTGGTATACTTCTCTTGTGAGAGGAAGTTACCATCTTTCATTTGCTTGACTTGAAAGCCGAGGAAGTACATCAGCTCACCAATCATTGACATCTCGAACTCCTTCGACATCAACTCACCAAATTCCTTGCAATGATAGTCATTTGTCGAGCCAAAGATTATGTCATCAACATATACTTGACAAATGAAAATATCACTGTTATGTTTCTTTGTGAATAGAGTTGTGTCGACGGTCCCAATCTTGAAGCCCTTTTCAATGAGGAATTCGCGAAGACGCTCATACCAAGCCCTTGGAGCTTGCTTTAACCCATATAGTGCCTTGGACAACCTATAAGCATGGTTAGGATATCTAGGGTCTTCAAACCCGGGTGGTTGCTCAACATATACAAGTTCATTTATGAAGCCATTTAAAAATGCACTTTTTACATCCATTTGATAAAGCTTTATATCATAGCATGATGCATATGCGAGTAGGATACGGATGGCTTCTAGTCGAGCAACCGGTGCAAAGGTCTCTCCAAAATCTAAGCCTTCAACTTGAGAGAATCCCTTTGCAACAAGTCTTGCCTTGTTCCTTACAATCACGCCTTGATCATCTTGTTTGTTTCTAAACACCCATTTTGTTCCAATGATTCTTGCATCTTGTGGGGGATTTTCCAGGGTCCAAACTTGGTTACGAGTGAAGTTGTTTAGTTCTTCATGCATGGCGTTCACCCAGTCCGGATCCTATAGCGCCTCATCTATACATGTAGGCTCAACACAAGAAACAAAAGAGTGATGTTCAATAAAAGAAGCATGTTTATGTGATCGAGTAATAACCCCTTGTGAAGGACTCCCAATGATTTGGTCTTGTGGGTGTGCTTGAAGTAGTGATGGGATTCTCCTGTCAACCACTTGGGAAGAAGATCATGGAGCATCAACATCTCCGGCTTGTGCCCTTGTTTGTTCATGAGAGACAAATGTATCTTCATTTGCATGCCTCTCATATTTTTCATCATCTTGTGGTACACTTGATGAAGATGGCCTGTCAATGTTTTGCACCTCTTCTTCATCTTCTTTTGGTTTGATAGCTCCAATTGGCATGTTCTTCATGGCTTCCCTAAGTGGCTCATCACCTACATCATCAAGATTTTCAAGTGCTCCTTGGGAGCCATTAGTCTCATCAAATTCCACATCATATGTTTCTTCTACCATGCCAGTGGCATGATTGAATACTCAATATGCTTTGGACTTTGATGAATAACCCAATAGAAAACCAATATCACAACGTCTTTGAAATTTCTCTAGGTGATGGCGTTTATTGTAAATGTAGCATTTGCATCCAAACACCCGGAAGAAGGAGACGTTTGGCTTTTTCCCATTTAGCAGTTCATAGGGAGTCTTCGCAAGTAGCTGGTGAGGAAATAGCCTATTTGATGCATAACATGCAGTGTTGACAGCTTCGGCACAAAACTTCTCCGGTGTGTTATACTCATCAATTATTGTTCTTGCAAGTGTGATCAAGGTCCTGTTTTTCCTTTCAACAACTCCATTTTGTTGAGGTGTATATGTTGCTAACACTTCATGCTTGATCCCAATCTCATCACAGTATTCATGTATGTTGGTGTTGTCAAATTCTTTACCATTATCACTTCTGATCTTCTTGATCTTGCAATCAAATTCATTTTGAGCTTTCTTGGCAAACTTCTTGAATATAGATGCAACTTCAGATTTATCATGGAGAAAGAACACCGAAGTGTATCTTGAGAAATCATCAACTATCACTAGACAGTAGAGGTTGCCACCAGCACTTACATAATTTGTAGGTCCAAATAAATCCATATGAAGTAGTTACAGTGCCCTTGATGTTGACATGAAAGTTTTTGTAGGATGTGTGTTAGCAACTTGCTTCTTAGCTTGACATGCACTACAAGGCTTGTCCTTTTCAAATACAACATCCTTTAATCCTCTAACCATGTCCTTCTTTAATATTTTCTTGAGCATGCTCATTCCAACATGTGCAAGCCTCCTATGCCAAAGCCATCCAATTGATGCTTTGGTAAAGAGGCAAGTTCTTAAGTATGCATCTTTAGAGGTGAAATCCACTAAGTAGAGATTGTTGTATCTAAATCCTTTGAACACCATTGATTCATCATCCATTTTTGATACAATAACCTCTGTTCGAGTGAATAAGCATTGAAGTCCAAGATCACAGAGTTGACCCACTGATAATAAGTTGAAGCTCAAAGGTGCAACCAAGAGAACATTTGAAATTGATAGGTCATTTGAAATTGCCACCTTGCCAAGTCCTTGAACTTTCCCTTTTGAATTATCCCCAAATGTGATTTTGTCTTGTCCATGAACATTCTCATCAAGTGAGGTGAACATCCGTGGGTTGCCTGTCATATGTTGTGTGCATCCACTGTCCATAACCCAATGGCTCCCACCGGTCTTGTAGTTCACCTACACCCACAGACAAATCAAGCTTGAGTTTTGAGGGCCCTATATTGCATAGGACCAGTAACTTTCTCAATCAAGGACTTTGCAACCCAAATTTGTCTAGGTCTACTCTTGCTTGGTGGACCTAGGAATGTAACCTTGACTTTTCCATTTGCTACTTTTCTTAGAACATAATGAGCATTGAAGGCAAATGGTCTTGAGTGCTTAGGCAAGGGAGTTGGTGGTTTGGCTTTGCAGTTGTGGGCAAAGTGACCTTCTTTTCCACACTCAAAGCATTTGATAGGCTTACGTGTCTGCTTTGGCTTGTATTGACTGGTAGCTTTCTTTTGCACAAGAGAATTGTATCCAATACCACTCTTGTTATTTTTCATGACAATGTTCATGAGCAATTCATTTTGGAGGTATTGGCCCTTGTTGAACTTTTGCGCACTTGTTGCAAGATGTTCATTTTCACCCTTAAGTTTCTTGACCTCATTTTTAAGCCTTTCATTATCCACAACCAACTCATTGTTGAAATCATTGTTCTCAATGGCAACCTTTCCTCTAGTAGTTGCATCAGTCAAGTATCTCTTCAATTTTTGGTTGTCTAATGTCAAGACTTCAACTTTTTCTTTCAGTTCATCATGTAGACTAGTTTGATCTCCTTGACTCAAATCATCACATGAGGTTGCTACATCAATCTTAACAACAGGGTTAATAGCCTCATGTGTATTGCAAGATAAAAGTTCATTTTCAACAAGAAGATTATCATGATCAAATTTAATCTTAGTATAGTCTTCCTTGATTTTCACTAGTCTATCTTTCAACTCCCTATAAGCTTCATTTAACTTGTCACATTTATCCTTAGCATCTTTTAGGGAGGATGTAAGCTCATTTATAGTGGATGACATAGTTTTGTTTTCTTCTTTCATTTCATCACTAGCTTTCATAACTATGTCATATTTGGCATTCAAAGATTCATTTTCATTTTTCAACTTATCACATTTAGCTTTTGACTTCCTAATGATTTGAGTGTATTCTTTAAGCAAGTCAGCTAGTTCATCATAGGAAGGTGAACCAAATTCATCATTACTATCACTATCACTATCATCAGTAAGATCATTTTCATTTTGTACCTTCCATTCACCTCTAGCCATGAGGCATAGGTGAGAAGTCGATGATGGCGATGGTGGTGGTGAAGAGAAGTCCCCAGCGATGGCGGCAACTTTTTCATCATTTTCTTCTTCACTTGAAGAAGATCCACTTGATGACTCAATGTCAGTGAGCCAGTCACCAACAATATATGCCTTTCTATTTTTCTTTTTGTGGAACCTCTTGTGCTTCCCATCCTTCCTCTTGAAGAATCTCTTTTCCTTTTTCTCATCATCGCTGTCATCTTCTTTCTTGCCCTTGAACTTGTTCTTCATGGGCTTGTTACATTGATGAGCAAGATGACCAAGCTCTCCACGGTTGTAGCAATCCATTTCAGAAATGGGCTTTCTTTTACTGGAAAAAAAATTTCTTCTTCCTTAAATCAAATTTGATGCCTTCTCTGTTGAGCTTCTTTAACATCTTGGTGGTCTTCCTCACCATCAAGGCTGTCGGATAGGAAATCCTCCGGCCGGGTGGCGAAACACACCCACCCTAAATCCTAAGATGAAGAGGGGCCTAAGTGTTTTGCCTGCTAGATGGAATCAGGAAGAACACAAGAACACACAAAGGTTTAGAGTGGTTCAGGCCGCCGGAGCGTAATACCCTACTCCACTGTGTGTTGTATTGAGCTTGAGAGCTTGTATGAACTTGTGAGTTTGAGAGTCTGAGTGTGAGAGTGTGTCTTGTAACGTAGAGTGCCTTCCCTTTTATAGCTCAAGGGAGGCACATACAAGGATACTGAGCCCCGACTTGTGGGCCCAGGGGCAAAATGGAAGGAAGTAACTAATGCCTGTAATGCCTGGGCGATCTCCGAGCGCCATAATGTCCGTAGTGCATACAATATTGATATGTCGCGGCTGCTTCCTCGGTAACGTGCGAGTCATGATGAGTGTAGTACACGCGGCAGCATGGGCATACTGCCTGCCAACGGAATGGACAGGCACGCCGCTTGCGGGATGGCCTGGTCGACGCCCGTCAACGGAGTGGACAGGGCACATTAAATGCTGAGGCGGCACGTCGCCTGCCACAGGAGTGGACAGGTCTCATTAAATGATGAGGCGGCACATCACCTGCCAGTGGAATGGACAGGTGGCGCGCCTTATCCGCAATAAATGCAAAGGCCGCGTGGCCCAGAGGCCTTACGTCAGGCTCCGCCTGCTGGCTTACGTCATGGGCAGTAGGCCACGTGGCAGCATCGGGTCTCCGCCTGAGCGAGGAGCAGAAGCGCACATGGTATGGTCCGGACACGTGTCGGCTCCGGACCCCCGCCTGGCCTTGATTAAGGCCTGGGTATTCTTTGTCCCTGAATCCTAGGACCCTGCCGTGAGTGGCCCGGACCCCACACGGAGGGGTCCGGGACCCGTCCTAGGGGTCCGGTTCATGCCCGCGGAGGTCCTGGAACTTACCCGGAGGTCCGGTCTGTATATGCAGGGGTCCGGCACTTTCCCATGGGGGTCCGGACCCACTATTGATACCTTGGAGGATATTGTCTTCTCTGGCCACGTGGCGGCCCCGGAGCCATCCACGTGGTGGGGTCGGTCGCTGTTTACCACGCGACTAGAGATAGTCGCGTGGGTTTCACGTCTTCATATTGTAGTAAGGGGTAACCCTGTTTCAAGGTACCGACAGTGGCCTCCGGGCCCACCTTAGGGGAGGATACGAGCCTGTAGGTGGGGCCAAAGCTTGACTGGCGATTGGTGCGCTGCTTTCGTGCTCTTGCTGACATAATCACTGCCAATCCGCCTTCGGTCACGCCAACTGTCGTGCCTGTCCCCGCGGCTGACTGACCCGCGGCCCCCATGCCTGATGGTTTTGCCAGGCCACGCGTGAGGCGCCTCGATACCGCTGCATTGGTTTAAAAATTCACCTTCTCTGTCTTCTGCGGCGGCCCCGAGGAGGCACAGTACTGGCACGAGCGGCGGTTCGCTCTTTCTGCACTCAGAAACCGACGCCCAAGGAGTATGACTCATGGGCCCGGCCCCCCGTGTCAGAGACTGGGCTGTTGTTTTCGGCGGAGATGAAGAGGCACACTACCACGGGTGATGGTTCGCTCCTCGCGTGGCGGTTCGCCTTCTTCGCACTCGGAGACCAGCACACTAGCTGTATGACTTGTGGACCCGAGCCCTCGTGTCATAGGCTGTGTTGCATTGGTGCGCGTCGAGCGAGATTTTCTGCGGCGTCTCGAGGCACGAGCGGGAGAGTCTTCCTTGAAAAGGGATTCACCCCGCGTGCAGCAGTTACGCTTTCACATTTTCTCCCAACTGCTGCGCCCTTTCGCCTTCGAGCTCTCCGTGCCCCTTTGCATTCGCACTCTTCTGCTTTCCGCCGCCGTAGTCGCCATGGCTCTCTAGTCCATCCCGAGCGTTTCCAGTCCGAGGGGGCACTCAACCTGGTGCGCAACCTGCTCGGATGGAGCGCGCCGGCGTTCGCTGGGAGGATCCGCACCGGCGCCACTCCCCTCAGCAATCTCGCCGCCGGGGAGTTCGTGCTCTTCGTCTTCTACCTATCCTGCGGGTTGGCGTTGTCGATCTTGCTTCTCTTCTTGCTGCTATTGGAGGAGCTCGGCCTCCAGCTTCAGCACCTCACCCCCCACTCCATCCTCCAGGCGGCCATCTTCGCCCACCTGTGCGAGATGTTCGTGGGGGTGGCGCCCTGCACTTCCTTCTTCCACCATTTCTTTGTGCTGGTGAAGTCAGGGAAGGCGAAGGACCACCTCGGTGCCTACTACTTCCAGACAAGGCCGAATTTGGCCGGCGCCTACATCCCCACCTTCGGCGGTGCAAGGTGGGAAAACTAGCGCAGTGACTGGGTGATCGTCAGCGCCGAGGCTAACGATCGCCTCGCCCTGCCGAGCGACGGGCCAAGACTCGACCAGAGGCAATGGAGGGCCAAGCCATCCCTGGCGCCGGAGTTCCAGTTCGTACTAGACATGATTAAGAGCTTGGTGGTGGGCGGCCTGACATCGATGCACGTGGTCGGGGACTTCTCGAAGCATCGGATTGCGCTGCTGCAACAGAGGGCGCGCCTATGTTGCTGGTTCACCGGCTCAAACGACATCGGCCGGATCCAGCGTGGGCCGGGGACCGACCTGTCCTGGGAGGAGCTGGAGGTTCTAGTGAAGGGGATTACTGGTGAGTCCTTCGTCCCCGAGTCCTTAATCCTCCCCCAGGTCATCCCTGTGCTCTACGACGATCCAGGGCTGAGGACGGTGATCTTGGCCATGCTGCCGACCCTCGACGAGAGCGGCGTGGCGGTTCGCCAGACCGGCGGCCGAGACCCCCATCGCGGGATCCGAATCTTCGACACGCCGACTGGAGGCCCCCAGACTGCCGACGTGGCTCCCAGCGCCGCCGCCGTGGCTCCTAGTGCCCCCGCCGCTGCCCCCCGCGCCCTTGGACAAGGGCAAAGGGCTGCAGGCAGTTCCTCCGCCCCAGGTGGCACCTAAGAGCACCTATAGGGGGGGTGAATAGGTGATCCAATAAAACTTGAAAACTTAAGCCACAAAAACTTGGTTAAAGCGTTAGCACAATAATTGCCAAGTGGCTAGAGAGGAGTCTCAACAAAACACAATAACCACAAGAGATCAATCACAGAGATGGCACAGTGGTTATCCCGTGGTTCGGCCAAGACCAACGCTTGCCTACTCCACGTTGTGGCGTCCCAACGGACGAGGGTTGCAATCAACCCCTCTCAAGCGGTCCAAAGACCCACTTGAATACCACGGTGTTTTGCTTGCTTTTCTTAATCCCGTTCGCGAGGAATCTCCACAACTTGGAGCCTCTCGCCCTTACACTTGAAGTTCACAAAGAAGCACGGAGCAAGGGAGGATTAGCAACGCACACAAGACACAAGAATCAGAGTGTCAACACGCACACAAGTCGCAACAAGAGCTCGCAACACAACCCAATGAGTTCACAACTCCACTAGAGCTCTATATGCTATCACAAAGAAACAAATGCGCGGAATCGAGGTCTTGGTGCTTAGGAATGTTGTAGGAATTCTTGGTGTACTCCTCCATGCGCCTAGGGGTCCCTTTTATAGCCCCAAGGCAGCTAGGAGCCGTTGAGAACAATCCTAGAAGGCAGATCTTGCCTTCTGTCGACTGGCGCACCGGACGGTCCGGTGCAGATCTCCTTCCTTATTTGGCGAAGCCGACCGTTGGAGTCTGAGAGCCGTTGGCGCACCGGACACTGTCCGGTGCACACCGGACAGTCCGGTGCACCAATGTGACCGTTGGCTCGGCCACGCGTCACGCGCGGAATCCTCGGCCGACTGTTGCCCCGGCTGACCGTTGACTCACCGGACAGTCCGGTGCACCACCGGACAGACCGGTGAATTTTAGCCGTACGCCGTTAATCATCTCCCGAGAGCGACGAGTTCGCCTGTGAACGGCTCACCGGACAGTCCGGTGCGCCACCGGACCGACCGGTGAATTTTAGCCGTACACCGCCGTCGAAGTCCCGAGAGCAGCCTATTCGCCAGAGCCAGCCTGGCGCACCGGACACTTTCCGGTGCACCACCGGACAGTCCAGTGCACCACCGGACAGTCCGGTGCACCCAGACCGAGCAGACTTTGGCTGAACAAAGCACTCTCATTTCCAATTCAATCTTTCCTGTTTCCAGCACTTAGACACAATACATTAGTCCATAAAAACAGTGTACTAAGTCTAGAAACATACCTTTTGACAAGATTTTCACTTTGTCCACCACTTTGCATAGATTAGCATAAAAGCACTTGTGTTGGCACTCAATCACCAAAATACTTAGAAATGGCCCAAGGGCACATTTCCCTTTCAGCACCGGGGGGTCGGAGGAAGAGAGGCGGCGCCGACTGCGCCGCACCGATGGGTCGTTCATCTTGGACCCAACCCAGAAGCGTCAGAGGACTGCTGGTGGGGCCGAGGAGACCGGCTCCCAGGCCCAGGGCACGCAGAGGCGCGTCAGTCCTCTGCAACCACCACCATCGGGTCCGCCACCACCACAACCACCACTACCATTGGTCCCACCACTGCCAACAGCACTTGGGTATGATCTCCCCTAGGGGCACCAGCAGCAGCAACAACAATAGCAACAGCAGCAGAAGCAGTGGTCGCCCCGCTTCCAGAGTCGCTGGAAGGTCCAGGGCCCCAAGTGAGTGGAGCCCCTTTCTGTGACACTATGAAAATCATTAAATAAAAATAATACATTTAGTGAATAATGATATTTATGGTAATTAATTTTCTCTTAAGTGTTCGTTATTTATTTGCCTTTGGGATGATTTTTGAATGCTCATGATTGATTTTGAATATGGAATATCATTTCTTCTTAAATAAAAATTCACATAAATAATATAATAAATATTAGTCCAAGAATCAATATGTTATTTATAAATAATTTTGGTTTGATTCTTAGGAATTTTATGATTATTTAAATATGTATTTCGAAATTTGAAAAGGAAATAGAAAAAAAGAAATCTAACCCTAGCTGGCCGAATCGGCCCACCAAGGCCCAACAGCCGGTCGCGCCCAACCCTAGCCGCCACTACCCTGCTCCCTTCCCCTGCTCTCACCCGCCGCCGCCACCTGGGCCCCACCCGCGCCATCCTCTCCTTCCCTCTCTCCGCTTGCTTCTCTTGCGTGCGCGCCGCCATGAAGCCGGCCGCCGTGCACCCGCGACCTCGCCGGTGCCCTGCCCCGCAGCCGAGCCGCTCGCCCAAGCCGCGCCCAGCCCTGCGGCCATCCCGCCCGCAGACGCGCCGCGCCAGGAGCCCCGCGCACAGCTCCCGCGACGCGAGCACAGCAGAAGCCGAGCAGCCCTGACCATTTCCTCTGCGTTCAAGAAACTCCAATGGAGCCGTTACTCCTCTCCCATTAATCCCTCCATTGATGAATGCCATTAATGGTGCTTGATGACGCCGATCGACTCTCCCTCTATAAATTAGATACGGATCTCTTCTCCCTCCCACAGCAGAGCTCTCCTCCTCCCCGAGCTCCCTCTCTCTCTCGCGCTCTCCCCATTCCTGTGCTCGCCATCAACCAAACCGATCGTCACCGTCGTCGCTGGAGTTCGTGGAGACACGCCGAAGTTTGTACCTCGCTGTCCACCGACGACCGCGCCCGTTCCCCTGCTCGCCGGAGACGTCCCCGAACCCCGTCCAAACCTCGTCGTTACCTGCCCGTCGAACCACTCCCTCTTGTCGACGTTCATCACTCCCTGCGCAAGAGCGAGAACTCAAGGTTGAAGACAACCCCCAACCCGTTAATGTATTTTCTAAATCATGTTTGAATTACTTTATTGATCTTATAAATTATTGTTGTAATGTTGATGCGATTTGACGATTCACACGTATGATTTTTAGAGTTGCGATGTATACGTGTAGCCAAAATCGAACCCCGCGATAATACTTTGAATATGCGTATGATTTTATGATTTTAAAAATGAGTACGATCACTATTCACTAACTTAGTGTATGGAGCGATAATCGGTTAGTATTGACATACGCGATATAAGAAATTGAAATAGGAATTAAGCCACGTATTTCCGGTCGAATAAAAATATAGATTTTTCTATTCATAATAAATATATTCATAAGTATAGAACTTAATTACTTAGAATAGTAAAAGGCTTATTTATGTCATAATAACCATGAATATGTTATTAAAAGTCTCATTTAGTAATATACAATTAATTCTAGTATATTAATGTTAAAGGAATTAAATAAACAATTTTTAGTGTACGTATAAATTCTATTTAAGGAGAAAAACGAAAGAATAGAATTTTATTACTAAAGAAATTGATAGTTATATTGATAGTTATATTGGTAAATATAGGTTTCTTACTAAAGAATTAGAGAATTTGTTTCTAACTATAAAATGACCTTTTTAATAGACATCATGATTTTGATTTAATATGATTTGTTATAGATGTTTAAGTGTAGCCGTACTAAATAGTAATATGTCTAATAATGATATAATGGCTTAAATAAGTGCTCACACTGTCATAACTAAAATGATAGTTAATAATATACTAATAAATATAGTATTCATTTTAATTATCTGGATCATTTGTTCCTACAATAGAATTAAAGATAATTAATATATTAATTATCCTTCATCATAATTTATTAGTCAAACCTATTGTGAACTTGTTCATAACTAGTTATATGAGCTTGATTAATTATTTTATCACATTTAGTCCATGTTATATAAATCATTTAGTTTTTCCTAAAGGGTAAAATAAAGTAATAACTAAAATGTTACTTTATATATATACTTCGAATATAATAATATAGGCTATGTGTTTTTAAATGAGATTAAAAGATAGTTGTTTGTTCATTGTCTTTTACATAAAAGTTCATTTAAGGCATATACCATAACTTTCCATAAATAGGTGTTTAATAATAATAATGACCTTTTCACATAAAACCTATTTAGACTTATATCTTAATTTATCATAAGTGATAGGTTTAACAATGAATTATATGCTCCATAATGCTTCTAAAATTAATAACGTGATTAGTAGACCATTAACCCTAGATATATAACTTATATCTATTCTAAAAGGTTAAAAATGTTTAATATCGTTATAACGTGTTTTATCGTCTTATAAACCCTTAATCTTAGACATATCACATATGATATTTTAAAAGATTAATTTGGTGAACCTAATATTTGTATATTTTAATTAAGATATTTTTAAGCTCATGTCTTGTTTTATAAAGTATAGATCACACATTTTTGAAAAGAATACCTTTTTATTATAACCCGTGCGAGTAATGTTTTTGAAAAGCGAACGCTCTTTTCGTTAGGCTTTCTTTTACCTTTACGTATGGTGAATGTTGTATGTTATTGAGTGGTGTTTGTTTCTTCTTGTTTGTTTGTGTGATATTCAGTGGTTGATCTAGTAGCTAAGAATCAAGATCCATTCCTATCCGTGGAAGAACCTCAAGTTTTCAATAAGCAAGGCAAGTGGACTTCTCCCTCTGCATACTCTGTTTGATCCTAAACAATACATTTAATAAAGTTTATTCTTTCGGATATATATGCATAATTTGACGGGTTACCTATTTAGATACCCCTAACCTATTCAACCTTACTCCTTGTTTAACCTAGGATTATGATCTAATCAAGTAGCTATGCTATTGCTACAACTTAACTTTATGCAGTCACTCCTGTTTATGATATTAATGTTCCAAATGGTAAGTTTACATTAGTGTTGTTAACCCGATGGTTAAACAAGATTATTTCATATTAATTGGAACATGGAGTGACCACCCGGGAAAATAGTGCTACCATGAGGACTATCATGGCTCTGGTCTTGGCTAAATAACTAGGGAAGTCTTATGTTGGGTGTTGGTCGTGGTCAACCAGGAACGGGGGCATCTGGCAAGCGCTTATAGTACCGGCTCAGGCAGATTGGATACGGGCATAGTTCCCAAAGCTTTACCCTGTGGTCCGGACTATAAGTTGGTTACGGTAGGTGTGCCTTATGCAGTTTGACCATTTCCAGCATTTGCGTAATGAGGACTCTAGGGAGAAGCCTCGTAGTGAGACCCTGGTCATTCACCTCGGAAGTGAATACGGGTCTAGCTAACCTAGGCTAGAAGGGAATCGCGACTCTTGGGTAAAGATGCGCCACCTCTGCAGGGTGTAAAACTGATATATCAGCCGTGCTCACGGTTATGAGCAGCCTGGACTCCTCACATGATAATTGAACTTGAAGATGGAAATAAATCGAGATCCGATGATCTGCCAATGGTTTGC
The DNA here is from genome assembly GCA_029449295.1 of Zea luxurians. Classification (NCBI taxonomy): domain Eukaryota; kingdom Viridiplantae; phylum Streptophyta; class Magnoliopsida; order Poales; family Poaceae; genus Zea; species Zea luxurians. The sequence continues at coordinate 12,179,955 of JAOPSE010000025.1, read as the reverse complement.
TTAAGGGTTTCACTTAAGTGTTTCTGATATACTCATGTACCTTTGTTTAATGGGAATACTTGGGATTCACACTTATTAGTAAGACAGGTGTAGTTAATAAAATGTTGACCAACTAAAATGCTTACTGCTCAACCTTAGCCTCACCTTGTTAAACCTGCATTAGTTTTTCCCCCACTTGCTGAGCCCCGACCATAAGTGAGCTCACCCTTGCTTAATTTTGATCAGAAGTTTGCAGATGAAGATTTTGATGCTGAACTCCATGGATGCTAGTCTAGTGATACCCCTGGTCATCTTCCTGTGGATGGATGTCCTTGTTTCGCTGTACTTTGATGAATAAAGGTTAAGACATTATGTCTGTTTGAAGTGTAATATGTTAATATAATCATTACGCTTTTATGCATTGTTCTTTTGATATATTACACTTGTGTTGTCAACATATGTGTGGAAATAGATCCTGGCACACATATGCGATGCACCCAGCTCTTCCCTTAGAAACGGGTGTGACAGAAGTGGTATCAAAGCAATGTGACCGTAGGTCGCTAGATTAGTTAGAAATGGAAAGCCCAGTCAGTCTTTCAAAGCCTGATATATTTTCCTCCACAAAAACTTACTTTATATCAAAACTCATCTCTTTTATCTTCAACCCTTCTTGTCTGATTCTTTGTCTATCAGAAGGTTCTAATGAGAACCATTGCAAGATGATCAAGTTAAGATTGCAGAACTTGAAGCGAAGTTTACCAGAAGAAACCCTTTCGAAGCTATCGACGATGCCCTATTCTCTGTCTTATCCCCACTCCGCAAGAAGTTTTGTTATGGATCCCCTAGATCTATTATTTGACTTCTTGGTTAGGTTGATAGGATTGTTCTTTAGTATTAAGATTTTCGACTAGATCGGTAAGAGCGATATTATATTATATTATAGTGGTTTTCTAATCCCTAATATTGCTATATAACCCTTGACTTCTTATACTTTTCTTTCTTGCCAGTGTATTGCCACCCTTGCGCAATATCTACCTTGATATATTAAACCTTTGCCTCTCTACTTTTCTCCTTGATAATGCTTTCTCCCTAACTCACTTCATATCCTTGGTTGTATCATTTATCCTCACTTTAATAGTTCATGGTTATCTTATTTCACTATTGGCCACCGATAAATATGTCTTGTCTAACTCCTTGATAATTCTTACCAAACTCCTTGATATTATAAAATCTTTCTTATTTCAAACCTTGTCTCACCTTTTGTTTTGGTTGAATGAGTAGAATTGGATTATGTTGCGCTGGTATGCTTGAGTTCATTGTCCTTTGTGGTCATGTTTGATTTGCTTCTTTGAAATGATTGTTGGTGTATTGTGTGACTTTTGTCCACAATGACATCAGTTAGATGGGTTTTATCTGCTCCCTACAATCTGTCTTTACTCAACCCTTTCGTCCCTTCCATTATTCCATACCCATACAGATGTCAGACCTTAGAATGTCAACTACAAGTGATGTCACTAAATGCAAAGAATGTGATGTGTTGGCAAGTCAAAACAACACTATAAATAAAACAGCTGATGAACAGACATTCAAGACTCAAAAGGATGAACAACCAAACCAACAGACAAGTGACCTTGGAACATGTTGTTGTTGTAAGTACTATGGAATTCCTTGTCGCCAGATCAGTACAAACGAAAGTGAAACTACAAAATAGAAGAACTGGATTTTATTTTCTGGCATAAACAGACAAATGTCTCCCCAAGAACAACTAATAGCAGATTCTCTCATACCTAATGCACTATCAGTTGATGAATTGCAAAGTATTCCAAAAAGGAAACATCACAAGGATGCCCAACCCCAAGAAGAAACACATGAGTGTTACATTGATGGATGGACTATTACTTGCACACAATTTCAGCCTTGTCGTCACATCAGGTCCAAGAAACGAAAAGGGAAACATGGAAAAAGTCAAGAAATAACTCCAAGAAAAGCTTGCTATCAGTGTGGACGTGAAGGTCATTACTTCCGTAACTGTCCAAAGAAGAGTTCACTATAGATCACCTCCGAGATGAAGCTATCTTAGTCTTCAGACATGGAATATGAACAAAAATGCACAGAAACTTCTACCAACAACGTAAAGACAACTCCACCATATAAATCATCAAGTCGTGCTTGCTTTGGCTGTGGTGATACCGGCCATCTTGTTAATGGTTGTCCCAAGAAGGATGTGGAGATCAATAAGGTCCAAAAGAAAAGACAACACCCTCAAACCCATGCATCAACAAAGAATAAACAACGGAAAGAGACCATAGGAAAGATAAGTTATGCAGTGACAGGAACCATTCCATATGATGATACAGTAATTTTTGGAACACTAGTCATTCACACAACCATCGCCACCGTGTTGTATGATCCTCGTGCAACACATTCTTTTATCAGTGCCCAGTTTGCAACAAAGTATGGTATCTTTAAGTGTCCCTTAAGATCAAGGAAGACCATCAGTGCACCCGAAGGAAAAATGTTAGTAAACTACATATGTCCAAATGTAAGTGTTAAAATCAATGGGATAGATTTTCCAGCTGATCTTATAGTGATAGAAACAATGGGAAAGGATGTGATTCTTGGAAAGAATTGGTTACAAAGAACTAAAGCAGTAATCCAACATACTGAGAGAACCATATGTTTGGAAACTCCATCTGGAGAAAGAATAGTAGTTGAAGACAATCGACCTCCAGCTCTGATTGGTGCATCTGACAAGGAAGAATAATATATCATTTAGCTAGAAGAAGCAGTATGTCTCACGAAGAAAAAAATGTCAAAGTGTTGCCCCTTTCAGGATTTGTAATAGTGCTAAGTAATATATGAATAAATTTGGATAATCTTTCACACCTATTGTGTTTTGCCTCTTTATAAAGAGAATAAAGTGTGGTGTCATCTGCTATATGCAAACAATGTGATGCTCTATTCTAGTTGCCCTAAAGTCCCGCTCAAGTCTTTCTCTCAAATTGTGCTCAAAGAAATACTTTTGGATCAGAAAGATGAATTGGATATCATGCTCTGAAATCTATAAAGTTCAAAAGATCTTTGATAAGGAATATAACACCTGTAAACTCTTGAAATATGAGGAAGCTAGAAACCATCCTTGTTCCTTGACTAATCTTATCTTGGAAATCAAAAAGTTGTGTTCACTCTTCATCTTAATGTCATACAAGCCTCTTATGCAGTCTGTATCACTAACTCTTTTATCCTCTGACTAGATGATGAACCCCAATGGAAATGAAGTAAATGGTGCCAATGACAATATCCCTACCTTAACAACTATGAACGAGAAAAATGAGTCACCGAGATATTCGATGAATGGAATGAAGAATAACAAAAGGAATAGAAAAATGTTTGGATACATGATTAGTTCATCTCAACCACAAGCAAAAGCCCGAAACACATGGATACCCAAACAGAAGAATTAAGTCAGACTCAGCTATATGAGATACAGACACCCAGTCAACCCTCACCCCCTGTTGGTCAAGCAAAGTTGACTCGCAAAGAACTCAAAGCAAGAGGTGCTTGCTACTACTGCAAAAATGAAGGACATCTTATTCGCGAATGCCCTAAGAAACGTCTAGACCGACTAGAGAAGAAAGTTGCCAAGCATGACCTAAGCAATAATTCAGAAGACTCACCATTTTATAAGTATGATGATGAAGGACGCTTGATTAGTATACATATCGGAGCAGAGAAGTAAGGAAGTTCCTTAAGTCTGGAGGAGTTCAATGAGAACTAAGAACCTACAAATAAACCATGTATCTCCCTTGCTTTCGTGCTAGCCTTTCTAAATCTCGAGGACGAGATTCTTTTTAAGAGGGATGGATTTGTGACACTATGAAAATCATTAAATAAAAATAATACATTTAGTTAATAATGATATTTATGGTAATTAATTTTCTCTTAAGTGTTCATTATTTATTTGCCTTTGGGATGATTTTTGAATGCTCATGATTGATTTTGAATATGGAATATCATTTCTTCTTAAATAAAAATTCACATAAATAATATAATAAATATTAGTCCAAGAATTAATATGTTATTTATAAATAATTTTGGTTTGATTCTTACGAATTTTATGATTATTTAAATATGTATTTCGAAATTTGAAAAGCAAATAGAAAAAAAAGAAAAAACGAAATCTAACCCTAGCTGGCCGAATCAGCCCACCAAGGCCCAACAGCCGGCCGCGCCCAACCCTAGCCGCCACTACCCTGCTCCCTTCCCCTGCTCTCACCCGCCGCCACCTGGGCCCCACCCGCGCCTTTCTCTCCTTCCCTCTCTCCCCTTGCTTCTCATGCGTGCGCGCTGCCATGAAGCCGGTCGTCGTGCACCCGCGACCTCGCCGGTCCCCTGCCCCGCGGCCGAGCCACTCGCCTAAGCCGTGCCCAGCCCTGCGGCCATCCCACCCGCAGACGCGCCGCGCCAGGAACCCCGCGCACAGCTCCCGCGATGCGAGCGCAGCAGAAGCCGAGCAGCCCCGACCGTTTCCTCTACATTCAAGAAACTCCAATGGAGCCGTTACTCCTCTCCCATTAATCCCTCCGTTGATGAATGCCATTAATGGTGCTTGATGACGCCGGTCGACTCTCCCTCTCCTCTCCCTCTATAAATTAGATACGGATCTCTTCTCCCTCCCACAGCAGAGCTCTCCTCCTCCCCGAGCTCCCTCTCTCTCTCGCTCTCTCCCCATTCCTGTGCTCGCCATCTACCAAACCGATCGTCACCGTCGTCGCTGGAGTTAGTGGAGACGCGCTGCGGCGCTGGAGTTTGTACCTCGCTGTCCACCGACGACCGCTCCCGTTTCCCTGCTCGCCAGAGACGTCCCCGAACCCCGTCCAAACCTCGTCGTTACCTGCCCGTCGAACCACTCCCTCTTGTCGACGTTCATCACTCCCTGCGCAAGAGCGAGAACTCAAGGTTGAAGACAACCCCCAACCCGTTAATGTATTTTCTAAATCATGTTTGAATTACTTTATTTATCTTATGAATTATTGTTGTAATGTTGATGCGATTTGGCGATTCACGCGTATGATTTTTAGAGTTGCCATGTATACGTGTAGCCAAAATCGAACCCCGCGATAATACTTTGAATATGCGTATGATTTTATAATTTTAAAAATGAGTACGGTCACTATTCACTAACTTAGTGATTTTCATACTAGAAATGTTTATAGTTAATTTCGCTTTAGTGTATGGAGCGATAATCGGTTAGTATTGACATGCGCGATATAAGAAATTGAAATAGGAATTAAGCCACGTATTTCCAGTCGAATGAAAATATAGATTTTTCTATTCATAATAAATATATTCATAATTATAGCACTTAATTACTTAGAATAGTAAAAGACTTATTTATGTCATAATAACCATGAATATGTTATTAAAAGTCTCATTTAGGAATGTACAATTAATTCTAGTATATTAATGTTAAAGGAATTAAATAAACAATTTTTAGTATACGTATAAATTCTATTTAAGGAGAAAAACGAAAGAATAGAATTTTATTACTAAAGAAATTGATAGTTATATTGATAGTTATATTGGTAAATATAGGTTATTTACTAAAGAATTAGAGAATTTGTTTCTAACTATAAAATGACCTTTTTAATAGACATCATGATTTTGATTTAATACGATTTGTTATAGATGTTTAAGTGTAGCCGTACTAAATAGTAATATGTCTAATAATGATATAATGGCTTAAATAAGTGCTCACACTGTAATAACTAAAATGATAGTTAATAATATACTAATAAATATAATATTCATTTTAATTATATGGATCATTTGTTTCTACAATAGAATTAAAGATAATTAATATATTAATTATCCTTTATCATAATTTATTAGTCAAACCTATTGTCAACTTGTTCTTAACTAGTTATATGAGCTTGATTAATTATTTTATCACATTTAGTCCATGTTATATAAATCATTTAGTTTTTCCTAAAGGGTAAAATAAAGTAATAACTAAAGTGTTACTTTATATATATACTTCGAATATAATAATATAGGTTATGTGTTTTTAAATGAAATTAAAAGATAGTTGTTTGTTCATTGTCTTTTACATAAAAGTTCATTTAAGGCATATACCATAACTTTCCATAAATAGGTGTTTAATAATAATAATGACCTTTTCACATAAAACCTATTTAGACTTATATCTTAATTTATCATAAGTGATAGGTTTAACAATGAATTATATGCTCCATAATGCTTCTAAAATTAATAATGTGATTAGTAGACCATTAACCCTAGATATATAACTTATATCTATTCTAAAAGGTTAAAAATGTTTAATATCATTATAACGTGTTTTATCGTCTTATAAACCCTTAAATTAGACATATCACATATGATATTTTTAAAAGATTAATTTGGTGAACCTAATATTTGTATAGATCACACATTTTTTAAAAGAATACCTTTTTATTATTACTCGTGCGAGTAATGTTTTTGAAAAGCGAACGCTCTTTTCGTTAGGCTTTCTTTTAGCTTTACGTATGGTGAATGTTGTATGTTATTGAGTGGTGTTTGTTTCTTCTTGTTTGTTTGTGTGATATTCAGTGGTTGATCTAGTAGTTAAGAATCAAGATCCATTCCTATCCGTGGAAGAACCTCAAGTTTTCAATGAGCAAGGCAAGTGGACTTCTCCCTCTGCATACTCTGTTTGATCCCAAACAATACATTTAATAAAGTTTATTCTTTCGGATATATATGCATAATTTGACGGGTTACCTATTTAGATACCCCTAACCTTTTCAACCTTACTCCTTGTTTAACCTGGGATTATGATCTAATCAAGTAGCTATGCTATTGCTACAACTTAACTTTATGCAGTCACTCCTATTTATGATATTAATGTTCCAAATGGTAAGTTTACATTATTGTTGTTAACCCGATGGTTAAACAAGATTATTGCATATTAATTGGAACATGGAGTGACCACCCGGGAAAACAGTGCTACCATGAGGACTATCATGGCTCTGGTCTTAGCTAAATAACTAGGGAAGTCTTATGTTTGGTGTTAGTCGTGGTCGACCAGGAACGGGGGCATCTGACAAGCGCTTATAGTACTGGCTCAGGCATATTGGATACGGGCATAGTTCCCAAAGCTTTACCCTGTGGTCCGGACTATAAGTTGGTTACGGTAGGTGTGCCTTATGCAGTTTGACCATTTCTAGCATTTGCGTAATGAGAACTCTAGGGAGAAGCCTCGTAGTGAGACCCTGGCCATTCACCTCGGAAGTGAATACGGGTCTAGCTAACCCGGGCTAGAAGGGAATCACGACTCATGGGTAAAGATGCGCCACCTCTACAGAGTGTAAAACTGATATATCAGCCGTGCTCACGGTTATGAGCAGCCTGGACTCCTCACATGATAATTGAACTTGAAGATGGAAATAAATCGAGATCCGATGATCTACCAATGGTTTGCTTAAGTGGTTTCACTTAAGTGTTTTTGATATACTCATGTACCTTTGTTTAATGGGAATACTTGGGATTCACACTTATTAGTAAGACAGGTGTTGTTAATAAAATGTTGACCAACTAAAATGCTTACTGCTCAACCTTAGCCTCACCTTATTAAACCTGCATTAGTTTTTCCCCCACTTGCTGAGCCCCGACCATAAGTGAGCTCACCCTTGCTTAATTTTGATCAGAAGTTTGCAGATGAAGATTATGATGCTGAACTCCATGGATGCTAGTCTAGTGATACCCCCGGTCATCTTCCTGTGGATGGATGTCCTTGTTTCGCTGTACTTTGATGAATAAAGGTTAAGACATTATGTCTGTTCGAAGTGTAATATGTTAATATAATCATTACGCTTTTATGCATTGTTCTTTTGATATATTACACTTGTGACGTCAACATATGTGTGGAAATAGATCCTCGCACACATATGCGATGCACCCGGCTCTTCCCTTAGAAACGGGTGTGACACTTTCTCTTTGATTAGTCTATTTATCATGCCGACAGGTCTTAACCCATCCTTTGCTTGTCAGGGCTTCGTCCCCCTCCGCTCCCAAAGCCGTTCCGCCCCTGGCTGCTGCCACCGAGACAGTGCCACCGGGCCCCCAGGCTCCAGCTGGGGGTCCGGCAGCAGCGGTGCCGCAGCGGCGGAGGGGGTCCCTACTACTCCGACGGCTGCCACAGCCTCAACGACGGCGATGCCGTCGAGTACACCGTCGACAGCGGCATAGGAGGCCCCAGCTGCGCCCACCCCCGCCATCGAGGTCGACGCGTGGGGCGCGTCCAGCTCCAACCCGCCGCCCACTCTGGAGGAGACGGAGGTGATTTTTGGGCGGCGACTCCGGTCCGGCGCCGAGCCAGAAGCGGCACCGATTCCCCTCCCCCGGGTGCTGTCTCGCGCCCATCAGGCTCTTCATGAGACTTAGGCGGCGGTCCTACGGGAGTGGGAGGCGCTCGAGGCCAAACACTAGCGCCTCAGCGACTAGCGTACCCAGCTGGAGGAGCGCACCAAGGCAGCGCCCCGCCAGTTCGCCTTCGAGCGGTCCGAGCTTGAGTGGGACCACAAGGACTACAAGAAGGACCTCCAGAAGGTGTACGCCCGGGAGCTAGAGGTGGCCCGGAAGGAGAAGAGGCTGGCCAAGAAGGAGGAGCACTTGGACCAGAGGGAGGAGGTCATCACGGAGCTCCAGGCCAAGCTGAGTGCCTTTAATAAAATCCTGGAGGAGCAGCGGGTATAGCAGACCGCGGCTGTGGAGAGCCTGCAAAGGCTGCAGCGGGAGCTGGATGACAAGGCCAGCAGCATTGCCCTGGCCGAGGAGAACCTCAAGGAGAAGGATGTTTCCCTAGATAAGCGAGCGACGGATCTCGCCTGGCGGGAGAAGAACCTCGCCTTCAGGGAGGAAATGTTTGAAAGGAGGGAGAAGCTGATGGCTGATCATGAGCTCGAGGCAGAGGAGAAAGAGTGGGCGGTGGAGGAGCGGGTCCGCCAGTTCGAGGTGGCACGGGCAGCACCGGGCCCCCAGGCGGTGGAGGCGATGCAGAAGACACTTGAAGATCTCCAGGCGGAGCATCGCGCCGGGGTCCAGCGCATCGCTGCATGGGCCGGCGAGGCGAGCACGACTCTGGTGCCGCTAGGGATGAGTCCCATCCCGGTGTCGTAGCCACCAACGTCCATCTCCGCCGCGCTCCCGGTGTTGGACTCCACCGCCGACCGCCTCCGACGCCTGGACCAGGTCTTTGGCGCCCATCTGGAGGCCGACGGCGGCAGGCTCTGCCAAGCGGTGATCGAGTACATCCTGACGTGCTTCCGGAGCCACGACCCGGCCATCTCCTTGGAGCCGGTGATTGCTGGTCTGGTGGCCGACACCGAAGACGCCGCCTAGGAGGGCGTACAAGATACCGTGGAGGTGGTGGCCGAGCGCTTCCAGCGGGATCCTGCCGATGATTAGTAGCTAGGTCTACAGAAACAGGGCAAGGGTTCCACTGGGGTGCGACTTGTAATATTTTCTGGTTTTGTAAGATACTTTTGGGAAGTATTAATCTAACAGTGACAGAACTTATCTGTATGCTATTTGTCTTTGTTGTGTGCGTCATTACCAACTTCTCCCTGGTACTTGGCCCCCCTGGGATGTAGGCTCGACGTGTCGAGGCTAGATGCCAGTATACTTAAGAAAGAATTAGTGACCTGGCCCCCAGGAGGTAGTCTCGACTGGGACCTGGACCTGCACACAGCCTTGGCTAGGAAGCTTTAGTAGTGCACCCATAGGACCCACTAACTGGTATCTTTTATCCTTTGATTCACGCAACAGGACCTGCAGGATTTAGATCGGGAAGCCAATCCGTGTGTCCGAACCCCCTGGATCACAGCTCCAAATACTAGGGCACCCGTCGCAGAGTGGTGGAGCGTGTAGGCTTAGGGTATGGGACCAGGCTAAGCGGCTACACAGCTCTGGACCACCCTAGGGGACGTGTGTCCGTTCTCTAGAATCGGACCCCAGGTTGCTAGACCCACAGGACTATAGTTCCAAATACTAGGGTACCCGTCACAGAGTGGTGGAGCGTGCATGCTTAGGGTACGGAACCAAGCTAAACGGCTACACAGCACCGGACCACCCTAGGAGACAAGTACCCGTTCTCTAGAACTGGCCCCCAGGCTGTCGGACCCCCCTACCGAGGGATCCCAAACTGCAAGCCTGGCTACTCAATTCGAATGTCATTATACCAGCAAGGGTGGGAACTGTATGGGTGGGTTAGATAAAAAATGATGCTCGTAAATTGAAGCAAAAATAAGACCATCACAAAAACAAATCTGGGGGTGAATCTTTTCTTTATAACTTGATATTCATGAGTGTAGGCCAACAGACCGGGTTTATGAGGGCGGACCTCACCGGGCTGGCGTACATATATACGCAACTTAGTTACAAAGGAAGAAAACTGAATCCCTAGGCTTGTTTTTCTGGGAAAAACTTACAGAGATGCTCTATGTTCCAAGGATTGGGAAGAGGCTCTCCTTCAGTTGTAGCAAGGCGGACACACCCGGGTCGGCATATTTCCGTCACCTTGAAGGGTCCTTCCCAGCTGGGGGAGAGTTTGTGGAGCCCTTCTCGGTTCAGTACTCGCCTTAGGACTAGGTCCCCGACCCTGAGCTCCCTACTATGCACGAACCGTTGGTGGTAGCGCCTGAGCGCTTGGTTGTACCGTGCATTTCAGATCGTCGCTCGCCATCTGCGCTCGTCGATGAAGTCCATGTCCTCACGTCGTAGCTGTTCCTGCATAGACTCATCGAAATCCTAGAACCATGGGGAGCCCATAATGATTTCCAAGGGAAGGAAGGCTTCGGCCCCGTAGACCAGGAAGAACGAGGTCTCCCGGGTAGCTCGGCTGGGTGTGGTCCGGTTCCCCCACAGCACGGACGAAAGCTCATTGACCCAATTTGCACCATGCTTTTTCAAGTAGTCGTAGGTGTGTGTCTTGAGTCCCCTAAGGATCTCTGCGTTTGCCCTCTCCACTTGGCCGTTGCTCCTTGGATGAGCCATGGACACAAAGCAGAGCTGGGTGCCGATGTCCTCGCAATACTCCTGGAAGATCCGACTTATAAACTGGGTCCCGTTGTCCGTAATGATACGGCTTGGGACCCTAAATCTACAGACGATCGACTTGAGGAAAGCGACAGCAGCACCCTGGGTAATATTGACCACAGGGGTGGCCTCTTACCACTTTGTGAACTTGTCGATGGCGACAAAGAGGAACCGATACCCACCGATGGCCCTAGGGAATGGTCCCAGGATATCCACCCCCCATATGGCGAATGGCCAGGAGGGTGGAATCATCTGCAGAGCCTGAGCTGGTGTGTGTATCTGCTTTGCATGGAACTAGCATGCCTTGCAGTACTTTACCATCTCAGCTGCATCCTGGAGGGTGGTTGGCCAGTAAAAGCCATGCCGGAAGGTCTTACCGACCAGCGTGCGGGATGATGAATGACTTCTGCACTCTCCTCCATGGATCTCTGTGAGCAACTCATGGCCCTCCTCCTGGGTAATGCACCGCATGAGAATTCCATTGGCGCCATGGCGGTAGAGATCCCCTTCCACCACCGCTTAGCGTTTAGCCAACCACACTATGCGCTCTACGGACACATGGTCTTCAGGAAGGATATTTTCCTTCAGGTAGTCCCGGATCTCGGAGATCCATGCATCGAGACCACTCTGAGATATTGGCCGTGGCGCTAAGGGACTGGCAGGATCTCCTATAGCACACACAGTCTTCGGTGGGTTCTATAGATGGGACGCCACCGGGACCGCTAGCTTCGATGTGCTAGTATCGCCCCCTTCGCCCAGTTCGGCCGGCTAGGCGGTGGGTCTCAGCAGCCGTCTTTCAAAGACGCCCTCGGGCACGGGTGCCCAAGTTGATGCCCTCACGGAGAGATCATCTACCGCCGAGTTGTCAGCCCAAGGAACGTGTTGCAGTTCCAGGGCAGTGAAGTCCTTTTCCAGCTTCCTCACGTGAAGAAGGTACGCTGCGAGCCTGGGCTCGTTGCAGCTACACTCCCCGTGGACTTGCTTGATGATCAGCTAGGAGTCCCCCTTCACCAGGAGCTGGCGAATCCCTAGGGATAGGGCCGCCGACAAGCCAAAGATCAGTGCATCGTACTCCGCCATGTTGTTGGTGGCCTTGAACTCAAGGTGCACCATGTACTTCACTTGATCTCCACTTGGGTCGATGAGGACCACTCTAGCTCCGCCAACTTGTTGACGGGTGGATCCGTTGAAGAAGAGCGTCCAGTGGGGCTCGGTGAAGACCGGACCCTTGGGCTCCGCAGGTGTGGGGTCCGAATCGGGATAAGGACCCCTAGGTGCGCTCGGGGGAGGCGTCCACTCCACGATGAAGTCAGCCAGGACCTGGCTCTTGATGGCGTGGCAAGGCTGGAAGTCCAGCTAGAACTCAGCGAGCTCCGCTGCCCACTTGGCGATGTTGCCTATGGCGTTAGAGTTGTGGAGGATGGCCCTTAACGGAAAGGAGGTCACCACCACGACCCTGTGTGCTTGGAAATAGTGGTGCAGCTTCCTGGACGCAACAAGCGCATCATAGAGAAGTTTGTGCATCTCAAGGTACCTGGTTTTCGCTTCATGGATGACCTCGCTGACGTAGTAGACCGGCTTCTGAACAGTCCGGACCCCTGCCGAGCCCTCAGGTTCCTGGCCTTCTAGCGCCACCTGGTTTTCTTGTGCCGTCCTTTCAACGACCAGCACCATGCTCACTGCTTCTGTAGCCGCCGCGATGTATAAATACAATGGCTCCCTAGGTTCTGGGGCTACCAGTAATGGTAGGGACAACAGGTGCTGCTTCAACTCTTGGAAGGCTTGTTCCGTCTCTTCCATCCAAGAGAATGGGCCGGACTTTCGCAACAGCTTGAAGAAGGGCAGCGCCCTCTCAGCTAGCCTTGAAATGAAGCGGCTAAGGGCGGCTAACGACCCCGTAAGCTTCTGGACGTCCTTGATACGGGCCAGAGGCCTCATCGCCTCAATCGCCTTGATCTTCTCCGGGTTTGCTTCAATGCCCCGGTGCGAAACCAGGAACCCCAGCAACTTCCCTACGGAGACACCAAAGACGCACTTGTCCGAGTTTAGCTTCGTGCGTGTTGCCTGGAGCTTGTCGAAGACCAAGGTTAAGTCTTCCACTAGGGTCGACCTTCTCTTAGTCTTGACTACGATGTCATCGACGTATACCTCCACTCTGTCCCTGATTAGGTCCCCAAAAGTCTTACTCATCGCCCGTAGAAATGTTGGCAAGGCATTCTTCAGACCGTAACGCATTACAACATAGCAGTAAAGCCCATCCACTGTTACAAAAGCGGTATGCTTCCTATCTTCCCTAGACATCTGGATTTGATGGAAACCAGAGTAAGCATCTAAGAAGGACAAGAGGTCGCACCCAGAGGTAGAATCCATGATTTGATCTATCCATGGCAGTGGATACGGGTCCTTGGGGCAAGCCTTATTAAGGCTGGTGTAGTCGATGCACATCTGAAGCTTCCCATTCGCCTTGGGGATGATGACTGGGTTGGCCAGCCACACTGGGTGATGAACCTCTTCGATGAAGCCAGCGTCTAACAGCTTTTGGACCTCCTTTCGGATGAAGTCCTGCCGCTCAACGGTCTGGCATCAGGGTTGATCTTCAGATGGTGCTCGATCACCTCCCTGGGGATCCCAGGCATCTGCGACAGCTCCCATGCGAACACGTCGGCATTTGCCTGGAGGAAGGCGACGAGCGCGAGTTCCTATTTCTCCTCCAGATCACCCGCAATGCGAGTGGTCTGGGGGGAATCCGCGCAGAGCCGGATGGCCTTGACAGGGACGTCGTTTGCTCCGGATGGCCGCACCTTCGGCACCTTGGTAGGAGCCTTGGTACTGAAGGTTGAGGGGCCCCTCCCTTCGTCGTTCGGGCGAGCAACTTCTACCGCCAGGGCATGCAGCTTCTCCACAGCCGCAAGCGCAGCCATGAACCGGTACAGGGCCAGCCTGCCAATGATGGCATTGAAGGGGAGGTTAACCTCCGCGACGTCGGACTGGACGTTCTCTGTGCGGAAGATTTCCTCGGTCCCGAATGTTACCGGGAGTGTGATGCTCCCCAGGGGATACACCGGCTGTGGGCCCACTCCAGAGAATGGGCGAGAGGGTCCCAGTCAGGACCCTGGGATCTGCAGCTGCCTGAACGCAGCGTGGCTGATGACGTTGAGTCCAGCCCCGCCGTCGATCAGCACGTGGTGCAGCCGCATGTTGGCGATGACAGGGGTGGTGATAAGTGGTAATATACCGGCCCGTGCCATGTTGTCAGGGTAGTCAGATGCCCCAAAGGAGATGGTGGTGCTCCTCCACCGCTGATGTGGAGCAGCCTTCGGGACCCCTAGGGTCGCCGACAGGACCTCGCGGCGCAGGGACTTCATGTTCCTGCGGGAGGTGAGCTCCCAGCTCCCACTATACATGACGCATAGCTTCTTGCGGTGTCTTCACCGGAGTCGGAGTCCCCAATGAAAACATCCTTCAGGACCCCCTCAGGTGACTGATACCCGAGGTCCCGCTCTCCCGCGGCCACATCACCATCGTCGACCCTCTCCTTGCCAGGCCGGCGACGAGGTGGGGAGCCATCCTTGGAAGACTGCTCGCGCCACTCGCTGTCACGCTTCGCGAGCTTGATGATCTCGTGGCACTCGATGGTGATGTGGCGACTTTTGGGGTGCACAGGGCACGAGCCTCTGTTGCCTCCCTGAGACCATGGGCGCTTGTTACGCTCGTTCCGGCCCCCAACCGTAGCTGCGACGACCAGAGCAGCAGTCTGCGGCCTCTCGTGGCCGCGGTTCTTCTTCTTCTTTTTGCCATCCTGGGTGATGGCACCCGAGCCACCCGTCTGGGCAGCCCCGGTCTGTGGTACCGAGTGCCATGCACGGCCCTCGGTGGCTCTGGCACACTTGTCAGCCAGAGCGAAGAGCGTGGTGACAGTTTCCACGTCGTGTGTGGCCAACTTCTCTAGCATCTTTTCATCACGCACCCCCTGGCGGAAAGCGGTGATGATGGAAGCATCAGAGATACGAGGTATAGTCCCTCGTACCTTGGTGAAGCGGGAGATGCCCAGAGAGTTTCCCCGGACTCCTGCCTCACTACATGGAGGTGGGCCTCCACGCCATGCTGCTGATAAGTGCTGGCGAAGTACGCTATGAATCGCGCACAGAGCTCTTCCCAGGAGTAGATCGATCCTGGGGTGAGGTTCATGAGCCAAGTCCAGGCTGGCCCAGACAAGGCTACATGGAAATATGTTGCTATTACAGCGGTGTCTCCACCTGCTGCCATAATGGCGGTGACGTACACCTGCAAGAATTCCAACGGATTTGACGTACCGTCGTACTTCTCTGGCAGGTGTGGCTAGAACTTGGATGGCCAGGCCACCGCGCGAAGATGGTCCGTCAGTGCAGCGCAGCCCACGCCGGCCAATGGGACACCCGCTTGGATCCGGGCGCCCATTGGAGTCTGCGGTGCAACTGCAGCGAAGTCCTAGTCGAGGTTGCGACCCTCGATGTTTTGTCAGCGCTCACGCGCCCTCTCTAGAGAGACGCGGGCATCCTCGCCTGCACACCTGCGGTTGAGTTCTGCCCGCAGGCCACTAGACCTCTCCAGAGAGACTGGAGCGTCCTCTCCCGCATGCCTACGGTTGAGCTCCGCCCGTAAGTCCTCAGTCGGTGCGACCCTCATCGAGGGGGAGCGCACTGACACCGACGCCTTGTGCTGACGCCGGGATGACCGAGGCCTGGGCCTGGCTGAGCTAGAATGCGCCATGCCGAGTACACGGTCGACATCGTCACGCCACTGCTTCATGGCCCCCGGCAAGGCCATGGAGCTAGGAGGGTGGCACAGCAATTCCCTGGCCGCAGATAGCGCCCCAGGCGCAGCCCTTGATGCCCTAGACGTTTGCGCGGGAGTGTGCTGCCGCACAGAGTGCACAACAGCAGCACCAGGCGCAGGGCGGTTGGTGGCCCGAGGTGTGAAAGACGCAGCCTCTTCATCAGGAAATCCTCGGGAACGAAGTCGTGGTGCTCGACGATATGGACCATGGTGTCGAGCAGAAAAACAAGCAAAAACCTAATGCCAAGCCCCTACCTGGCGCGCCAAATGTCGGAGAGGAAATTCTCCGGCCGGGTGGCGGAACGCACCCGCCCTAAATCCTAAGATGAGGAGGGGCCTAAGCGTTTTGCTTGCTAGATGGAATCGGGAAGAACACAAGAACACACAAGGGTTTAGAGTGGTTCAGGCCACCGAAGCATAATACCCTACTCCACTGTGTGTTGTATTGAGCTTGAGAGCTTGTATGAACTTGTGAGTTTGAGAGTCTGAGTGTGAGAGTGTGTCTTGTAATGTAGAGTGTCTTCCCTTTTATAGCTCAAGGGAGGCACATACAAGGATACTGAGCCCTGACCTGTGGGCCCAGGGGCAAAATTGAAGGAAGTAACTAATGCCTGTAACGCCTGGGCGATCTCCGATTGCCATAATGTCCGTAGTGCATACAGTATTGATATGTCGTGGCTGCTTCCTCGGTAACGCGTGAGTCATGATGAGTGTAGTACACGCGTAAGCATGGGCATACTGCCTGCCAACAAAATGGACAGGCACGCCGCCTGTGGGATGGCCTAGTCGCCGCCCGTCAGCGGAGTGGACAAGGCACATTAAATGCTGAGGCGGCACATCGCCTGCCAGTGGAGTGGATAGGGCTCATTAAATGCTGAGGCGGCACATCTCCTGCCAGTGGAATGGACAGGCGGCGCACCTTATCCGCAATAAATGAAGAGGCCGCGTGGCCCAGAGGCCTTACGTCAGGCTCCGCCCGCTGGCTTACATCACGGGCAGTAGGCCATGTGGCAGCATCGGGTCTCCGCCTGAGCGGGGAGCAGAAGCGCACACGGTATGGTCCGGACATGTGTCGGCTCCGGACCCCCGCCTGGCCTTGATTAAGGCCTGGGTATTCTTTGTCCCAGAATCCCGGGACCCTGTCGTGAGTGGCCCGGATCCCACAAAGAGGGGTCCAGGACCCGTCCCATGGGTCCAGTTCGTGCCCGCGGAGGTCCTGGACCTTACCCGGAGGTCCGGTCTGTATATGCAGGGGTCCGGCACTTTCCCATGGGGGTTCGGACCCACTGTTAATACCTTGGAGGATATTGTCTTCTCTAGCCACATGGTGGCCCCGAAGCCGTCCACGTGGTGGGGTCGGTCGCTATTTACCACGCGACTAGAGATAGCCGCGTGGGTATCGCGTCTTCATACTGTAGTAAGGGGTACCCCTGTTTCATAGTACCGACAAAGGCAATGTTAGCATCAAGGTCATCATCACTTGAGGATTCTTCCTCAATTTGTACTTTAGCTTTTCCTTTTCTTTCTTGATTTGCTTTGAGAGCCAAATCCTTTCTCTTGGAAGATTATTCATCCTTGTCATTGATGTGCATGTACATCTCATGAGCGTTGATCTTTCCCAATATCTGTGTAGGTGTGGTAACTGAAATATCCATTTGATGTAGCACTATGACAATGTGTCCATATTTGTCAATTGGGAGGACACTGAGAATCTTCCTCACAACATCCGGTTGTGAAATTTGTGTAAGCCCCAAGCCATTTACTTCCTCTATAAGAATATTGAGACGTGAGTACATAGCATTGGCATTTTCATTAGCAAGCATTTCAAAGAATTTAACTTTCTCATAGCAATGTGATATCTTTCCTCACGCTCACTTCTAGTTCCTTCATGTAGAGCACATATGTCCATCCACAAATCATGAGCATTTTTATGGTTTCTAACTCTATTAAACACATCTTTGCAAAGGCCTCTAAAAAGGGTGTTTTTGGCCTTAGCATTCTATTTCTCATAATTAAACTTTTCACCTACAAGATTTATGGGATCTCTAGGTTCGGGGAATCCTTGAGTGGTGGCTTTGTAGACACCAATGTCTATAGCCTCTAAATATGCTTCCATACAAATTTTCCAATATGGAAAATCGTCACCATCAAAAACGGGAGGAGGTCCATCCCCACCGGACATCGTTACTCTAGCGGTTAAGCTAATCTAAGAGCAACAAGGTTCTGATACCAATTGAAAGGATCACGATGCCCAAGAGGGGGGTGAATTGGGCTTTTCTAAAAATCAACACTAATTAAAATCTAAGCAAGAGCTCAACTTCACCCCAACAACTAGCACTAAGAGAATAATACTAGAAATACAATAATGATAAGACAGTACTTCAAATACTTGCTAAACAAATACACAATGTAAAATGCTTAATTTAAGTGCGGAATGTAAAGCAAGGTTTAGAAGACTCCAATTTTTCCCGAGGTATCGAAGAGTCGGCACTCTCCACTAGTCCTCGTTGGAGCACCCGCGCAAGGGTATCGGTCCCCCATGGTCCTCGCAAGAACCAAGTGCTCACTACGAGATGATCCTTTGCCACTCCAGCACGGTGGATCCCTCACGACCGCTTACAAACTTGAGTCGGGTCACCAACAAGATCTCCACGGTGATCACCGAGCTCTCAACGCCACCAAGCCATCTAGGTGATGCCGATCACCAAGAGTAACAAGCCGTAGACTTTCGCTTGACCAAGAGAAGCCTAATGCAAGTGGTGTGTGCTCTAGGTTGCTCTTGCTAGCGCTAATGAGGTCCAAATGCGGGATTAAGATTCTCTAATCACCTCACTAGGCTTTTGTGGTGCTTGCAATGTTCTACCAAAGTGTAGGAGTAAATGTGGGCAGCAAGACAATGAATATGGTGGGTGGAGGGGGTATAAATAGCCCTCACCCACCAACTAGCCGTTACCAGCAATCTTCTACGCATGGGCGCACCATCCGGTGTGCCACCGGTGCGCCAACGGTCGACTCCAATGGCTAGTTCTGAAAGCTAGCCGTTGGGCAGATGGCACACCGGATAGTGAACAGTCACTGTCCGGTGCGCACCAGACGGTCCGGTGCGCTGTCCGGTGCGCCACTAAAATTCAACTCGTGAACCTTGCGCTCTTGGGTTTCTGCGCGGGGGAAACCCTTCCCCGGGCCATCCTGGCCCCACCTGACAGAGGGCGCACCGGACAGTCCGGTGCCCCACAGTTAGAAACCCTAAATTCTATTTTCTGCTGTTTTTCAAATCGGTTTTCGTTCTAACTTGTGAGTATGTTCTAGAGTGTCACCTAGCACTATATGTGAGTGTGAATATGCACCAACACTACACTAGAACTCTCTTGGTCAAACTACTCATCGACAACCCCTCTTTATAGTATGGCTAAAACAAAATAAAAGACCTAACTATATCACGAGTGTCCGCAACTCCTTGACACATGGACTATGTAGACCTTCACTTTTTGTTTCGTCGCTTCGAGTCCTTATCTCCGAGATTGTTTTCACCGTTGTAGTACATCTACCTGTAATGCGACCTAACTTACCATTTGTTTCTGCAAAACACACGTTAGTCACATATAACATTACGTTGTCATTAATCACTAAAACCAACCAGGGGCCTAGATGCTTTCAGTTAGGAATTTCGCCTGCGCTTCCTTGATCAGTTGCTGCTTGTGCTCCTCGAACTCCTTTTGATCTTCAGCTAACAGAGTCTCTATAGTCGACTCGATGATGTTGCTGGGAGAGACATCGGAACTTTCCTTTGAACCGACCGTTGAGGGTCGATTTGATAGATCTTCATGCGAAGTCCCCAGCGGAGTCACCAAAAAGTGTGTTGGCGCCGATCTGGGCACCAAACACTGCGAGGTGTATTGGCGATGGTGCTCTCTACGGCAGAGCAGATAGTCCACGACCTGCGGCAGGAGCTGGTCTTCTCTGTGCCTAAGCCGGAGAGATCCTACGGTTTGCCTTGGGGTCAACGGGCCACACAAGACGCTTGGATCTCGATCTCAGGGGTGGCGGCGTTCGCCAACAATACCTGGATCTCACTCCCTCGAGGGACCCGGTTGGAAGGAGAGATCGTAGGGTTTGTCTAGAGGTCAGCAGGCCAATCAAGACGCCTCTAGACAACGTAGAGCCGAAGGGAGGGGCTTATGCAGGGGAGGGAGCTACTACAGGAGAGGTTAGTTTGACAACAATTTGTTTGAATAGTGGTCATGTAAACACTGTCGTTATTAATGTCTTCTTTTTTCTTTATAATCCAAATCAGTTACACGACTTGGTCAACGAGTTGTTCGCTTCTGGAGGTAGTGGTGACAATTCCAACGACCCCGATATGTGATGGTTTGAGTCTTGTGTCGAATTGTGAGTTTGTTTTATGTTGTAATAGACTGTGTGATGTATTTGTGAACTGTGATGTGGTGAACTGTGAACCATTTGTGAACTGTGAACTTGATTTTGGTGAACTTCAATATGGTTGTGAAGAATTGTGATACTTTGAATTAAATGTGTGTAATTCTGGAATTACTGTTTCTGTCATATTTTTGTGATTATATTGTTACTAAAATTGTTGTTTTTTTGCATTTATTTCAATTTTTCTCTGAAATTGGTAATTTTCAGTGGCCAACTTGTGGCCGCTGAAAATAATCATGGCACATTTTTTGCGGCCTTTATTTTTGGTGGCCGGTAACAGCCGCAAAAAATAAGCCTTTATTTTCGGCGGCCGACTCATTGGCCGCCGAAAATAAGCCATTTTCGGCGTCTGTCACTTGGCCGCCGAAAATAAAGGCTTATTTTCGGCTATTTTTTTTGGCGCCAGAGACCGCCGAAAATAGGCCTAAAGCCGCAAAAAATAAGTTGTTTTTGGCGGCAAAGACCCTATTTTCGGTGGCCTCTGGCCACCGAAAATGACTGTAGCTGCCGTAGTGAGGTGAAGATTGAGAGGGAGAAAATTACGTTACTGTCCTAGGCCAAAAGGTAATGAATAGAAGGTATATTAATTGTAATTCGATTGTTGGTGATTGCAATCAGTCATACTCCTTCATATATATAGGGGAGGTCTGGACCTGTTCCTAGACGTTTCCTAACAACAGCTGCGAGTTTAGAGAGATAAACACGTGCAGAAAAAGAATTAGTTACGTTTGATTCGATCTAACTGTGGACCATCTTCGCAGGCCGGAGTGTCCAGTCCTCAGGGTTGGACCGTCTGGCTCTGCCCAGTGCCACAAATGGTGCTCAACACACCCCAATCTCACCTCCTATTTCAAACACTATTCTATAAAGAGTGTAGTCTATGTACAAAAAAATGTTTTGTATATCTATATACTTGGTCTGCTCAGCACAACCTTAGTATCGGTTGAAGCTAAAAACTAATACTAAAGACCCATATTTAGTATCAGGGTATTGACGCCTTTAGTCCCATTCGATGTCGTACCCCGGTTCTCAATCAATCCTCTGTTCTCCATAGTACTTGAACTATTGATAATGATAGACTACCAACTGCTCGTATCACCAACCGCATCCGATGGTGATAATCGTACGTAACACGAACCAGCGACGAGGAACATCTCAGGGCCACCTCGAGCCTTGCTTTCGTTTCCTAAAAAATCATTAGCATCGGATGCTGGTCTTGGGCCACCTCGTGCCTGAGGGTTAATTTGATGACAAGGAGATCACGGGAGGATTGGAGGTGATTTATGGGGAAATAAACTAATTTACCTCTCAATCCCCTACAATCCTCCCGGAATCCCGGGTCACCAAATCAGCCCTAATAGGGGGCACGTAGTCTACTCTCTTTTCCCCACCGTGTGTGCCAGATATTATTAACTATGACTATATCTCACCTACAAGAAAACAAGATATCTCTCAAGCTAGATTACACAACTTAGGGCTAATTTGGACCTATGATTTCTCATGGAGATAAGAGAGGATTAAGAGATAAATTAGTTTATTTCCCTCTCAATTATCTCGAACCCCTATAAAAATTAATGTATCCAAATATTCAGTTTCTCTAGTCATCTTTATAGCTGTATATGCAGGCCGTCCGGCCCGACACGACCCAAACATGAAAAAGGACCGCACGTTTAAATTTCGATCCGACATAATTTATAATTATGACTGAAGTATACCATAGATCACTAAACTTGTTCGGCTGTGTCATTCAAGTCCCAAAACTCTCAAGACGAATGTTTAGGTCCTTAAATTTGTTCGGCTATACCAATCAGGTCCCCTAACTCTCAAAATGAATTTTGAGGTCATGTCATACTCAAATTTATGGACAAATTCAGATGCATCTCACATATATAGAAAGAATTCATATTATCAAACTAGAAATGCCATTGAAGCGTGCTGAGCGGCAGCTCCGAGATCGCTTGTAGTCATATTTATAACTACGACGTTTCTTCATATTTGTTTTGTGATTCTGATATAATCGTTCACATGCAATTATGTTATAAATTTATGCTATGATAATGTCATATAAAATATGTTATCTGAGAGGAGAATATTATGCATATCAAATTCGAATTTGTTTTAAAAATCAGGTTTAAATTTTGTCAAATTAGTTTATATATATATATACCTTAAAAAATTGTAAAACAATTCAGAAGTCAATTTGCCAAAAAAAACTTAACATGAATAAAAAGTCTAGTCCCTATAGGATGAGTTACATCATCGGTTATCCAGGCCAGCAGTGTCATACAGGCTCATGTTGTGGGAATTGGATCTGTTTGGACAAGTAGTGTGTTCCGGAACAAGTTTAGGGACCTAAACATCCGTTCGAGAGTTTTAGGACCTGGATGACACGACTAAACAAGTTTAGAGACCTAAAAATTCGTTTTGAGAGTTCGAGGACCTAGATGACACGACTGAACAAGTTTTAGGCACCACTATATAATTATAATGGTCGTGCCGTGTCATCTTATGGCATGACACGTTATTGGTGATACATGTCGAGTTTTTTTAATCCGAAATTATAAAAATGCAAAATTAAAACCAGACTATGAAATAATAAAAATCGAAATTCATATCAGACCTATAAAAACAATAAAAGATAAGATAAACAAATTTGAGCAAAAGGAGTCTTAGTATTATATTTCTAAGCTACTAAAGCTATGAAATGTGTGGCTTGTTAAAAAACCCTTTGACCACAAAGAAAAAAGTGTACAACCCACTAGAGCTCTTAAGTTCAATTCATTGTCCAATATTCATAAAATAGTAAAATCATATCCTCTAATTAGAAGCTGCAAAAGAAGCATTTAACTAGCCATCCATTAGGTTTCACCGGTCACATTAAATGCAACACCTCTCCCTAAGGGGGTGACTAGTGTTGCTCACTTGTTCTCAATGTTGTGAATCAAGAACAAGGTAACACAATTGTTAATGATTAAGGACCTTCGTCCTCTGAAACATTATCTCCGTTCGGATATAATGATCTTCGGACGAAGGTGATGAAGGACATACCTTCATCATCTATGAGAATAAAAATACATAGAGACAATATGTGTAACCCATATATTCATTCATACATATATTTCATGATATACACATGAACATTAACATATATTACATTGATACATTCGTCTTTATTCGAAGGTGTTGACGCGAGAGACAATCGCGTGAACAGGCCATTCCTACTCCAGCCATTGTACATTCATGCACGATCTCCATCCATGCCTGAGACTCTTAAACCGAACCATATCGTAACATTATTCAACTTCGTCAAGGGTTTTGGTCCTACATGTATAGGCAAGGATAGTTTCTAAACCCACAGCAAACTAGCAGGACCCAAAAAAAATTCGGCAGCATAATCTCGCTGCCACTAAACAATATATCACTTATATATAAAACAAAGAATGATATACTGAAAGTCGCCTAGAGGGGGGGGTGAATAGGGCGAAACTGAAAATCTCCAAAAATAATCACAACTATAAGCCGGGTTAGCGTTAGAAATATAATAGAGTCCGCGAGAGAGGGCGCAAAACAAATCGCAAGAGAATAATGAAGTGAGACACGCGGATTTGTTTTACCGAGGTTCGGTTCTCTCAAACCTACTCCCCGTTGAGGAGGCCACAAAGGCCGGGTCTCTTTCAACCCTTACCCTCTCTCAAAACGGTCCCTTAGACCGAGTGAGCTTTCTCTTCTCAAATGCTTGGAACACAAAGTTCCCACAAGGACCACCACAAGATTGGTGTCTCTTGCCTCAATTACAAGTGAGTTTAATCGCAATGAAGATTGAAAGAAAGCACGATTGCAAAAACCAAGCGACAAGAGCGACAAATAACACACGAATCACTTTCTCTCTCAAGTCTCTAATCACTAATGATCTCTTTTCTTAATTGTGAAACTTGGAGAGAGATGGAAGGCTTTGAATGTGTCTTGGAATGGATTGCTAGCTCTTGTATTGAATGTTGAATGTTGGAATGCTTGGATGTTGTGAATGGAGGTGGTTGGGGTTGTATTTATAGCCACCAACCACTTCCTAACCGTTACTCCATTCTGCTGAGCGCGGACGGTCCGCCCGCCAGGTCCGGACGGTCCGCCCCTGTAGATCAACGGCTGAAAATGCAACGGTCAGCAGTAACGGCTATATCAACGGCTATATTGCATTTAATGCATCGTCAGATGTCAGACAGACCCAGTCGCGGACGGTCCGGTCGTGCACCCCGGACGGTCCGTGAGGCCGCTATAATTCATTCTTCCGAACCCGTCACCTTCGGGTTTTTCGGATCCTTGCCTACCGGACGGTCCGCGCCTGAGGCCGGACGGTCCGAGCGAGGGTTCAGACGGTCCGCGCATATCCTCCGGACGGTCCATAGTGCAGACTCGGATTTTTGCATTGGTTCTGTCCGAGGGTCATCCTTGTGGTGCGGACGGTCCGCCGCAAGGGCCCGGACTGTGGCGGAACTGCCCGAATTATTCCAACTTAAGTGCCTAAGCCCTGCCTTAGAGGCTAGACCACACTTAAATGGGAATAACCCGTCAATCCCTCGGATCTAGTCCGACACGGCCACTGACAGGATCAAGTACCACAAGCCCACTCGATGGTGAGTCACAGAGCAAATACAATAAGGCATAAAACCATACATGGAAGAGTGTTAATTATTACATCATCATCATCGGAGTTTTGCCAAAAGTGGCCATCATTGTTCGAAGTGCAGCGGAATAAAACTAACGATAATTAAACGGAGAGATGGGGAAGCCTGTCCCATCACTCCTCATGCTCCTCCTCAGCCGAGGCAGGGTCCCACTCGATAGTCCAACCCGGTGGCAGGGTGGATGGCCAAGTCACTCCAGCAACCATGTCCTCCAGAGAACCTGTAAAATTATGCCACAAGCAAGGCTGAGTATACTAATACTCAGCTAGACTTACCCGGTGTGAGGAGTCTATACTCCTCTACCTCTAGACATGCAGCTGTTTGGCTGTGGGGCTTGGTTGCCAAAAGCACTAGCTGAGTTTCTAAATCAAGATTTTAACTTTGTCAAAATTAAGTGTGACTCTCTTAAGGCTAAAAGTGTACTATCTATTCATACATAGTAGCAAGCATTTTTAGCAATCAACATCTTGTATCATCTCATCACAGTTCCACTTGTTACTCAATGCAGTACAATGGATCAAGCAGTCTCATTAGCTGCGAGAAGCAGACGATTCGAATCGAGTTTTTATCCTTGCAAGGTAAACCTAAACACACGACATGTAGGGGCACTCCGTCCCCACACACATCAACCGTCCCCATCGATTCCCTGGCAACAGATCAGGGCTCACCGCCTTGGCGTACAATGCCTCACTGACCCCGACTGGCCGTCGTGCAGTGACCACACTTGTACCCACCATAACCGGAATGGGAGACTACGTCTCAGGTCGCGTGAGGAGGTATGTCTGCGGGCAGGTTCACTCAGGTACTAGGCTTACCGATTTACCATATTTCTCGGTATGTGTTTAGTACATTCAAACGCTTGACACAGGTATCCGCACGTTAATCCTTATTCCAATTTACCTCATAGACCACGTATCCCCATGGATCCGTGTCCACATACCAACACCAATATGATATGGAGGGTGGTTACAATCAATGTCCTGACCTCGCTCGAGTGCTAGAAAAATCACTCGACTTCTACCGAGATCCCTAATTAGCAAAGCAGCTACTCGACCTAGCATACTAGTATCCATCTCAAAAAGGATTCCTGAGATCATGCAACTAGGGTTTCAAACAATTCCTACACCTAAGTGCACAATCAATCCTACAATCATTAAGTGAAGTAAAATAGCATAAGTAATAGGTTATGCATAAAACCGGGGCTTGCCTTCCAAAGCAGTGGCAGGCAGGTCCTCTGGTGCAAGCTCTAGTGCTGGGTCTGGGGCAACCTCCTGGGCAGCTCCTTGCTCCGGCACGAGGATGTACTCTCCGTCAGCAAGATTACAATCTATCGAATGCAATGAAAATGTATGTTATGATCATGCAAGATTTAAGATCATTAACTACAGAATTGAAGTCAAGAATTAACTTAGGGTTCCTTGGCTATGTGGGTCTTCTAGTGGTATACATAGACTTATTACCTTTTAGGTTTAGGTTTTCTTTTAGGATAACATGTTGGATTTGTATTGCCTTTATGGATTTCAGTGGACAATTTATAAAGGTCTTAGGAGGACATTAAATTCCATCATCCATTTTCCTTTCCTTAATTTCCATCTAGGGTTTCTAGTAGGGGTTTGAACTATGACAGTAGTTTTAAAAATTTCCAAAAATTTTGTAAAAATTACAGTGGTTTGCCACTGGCTATTCTAGCTTGTTTTAAGAATTTGAGGCTTAAAGTACAAAAGCTAGCCTTTAAACAAAAATAACAATAGTTAGGCAAAATGGGCCACTTTACACTACAAGTCTTTTATTAAAGTGGATTCTGACCTAATGGTTATTTTTGCTGGCCTCTAACAGTGATAAAAAGCTCTTGTACCAAAAATGACAGAGAGCCACCTGATGGTTAATTATTGGTGGATTTTTAAACTTTGGTGCAAAAAGGGTGATTAGAACTAACTTGTTATTTGAAAAATATCAAACAACAGATTTCAGATTTTTCTTAAGTTCTTATTATCAACACATTAGTTATCCTAAGGTTTGGGGAGGTTTCACCTTAGGGGTATTTTTGTAGGGTTTTTCTAAGTTATCCTTATTTTCTTCATTTAAAAGGTATCTTCCTTATCTTTTACTACAACAGGGTATGATACATTTTTCCAATGAACTACATTGACTAAATCTCTCAACAAAAAATAGGGGTGCCCTCTGGTTCATTATTTATCTCACTTTTTCTATTTTCCTTAAACTTAAGCATATTATAGAATAAGGGGTTAAAACTAACTTAATGTAATGGACAGAGAGGTTTAACATTTTTAACTAGGTCAGTAGGTAGACAATAACTTCTCTAAATTTTTCTAACCTTAGTTAAATAGTACAACCATTTTTCTTGCTATTATTAAGCTTTTGGCCAAAACTGAAAATAAATCAGAACCTTATATTTTTCTCTAGTACTTATGGGGTTTTACATTTTTCTTAGACAGGTTATATTATTTAGAGTCTGGCAAAATTAGTTTGACCAAATTTGGATAAACCAAACAGAAGTTATGGGTTTTTAAAGTTTCTGTTTGAATTTAAATCAGGTTTTAATTAAGTTTTTCTGGAAAAGCAGTTTGCGCCGAGGCCCCTGAGTTTAAACCGAATCAAACTTCGCAGATCTACCCTCGGGCCACTATTCATTTGAGTCTCTGGCTTTTCACTTAACCCCCTGGATTCCTCTCCCTCTCACCCGCAGTCCTTCCCTTAACTGAAACAGTAGCCGCGGGAAAGAAAAGGACGGCGCGGCTTACCGGCGGCGAGGGAGGTCCGGCGAGGTGGTCAGAGACGTTCGGGAGGTTGCGGCGGTCACGTCGATGTGCGGGTCGTCGCTGGAGGTGGTCGGAGTCACACTGGCCACGAGCGCAGGCGGCGGGGGGTCGACGGCGATGCCTGCTCCGGCCAGACCACGGCGGCAGAGTTCAATCAATGGGCACGAGGAGCTTCACGGGATGACACAGAGGCCATACGCGCAATGAATCGGGAAATGGTGGAGGGGTTTACCCGGTCCACGTGCGCCGGCGGGTTCTTGAACTCCGGTGAGCGCGATTCGGCTACTCCGGTGATGCAGGCCCTCGGTTCAAGCTTGAGCAAGGCTCACGGCTTCACCAGGAAGCTAACTGGGGGCTTGGATCGAATGGAGGGGGACTGGAGAGGGGTTGGCCACGGTGGTGGCTTTCGGTCGGCACTGGCGGGTCGCGGGGAGGTCGCCGGAGGCGATGGCTGGCTCGGGCGGGTCCGGCGTGGTACGGAGGAGGCACTGGGGAAAGCAACCGAGCGCTGGGGCGGGTTTTATAGCCGCGGCTCGGGCGTGGTCACGGGCGGCCGCGGGCGCGCGGGGGTTCGCGCACGGGCGTGCTCTGAGCGCGCCCCCGGGTGCCAGCTCGCGTCGAACACGTGGACGGTTGCGTCTGCCAAGGTTCAACGGCCGATTTGAGCGCCATGGCGTGCATATCTTGGCAAAGTCACTGTGTACGGTCACTTCTCTGCTCCAAATCCTACCCTTTTGCTGTGAGTTCCAAGTCGAGATATGGTCAGGGCAGGGAGATAGAGAGGGGAGAAGTTTGTTGTGTCAGCTGGGTCCAAACCGAGACAAAAGGGGTGTCAAGTCGTGTCTAGCGCCCTAGGGTAGGTGTCATCTCTTGCCAGGGTGTTCTAGGGTTAATTTGGCGCCATTTTGTTAATTGGGTCGACTGGTTTTGAAAAGGGAATCAAGGTGAACATGAGGGATCTTGGCTCAAGGGTTGGTTTTTGACTTAGACAAAATCTGCATTTTTCCCTTGTGTTCAACCTTTGGTGATCTTTTTAGGACTCTTCTGAAAACTTTTTGGGGGTACCTCCTTACTATTAATTGTAGGTTATTAAGTATATTACAACTTTTATATTTGACCCAAACCATGATCATGATGTTTACATGATCTTTTGATCATGGCTTCACTTAGGGTTATAATTGCCTATGGGGGTTTTGTTCTAAGGTTTTGGGAGATCCCTACTTAGATGTGCATTACAAGCTAGGGCATGATATCTAAGATAGTTGGCACTTGATTAGGACCTTGAATTCCAAGATTGAGATACTTTGCCCACAATTCTCTATGTAACTATGGGTTAAAAGGGGGTAACCCTGGGGTGGACACCCTGAGTAACACCTAGGGTGTTATAGCCCTCCCCCCTTAAAGGAATCTCGTCCCGAGATTTCAGGTAGAGTCCCTTGGAGGGATGCTTTGAAGGTGTGCTGGTGCTACTTTCCCCTTAAACTCAAGTTCCACTTTCCTAACTGCTCTTCGAATGTCATCCTCTTTGCAACTTCAGAAGGAAGCCCTTCTTAAGTTAAGTCCATAACTTAGACTATCCTTGTTATCTAAGTTTTTCTTATAATTGACTTCAAAGGGCAGGTGGGGGTGGGGTTTTGGGTTACATACCGACTCCTTTGGGCAGAAAGTCGGGGAAGCGAGAGCGTAGAAAATCCTCCGTCTCCCATGTAGCTTCTTCTGCTGAATGGTGACTCCACTGAACCTTACACATTCTGATTGATCTTGCCCGAGTTGACCTTTCCTTCTGATCCAATACCTTGACGGGGTACTCTTGGTAGGACAAATCTGGTTCTATCTCAATGTCTGGTTCTGGTAGCACTTCAGTGGGTAGACGAACACATTTCCGCAGCTGAGATACGTGGAACACATTGTGAACTGCTGACATACAGGGTGGCAATTCCAATTGGTAAGCTACGGGTCCACAACTTGCCTTGATCTTATAGGGTCCAATGTATCGAGGGGCCAACTTGCCCTTGATCCCGAATCTCTGGACACCCTTGGTTGGTGATATCTTAAGGTAGACATGGTCTCCTACCTCAAACTGTAGAGGCTTCCGCCTCTGGTCATGATAACTCTTTTGCCTGGCCTGAGCAGCTTCTAGGTTCTTCCTGATGACTCTGACCTTTTCCTCTGCTTCAAGTACCAAATCTGGCCCAAAAATTTCCCTTTCTCCTGCTTGAGACCAATTTAGCGGGGTTCTGCATCTTCTCCCATATAAGGCCTCAAAAGGTGCCATCTTCAGACTAGACTGATAGCTGTTATTGTAAGAGAACTCTGCCAAAGAGAGACACTTGTCCCAGTCCTTTCCATAGTGTAGTGCACATGCCCGCAACATGTCTTCCAAAATCTGATTTACCCTTTCGGTCTGACCATCCGTTTGAGGGTGATAAGCTGAGCTTCGGATTACGTGGGTCCCGAGAGCTTCCTGCAGTTTCTCCCAAAAGCGTGCCACAAACAGTGCTCCCCTGTCCGATATGATGGTCCTTGGGATGCCATGCAATCTTACTATCTGATCCACGTAAATTTCCGCGTACTTTTCTGTCTTG
This sequence comes from Zea luxurians, assembly GCA_029449295.1. Classification (NCBI taxonomy): domain Eukaryota; kingdom Viridiplantae; phylum Streptophyta; class Magnoliopsida; order Poales; family Poaceae; genus Zea; species Zea luxurians. The sequence continues at coordinate 12,149,583 of JAOPSE010000025.1, read as the reverse complement.
TGGGTGGTGTGCACTGGCAAGAAATGAGCAGTCTTGGTCAATCTGTCCACAATCACCCATATAGAATCATGGTGCCTGGAGGTATTGGGCAATCCCACTATGAAGTCCATGCATATGTCCTCCCATTTCCAAGATGGTATGGGAAGGGGTTGCAAAGGGCCTGCTGCCTTTAAGTGACTGGCTTTTACCCTCTGGCAAGTATCATACTCTGATACGTACTTGGCAATTTCCCTCTTCATCCTGGTCCACCAATACAAAGGTCTGAGATCATGGTACATCTTGTTGCTACCAGGGTGCATAGAGAACTTGGAAAGGTGAGCTTCATCTAGTATCTTCCTTCTGAGCTCTGGGTTTTTGGGAACCACCAATCGATCTTCAAACCATAAAATTCCCTTGCTGTCCTGGCGGAAACACTTGTATTTCTCTACCTTTTGCTTGATCATATCCTTGATAACCTGAACACCCTTATCCCCAAACTGTGCCTGAGCTATTTGCTCTTGCAATGTGGGCTCCACTGCGATATATCTCAATTCACCGGAAGGAACAACTTCCAGATTCAGCTTGCACAACTCATCACACAAGGTGGTGATTCTTGCATCCATGTTCATGCAATTACATTGGGCCTTTCGGCTCAAGGCATCTGCCACAACATTTGCCTTGCCAGGATGGTAATGCACCTCCAAATCATAGTCCTTGATTAATTCCAACCATCTTCTCTGCCTCATGTTCAGATCTGCCTGAGTGAAAATGTACTTGAGGCTCTTGTGATCAGTGTAAATGTTACAGTGAGCTCCCATCAAGTAGTGTCTCCATATCTTGAGGGCATGAACTACTGCTGCCAACTCCAAATCATGTGTCGGGTAGTTCTGCTCATGGGGCCTGAGTGCTCGGGAAGCATAAGCAATTACTCTGTTCTCTTGCATCAAAACACATCCCAATCCTGTACCAGAAGCATCACAATAAACCTCAAATGGCTTGGTATTGTCGGGTTGGGCTAGCACTGGGGCTGTTGTCAATTGTTGCCTCAAGGTATGAAAAGCATCTTCACATTTTTGGCTCCACTCAAATTTGACTCCCTTCTTCAACAGTTCAGTCATTGGCTTGGCAATTCTGGAGAAATCCGGAATAAATCGTCGGTAATACCCTGCCAATCCCAGAAAACTCCGAATCTGTCTCACTGTAGTCGGAGGTTTCCAGTCCATCACTTCCTGTACCTTTTCAGGGTCGACTGATATCCCATCCTGAGAAATTGTGTGACCCAAGAATTTTATCTCCTTCAACCAGAACTCACACTTGGACAACTTAGCATACAACTGATGGTCACGAAGTCTCTGAAGCACAATATGCAGATGTTTAGTGTGCTCCGCTTCGTTCTTGGAATAGACCAGAATGTCATCAATGAAAACAACCACGAACTTGTCCAGCTCTGGCATGAATACTGAGTTCATCAAGTACATGAAATAAGCCGGGGCATTGGTCAACCCAAAAGACATCACCAAAAACTCATACAACCCATATCTGGTAGAGAAAGCCGTCTTGGGAATGTCACTGGCACGGATCTTGATCTGATGGTAGCCTGAGCGAAGGTCTATCTTGGAGAATACCTTGGCTCCTACCAACTGATCAAATAGAACATCAATGCGGGGTAACGGGTACTTGTTCTTGATATTCACCGCATTGAGAGGGCGGTAGTCAACACACATCCTCAAACTCTCGTCCTTTTTCTTCACAAATAAAGCTGGGCATCCCCAAGGTGAAGTGCTTGGACGAATAAACCCCTTGTCCAACAATTCTTGCAATTGTTTCTTCAATTCTGCCAGTTCCGCGGGAGGCATCCTGTACGGTCTCTTAGAGATAGGAGCAGTCCCGGGTTGCAATTCAATGGCAAACTCAATATCTCTGTGAGGTGGCATTCCTGGCAATTCATCCGGAAAAACATCGGGGTAGTCACAGACTACTGGGATCTTCCTTACTGGGGATTCTGCCATAACAAAGGCATAAGACCGGGTACCACTCTGGTTGGGTAAATACAAAACAGCCTCGCCATAAGCAGGGGAATGAATTTCAATGGCTCTGGCTGCAATGTCCAATATTGCCTGATGTTGGGTCAACCAATCAGTTCCCAAGATGATATCCACACTATCCAGTCCCAAGATAAGAAGGTCAGTTTTAATTATCAAACTACCAAACTTTATGGGCACATGCCTGCTGATTTGATTAGTGGCAATCCTGCCTCCTGGGGTTGAAATGGTAATAGCCCCGTTGGTGTGGTGAAAGGGCAACTGGCACTTGACACTAAATTTGGCACTGACAAAACTATGCGAAGCACCAGAATCAAGAAGAACAATAGCAGGAAAATTTAAAACTGTAAAGATACCAGTCATGACGGGTGCTCCCTCTGGGATGTCAACCATTGTAGTGAAGTTCAGCTTGCCCTGCCTCACTTGCACCTTTTGCCTCTTCCCTTGGTTCTGATTGACATTCTGCCCCTGCCTTTGTTGGTTTCTGGGGCAATTCTTGGCATAGTGTCCAGTGCTGCCACAAGTGAAACACCTGTTATCATTGGCCTGGCGGTACTGCTGCTGCTGATTGTTCCTCTGAGCTGGAAACTGGGCACGGTTGGGTGCCTGCTGCTGCTGCTGCTGCTGCGGTGGCCTGATCACCCACCTCCCTTGCTGCTGTTGAGGTCCCTTGTTCTGCGTGTCAGACACAATCCTGGAGCGATGTGGCTGAGATGAGGGTCCTGCCACAGGGGTCTTCCTCTTCTTCTCCGCCTGTCGAGCTAAGATGCAGTCCTCCTGGGAGATAGCCATGTTGACCAACTCATTGTAACTGTTGGCCCTGACGGTGTTGAGACGGTCACGGAGCTTAGTGCTGATCCCCCTTCTGAACCTGTCTCGCTTCTTCTCATCCGTATCTGCATGATATCCAGCATACTGACACAAATCATTGAAGGCCTGGGCATACTGCAATACCGTCCTGCTGCCCTGAGTGAGTGCCAGAAACTCGTTGAGTTTCCGGTCCATGATGCCAGCTGGAATATGATGCCCTCTGAAAGCGGCCTTGAACTCCCTCCATTCCACTTCTCTGCCTTCTGGCTGCATGGCAAGAAAATGGTCCCACCAAGTCCTTGCGGGTCCGCGAAGCTGCTGGGTGGCGAACCTGACCTTGGCAACCTCTGAGCAAGCTCCATGGAGCAGTGGGAATTTGGATTCCACCACCCGCAACCATACATCTGCATCAAGTGGGTCCTCTGCTCTTGTGAACAATGGAGGCTGGGTGCTGAGGAACTCCTGATAGGTAGCCGCTGCGGGGTGACGCTGATGGTCTCCACCATAATGCTGAGGTGGTGGCTGACGCTGTGCCAGCTGTCTCAGGATCTCATTCTGCTGGGCCATGAGCTCCTGCAGAGTGGGAGGCGGTGGCGGTGGGGGAACGTGCTCATTCTGACCACGGCGCGCTCTCCCAGCCATCTGAAAAAGTCACATGGTTGCTCAATAACACATCTCCAAGCTTAAGGTTCGAACATGGTAGGGGAGTTAAAGCAATTTGATAGATTCCAAATAAAACAAAACGGAAACATAAACCTTCCGTCCAAATTTAAACTGCCATTAATCATCCCTGAACCTCCAAAAGAGTTTTAACACTGGTTACATCAAGGATCAAAAGACTCAACTCTACCTAGCCTAGTACCCTAAGGGTGCAAAAGCTAAGCTAGCGGCGAGGAGTCCAACTATCATCAACCTCTAGTATTAGCCTGGCATCTAGTGAGCGAACGAGGCAACGCTGGACTCAGGGGAAGGTGGTCTCCCTGAACCAGCGGTGTCTACACTGGAGGCAGGCTCATCTCCCCCCTCGATGTCCACGTCCTCGTCAGCCTCCTCATCATGGATCTCTTGGTGATGCATGTCCAGGTGCGCATTAGCCTCCGCTAGCTGCTGCTGGGTGTTGAGGAGCTGATCCTCGAGAACCTCGATGGTATTCTCCCTGGTGCCCACTAGCTCCTCCAACTCATGAATCTCATCAGTCAGCTGCTCCACCTGCAAATCTTTTTCCACCAGCTCCTGGGATAAGTCCACCACGAGCTCCTCCCTGTTGTCCAGGGTGATCTTGGTAGCCTCCAGTAGTGCCATCAACTGAGACATGGCCTCCCCACGCATCACTTGCAGACGGTACAGAGCGTTCATGCATCGTACCGACAAGTGAGCGGTGTGGCCTGGGTAGAGAGCCCAGATGTCCTTGGCATGCTCCACCCGATCCTTCCACATCGGGTCGTCCTCCTTTTCCGCGGGGAACAACCCAATGGGGTGGGTAGCCAGCTCCAAGGGATGGAATCCGCAGAAGGTAGTCAGTCCATGCAGAGCGATTGCCTCGATGGTGTCCTCCGCTCGGTACCCGAAAGAATCAGAGTCCAAGGAGCGCCAGCCTGGCTGTAGGGGATGAGGCTCCAAAGTCATCCTCACCCTACAGCAAGGCACCCGGTGCTTCTCGAACTGCTGCACCGCGCACTGAGGGGGTGTCAAGTATCCGGCCCCCTGAAGTACCTCCCACAAGATGCGGGGAAAACCCTCTCGTGCAAGTCCGTCAGTGTGGGTCAGTGCATCTCCATCCTCGGAGGATCTGTGGGAAGTCATCTGTGCACGGTTAAGCGTAAGTAAAGAAAAAGAAGTACAAAAAGAACAAGGAAAAACAAAACTCAGCCTGCCTCTAGCTAAAAGAAAAAGGCATTGGGGACCTAGTTGGCTGCTATCTCATTTTTAAGTCCTTTTACTTAGTTATTCATTTGCTTAATTAAGAATGCATGCATGCTCGTCCTGAACGACCTCACAAGAAGATAAAGGAATAGGGAAGAACTCCCATCCTGTAAAAGTGGCCTGTAGGGCCTAGTTAATTAGCCACCTAGCTACCCTTCTACCATCCTAAGGCTTCACGTCCTAGGTCTATCCTGCTCGCCCTACTATCTATCCAACATTGTTTCTATCAAGTTTTACTTTAGAAAAGGGATGGTATTCCTGTTTTATTGATTCCTCTGTGGTGGTACAAGCTCCGATACCAGCTGTGGCGGAACTGCCCGAATTATTCCAACTTAAGTGCCTAAGCCCTGCCTTAGAGGCTAGACCACACTTAAATGGGAATAACCCGTCAATCCCTCGGATCTAGTCCGACACGGCCACTGACAGGATCAAGTACCACAAGCCCACTCGATGGTGAGTCACAGAGCAAATACAATAAGGCATAAAACCATACATGGAAGAGTGTTAATTATTACATCATCATCATCGGAGTTTTGCCAAAAGTGGCCATCATTGTTCGAAGTGCAGCGGAATAAAACTAACGATAATTAAACGGAGAGATGGGGAAGCCTGTCCCATCACTCCTCATGCTCCTCCTCAGCCGAGGCAGGGTCCCACTCGACAGTCCAACCCGGTGGCAGGGTGGATGGCCAAGTCACTCCAGCAACCATGTCCTCCAGAGAACCTGTAAAATTATGCCACAAGCAAGGCTGAGTATACTAATACTCAGCTAGACTTACCCGGTGTGAGGAGTCTATACTCCTCTACCTCTAGACATGCAGCTGTTTGGCTGTGGGGCTTGGTTGCCAAAAGCACTAGCTGAGTTTCTAAATCAAGATTTTAACTTTGTCAAAATTAAGTGTGACTCTCTTAAGGCTAAAAGTGTACTATCTATTCATACATAGTAGCAAGCATTTTTAGCAATCAACATCTTGTATCATCTCATCACAGTTCCACTTGTTACTCAATGCAGTACAATGGATCAAGCAGTCTCATTAGCTGCGAGAAGCAGACGATTCGAATCGAGTTTTTATCCTTGCAAGGTAAACCTAAACACACGACATGTAGGGGCACTCCGTCCCCACACACATCAACCGCCCCATCGATTCCCGGGCAACAGATCAGGGCTCACCGCCTTGGCGTACAATGCCTCACTGACCCCGACTGGCCGTCGTGCAGTGACCGCACTTGTACCCACCATAACCGGAATGGGAGACTACGTCTCAGGTCGCGTGAGGAGGTATGTCTGCGGGCAGGTTCACTCAGGTACTAGGCTTACCGATTTACCATATTTCTCGGTATGTGTTTAGTACATTCAAACGCTTGACACAAGTATCCGCACGTTAATCCTTATTCCAATTTACCTCATAGACCACGTATCCCCATGGATCCGTGTCCACATACCAACACCAATATGATATGGAGGGTGGTTACAATCAATGTCCTGACCTCGCGCGAGTGCTAGAAAAATCACTCGACTTCTACCGAGATCCCTAATTAGCAAAGCAGCTACTCGACCTAGCATACTAGTATCCATCTCAAAAAGGATTCCTGAGATCATGCAACTAGGGTTTCAAACAATTCCTACACCTAAGTGCACAATCAATCCTACAATCATTAAGTGAAGTAAAATAGCATAAGTAATAGGTTATGCATAAAACCGGGGCTTGCCTTCCAAAGCAGTGGCAGGCAGGTCCTCTGGTGCAAGCTCTAGTGCTGGGTCTGGGGCAACCTCCTGGGCAGCTCCTTGCTCCGGCACGAGGATGTACTCTCCGTCAGCAAGATTACAATCTATCGAATGCAATGAAAATGTATGTTATGATCATGCAAGATTTAAGATCATTAACTACAGAATTGAAGTCAAGAATTAACTTAGGGTTCCTTGGCTACGTGGGTCTTCTAGTGGTATACATAGACTTATTACCTTTTAGGTTTAGGTTTTCTTTTAGGATAACATGTTGGATTTGTATTGCCTTTATGGATTTCAGTGGACAATTTATAAAGGTCTTAGGAGGACATTAAATTCCATCATCCATTTTCCTTTCCTTAATTTCCATCTAGGGTTTCTAGTAGGGGTTTGAACTATGACAGTAGTTTTAAAAATTTCCAAAAATTTTGTAAAAATTACAGTGGTTTGCCACTGGCTATTCTAGCTTGTTTTAAGAATTTGAGGCTTAAAGTACAAAAGCTAGCCTTTAAACAAAAATAACAATAGTTAGGCAAAATGGGCCACTTTACACTACAAGTCTTTTATTAAAGTGGATTCTGACCTAATGGTTATTTTTGCTGGCCTCTAACAGTGATAAAAAGCTCTTGTACCAAAAATGACAGAGAGCCACCTGATGGTTAATTATTGGTGGATTTTTAAACTTTGGTGCAAAAAGGGTGATTAGAACTAACTTGTTATTTGAAAAATATCAAACAACAGATTTCAGATTTTTCTTAAGTTCTTATTATCAACACATTAGTTATCCTAAGGTTTGGGGAGGTTTCACCTTAGGGGTATTTTTGTAGGGTTTTTCTAAGTTATCCTTATTTTCTTCATTTAAAAGGTATCTTCCTTATCTTTTACTACAACAGGGTATGATACATTTTTCCAATGAACTACATTGACTAAATCTCTCAACAAAAAATAGGGGTGCCCTCTGGTTCATTATTTATCTCACTTTTTCTATTTTCCTTAAACTTAAGCATATTATAGAATAAGGGGTTAAAACTAACTTAATGTAATGGATAGAGAGGTTTAACATTTTTAACTAGGTCAGTAGGTAGACAATAACTTCTCTAAATTTTTCTAACCTTAGTTAAATAGTACAACCATTTTTCTTGCTATTATTAAGCTTTTGGCCAAAACTGAAAATAAATCAGAACCTTATATTTTTCTCTAGTACTTATGGGGTTTTACATTTTTCTTAGACATGTTATATTATTTAGAGTCTGGCAAAATTAGTTTGACCAAATTTGGATAAACCAAACAGAAGTTATGGGTTTTTAAAGTTTCTGTTTGAATTTAAATCAGGTTTTAATTAAGTTTTTCTGGAAAAGCAGTTTGCGCCGAGGCCCCTGAGTTTAAACCGAATCAAACTTCGCAGATCTACCCTCGGGCCACTATTCATTTGAGTCTCTGGCTTTTCACTTAACCCCCTGGATTCCTCTCCCTCTCACCCGCAGTCCTTCCCTTAACTGAAACAGTAGCCGCAGGAAAGAAAAGGACGGCGCGGCTTACCGGCGGCGAGGGAGGTCCGGCGAGGTGGTTAGAGACGTTCGGGAGGTTGCGGCGGTCACGTCGATGTGCGGGTCGTCGCTGGAGGTGGTCGGAGTCACACTAGCCACGAGCGCAGGCGGCGGGGGTCGACGGCGACGCCTGCTCCGGCCAGACCACGGCGGCAGAGTTCAATCAATGGGCACGAGGAGCTTCACGGGATGACACAGAGGCCATACGCGCAATGAATCGGGAAATGGTGGAGGGGTTTACCCGGTCCACGTGCGCCGGCGGGTTCTTGAACTCCGGTGAGCGCGATTCGGCTACTCCGGTGATGCAGGCCCTCGGTTCAAGCTTGAGCAAGGCTCACGGCTTCACCAGGAAGCTAACTGGGGGCTTGGATTGAACGGAGGGGGACTGGAGAGGGGTTGGCCACGGTGGTGGCTTTCGGTCGGCACTGGCGGGTCGCGGGGAGGTCGCCGGAGGCGATGGCTGGCTCGGGCGGGTCCGGCGAGGTACGGAGGAGGCACTGGGGAAAGCAACCGAGCGCTGGGGCGGGTTTTATAGCCGCGGCTCGGGTGTGGTCACGGGCGGCCGCGGGCGCGCGGGGGTTCGCGCACGGGCGTGCTCTGAGCGCGCCCCCGGGTGCCAGCTCGCGTCGAACACGTGGAGGGTTGTGTCTGCCAAGGTTCAACGGCCGATTTGAGCGCCATGGCGTGCATATCTTGGCAAAGTCACTGTGTACGGTCACTTCTCTGCTCCAAATCCTACCCTTTTGCTGTGAGTTCCAAGTCGAGATATGGTCAGGGCAGGGAGATAGAGAGGGGAGAAGTTCGCTGTGTCAGCTGGGTCCAAACCGAGACAAAAGGGGTGTCAAGTCGTGTCTAGCGCCCTAGGGTAGGTGTCATCTCTTGCCAGGGTGTTCTAGGGTTAATTTGGCGCCATTTTGTTAATTGGGTCGACTGGTTTTGAAAAGGGAATCAAGGTGAACATGAGGGATCTTGGCTCAAGGGTTGGTTTTTGACTTAGACAAAATCTGCATTTTTCCCTTGTGTTCAACCTTTGGTGATCTTTTTAGGACTCTTCTGAAAACTTTTTGGGGGTACCTCCTTACTATTAATTGTAGGTTATTAAGTATATTACAACTTTTATATTTGACCCAAACCATGATCATGATGTTTACATGATCTTTTGATCATGGCTTCACTTAGGGTTATAATTGCCTATGGGGGTTTTGTTCTAAGGTTTTGGGAGATCCCTACTTAGATGTGCATTACAAGCTAGGGCATGATATCTAAGATAGTTGGCACTTGATTAGGACCTTGAATTCCGAGATTGAGATACTTTGCCCACAATTCTCTATGTAACTATGGGTTAAAAGGGGGTAACCCTGGGGTGGACACCCTGAGTAACACCTAGGGTGTTACACGGACGGTCCGCGCTTGGCCTGTTTTTCCAAAAAGCTTCTCCTGTCCGGAATAATCTACGGTATTCCGGACAGTCGATTTAGTATAGTTGTAGATGAACCTTTGACACCTGTAGAACATATAATCTAGAGCAAACTAGTTAGTCCAATTATTTGTGTTGGGCAATTCAACCACCAAAATCAATTAGGAAGTAGGTGTAAGCCTAATTCCCTTTCAATCTCCCCCTTTTTGGTGATTGATGCCAACACAAACCAACGCAAATATAAAAGTGCATAATTGAACCAATTTGCATAATGTAAGTGCAAAGGTTGCTTGGAATTGAGCCAATAAATGTTACTTACTAGATGTGCATGGATTGTTTCTATATTTTTAACATTTTGGACCACACTTGCACCACATGATTTGTTTTTGCAAATTCTTTTTGTAAATTCTTTTCAAAGTCCTTTTGCAATATAGTCAAAGGTAGATGAAATAAGATTTTTGCAAAGCATTTTCAAGTTTAAAATTTTCTCCCCTTGTTTCAAATGCTTTTCCTTTGACTAAACAAAACTCCCCCTCAAATAAATTCTCCTCTTAGTGTTCAAGAGGGTTTTGAGATACTAAGTTTTGAAGATACTACTTGCTCCCCCTTTAGAACACAAAGAGATATCAATTGAAATTTTCCAATTGAAGACCATTAATTTTAAAATTTAGGGTAGTGGTGCGGTCCTTTTGCTTTGGGCCAATACTTTCTCCCCCTTTGGCATGAATCGCCAAAAACGGATACTTGGACTGATATATAGGCCCATTTCCTAACTACTTTCTCCCCTTTGGTAAATAAAACATATGAGTGAAAATTATACCAAAGATGGAGAGTGATGCAGAGCGACGGCGAAGGATGAGTTAGTAGAGTGGAGTGGAAGCCTTTGTCTTCGCCGAAGACTCCAATTCCCTTTCAATATACCTATGACTTGGTTTGAAATACACTTGAAAACACATTAGTCATAGCATATATAAAAGAGATATGATCAAAGGTATACTTGTGTGCTATGTGTGCAAATTAGCAAAAGAAATTCCTAGAATCAAGAATATTTAGCTCATGCCTAAGTTTGGTAAAAGATTGTTCATCAAGTGGCTTGGTAAAGATATCGGCTAATTGATCTTTAGTGTTAATGTAAGAAATCTCGATATCCCCCTTTTGTTGGTGATCCCGAAGAAAATGATACCGAATGGCTATGTGTTTAGTGCGGCTATGCTCAACGGGGTTATCCGCCATACGGATTGCACTCTCATTATCACATAGAAGAGGAACTTTGGTTAGTTTGTAACCGTAGTCCCGCAGGGTTTGCCTCATCCAAAGCAATTGCGCGCAATAGTGGCCTGCGGCAATATACTCGACTTCGGCGGTAGAAAGAGCGACCGAATTTTGCTTCTTTGAAGCCCAAGACACCAAGGATCTTCCCAAGAACTGGCAAGTCCCTGATGTGCTCTTCCTATTAATCTTACACCCCGCCCAATCGGCATCCGAATAACCAATCAAATCAAACGTGGATCCCCGAGGGTACCAAAGTCCAAACTTAGGAGTGTAAGCCAAATATCTCAAGATTCGTTTTACGGCCGTAAGGTGGGATTCCTTAGGGTCGGATTGGAATCTTGCACACATGCAAACGGAAAGCATAATGTCCGGTCGAGATGCACATAAATAAAGCAATGAACCAATCATCGACCGATATACCTTTTGATCCACGGACTTACCTCCCGTGTCGAGGTCGAGATGCCCATTTGTTCCCATGGGAGTCTTGATGGGCTTGGCATCCTTCATTCCAAACTTGGTTAAGATGTCTTGAGTGTACTTTGTTTGGCTAATGAAGGTGCCCTCTTGGAGTTGCTTAACTTGGAATCCTAGAAAATACTTCAACTCCCCCATCATCGACATCTCAAATTTCTGTGTCATGATCCTACTAAATTCTTCACATGTAGATTTGTTAGTAGACCCAAATATAATATCATCAACATAAATTTGGCATACAAACAAATCATTATCAAGTGTTTTGGTGAATAAAGTAGGATCGGCTTTGCCGACTTTGAAGCCATTTGCAATAAGGAAATCTCTAAGGCATTCATACCATGCTCTTGGGGCTTGCTTGAGCCCATAAAGCGCCTTAGAGAGCCTATAAACATGGTTAGGGTACTCACTGTCTTCAAAGCCGGGAGGTTGCTCAACATAGACCTCCTCCTTGATTGGTCCATTGAGGAAGGCACTCTTCACGTCCATTTGATAAAGCTTGAAGCCATGGTAAGTAGCACAGGCCAATAATATGCGAATTGACTCAAGCCTAGCTACGGGTGCATAGGTTTCACCAAAATCGAAACCTTCGACTTGTGAATACCCCTTGGCCACGAGTCGAGCTTTGTTCCTTGTCACCACACCATGCTCGTCTTGCTTGTTGCGGAAGACCCACTTGGTTCCTACAACATTTTGATTAGGACGTGGAACTAAATGCCATACCTCATTCCTTGTGAAATTGTTGAGCTCCTCTTGCATCGCCATCACCCAATCCGAATCTTAAAGTGCTTCCTCTACCCTGTGTGGCTCAATAGAGGAAACAAAAGAGTAATGTTCACAAAAATGTGCAACACGAGATCGAGTAGTTACCCCCTTATGAATGTCGCCGAGGATGGTGTCGACGGGGTGATCTCGTTGTATTGCTTGGTGGACTCTTGGGTGTGGCGGCCTTGGCTGTTCATCCTCCTTGTCTTCATCATTTGCATCTCCCCCTTGATCGTTGCCGTCATTTTGAGGTGGCTCATCTTCTTGATCTTCTTGTTCAACATCTTGAGCCTCATCCTCAATTTGAGTTGGTGGAGATGCTTGCATAGAGGAGGATGGTTGATCTTGTGCATGTGGAGGCTCTTCGGATTCCTTAGGACACACATCCCCAATGGACATATTCCTTAGCGCTATGCATGGAGCCTGTTCTTCACCTATCTCATCAAGATCAACTTGCTCTACTTGAGAGCCGTTAGTCTCATCAAACACAACGTCACAAGAAACTTCAACAAGTCCTGAGGACTTGTTAAAGACTCTATATGCCCTTGTGTTTGAGTCATATCCTAGTAAAAAGCCTTCTACAGTTTTAGGAGCAAATTTAGACTTTCTACCTCTCTTAACAAGAATAAAGCATTTGCTACCAAAAACTCTAAAATATGAAATATTGGGCTTTTTACCGGTTAGGAGTTCATAGGATGTCTTCTTGAGGATTCGGTGTAGATATAACCGGTTGATGGCGTAGCAGGCGGTGTTGACCGCCTCGGCCCAAAACCGATCCGGTGTCTTGTACTCATCAAGCATGGTTCTTGCCATGTCCAATAGAGTTCGATTCTTCCTCTCCACTACACCATTTTGTTGTGGAGTGTAGGGAGAAGAGAACTCATGCTTGATGCCCTCCTCCTCAAGGAAGCCTTCTATTTGTGAGTTCTTGAACTCCGTCCCGTTGTCGCTTCTAATTTTCTTGATCCTTAAGCCGAACTCATTTTGAGCTCGTCTCAAGAATCCCTTTAAGGTCTCTTGGGTATGAGATTTTTCCTGCAAAAAGAACACCCAAGTGAAGCGAGAATAATCATCCACAATAACTAGACAGTACTTACTCCCGCCGATGCTTATGTAAGCGATCGGGCCGAATAGGTCCATGTGTAGGAGCTCCAGTGGCCTGTCACTAGTCATGATGTTCTTGTGTGGATGATGAGTGCCAACTTGCTTTCCTGCTTGGCATGCGCTACAAATCCTGTCTTTCTCAAAACGAACATTTGTTAGTCCTAAAATGTGCTCTCCCTTTAGAAGCTTATGAAGATTCTTCATCCCAACGTGGGCTAGTCGGCGATGCCAGAGCCAACCCATGTTAGTCTTAGCAATTAAGCATGTGTCGAGTTCAGCTCTATCAAAATCTACCAAGTATAGCTGACCCTCTAACACACCCTTAAATGCTATTGAATCATCACTTCTTCTAAAGACAGTGACACCTACATCAGTAAAGAGACAGTTGTAGCCCATTTGACATAATTGAGATACGAAAAGCAAATTGTAATCTAAAGAATCTACAAGAAAAACATTGGAAATAGTATGGTCAGGTGATATAGCAATTTTACCCAATCCTTTGACCAAACCTTGATTTCCATCCCCGAATGTGATAGCTCGTTGGGGATCTTGGTTTTTCTCGTAGGAGGAGAACATCTTCTTCTCCCATGTCATGTGATTTGTGCACCCGCTGTCGAGTATCCAACTTGAGCCCCCGGATGCATAAACCTACAAAACAATTTTAGTTCTTGACTTTAGGTACCCAAACGGTTTTGGGTCCTTTGGCATTAGAAACAAGAACTTTGGGTACCCAAACACAAGTCTTGGAGCCCTTGTGTTTGCCCCCAACAAACTTGGCAACTACCTTGCCGGATTTGTTAGTCAAAACATAAGATGCATCAAAAGTTTTAAATGAAATAGCATGATCATTTGATGCATTAGGAGTTTTCTTCTTAGGCAACTTAACACGGGTTGGTTGCCTAGAGCTAGATGTCTCACCCTTATACATAAAAGCATGATTAGGGCCAGAGTGAGACTTCCTAGAGTGAATTCTCCTAATTTTGCTCTCGGGATAACCGGCAAGGTACAAAATGTAACCCTCGTTATCCTGAGGCATGGGAGCCTTGCCCTTAACAAAGTTAGACAAATTTTTAGGAGGGGCATTAAGTTTGACATTGTCTTCCCTTTGGAAGCCAATGCCATCCTTGATGCCCGGGCGTCTCCCATTATAGAGCATACTTCTAGCAAATTTAAACTTTTCATTTTCCAAGTTATGCTCGGCAATTTTAGCATCTAGTTTTGCTATATGATCATTTTGTTGTTTAATTAAAGACATGTGATCATGAATAGCATTAACATCAATATCTCTACATCTAGTGCAAATAGAAGTGTGCTCAACAATAGATGTAGAGGGTTTGCAAGATTTCAATTCTACAACCTTAGCATGTAACAAATCATTTTTAGTTCTAAGGTCGGAAACAGTAGCTTTGCAAACATCAAAATCTTTAGCCTTAGCAATCAAATTTTCATTTTCTACTCTAAGGCTAGCAAGAGAATCATTCAATTCCTTAATCTTAGCAAGCAAATCATCATTATCATTTCTAAGATTGGGAATTGAGACATCACATACATGAGAATCAACCTTAGCGATTAATTTAGCATTTTCATTTCTAAGGTTGGCAATAGTGTCATGGCATGTGCTTAGCTCACTAGATAATTTCTCACATTTTTCTACTTCTAGAGCATAAGCATTCTTAACCTTAACATGTTTCTTGTTTTCTTTAATTAGAAAATCCTCTTGGGAATCCAAAAGGTCATCTTTTTCATGAATAGCACTAATCAATTCATTTAACTTTTCCTTTTGTTCCATGTTAAGGTTGGCAAAAAGGGTACGCAAGTTATCCTCCTCATCACTAACATTATCATCACTAGAAGACTCATATTTAGTGGAGGATTTTGATTTAACCTTCTTCTTTTTGCCGTCCTTTGCCATGAGGCATTTATGGCCGACGTTGGGGAAGAGGAGGCCCTTGGTGACGGCGATGTTGGCGGCGTCCTCGTCGGAGGAGGACTCGGTGGAGCTCTCGTTGGAGTCCCACTCCCGGCAAACATGGGCATCGCCGCCCTTCTTCTTGTAGTACTTCTTCTTTTCTCTCTTCTTTCCCTTCTTGTCGTCGCCCCTGTCACTGTCACTAGATATAGGACATTTTGCAATGAAATGACCGGGCTTACCACATTTGTAGCACACTTTCTTGGAGCGGGGTTTGTAGTCCTTCCCCCTCCGTTGCTTGAGGATTTGGCGAAAGCTTTTGATAATTAAAGCCATCTCCTCATTGTCGAGCTTGGAGGCGTCAATTGGTTGTCTACTCGGTGTAGACTCCTCCTTCTTCTCCTCCGTCGCCTTGAAGGCCACTGGTTGCGCCTCGGACGTGGAGGGTTCATCAAGCTCGTTGATCTTCTTTGAACCTTTAATCATACATTCAAAGCTCACAAAATTCCCGATAACTTCCTCGGGGGTCATTAGTGGGTATCTAGGATTACCACGAATTAATTGAACTTGAGTGGGGTTAAGGAAAATGAGAGCTCTTAGAATAACCTTAACCACCTCATGGTCGTCCCACTTTTTGCTCCCGAGGTTGCGCACTTGGTTCACCAAGGTTTTGAGCCGGTTGTACATATCTTGTGGCTCCTCCCCTTGGTGAAGACGGAAGCGACCGAGCTCCCCCTCGATCATTTCCCGCTTGGTGATCTTGGTGAGTTCATCACCCTCGTGCGCGGTCTTGAGTAGGTCCCAAATCTCCTTTGCATTCTTTAACCCTTGCACTTTGTTGTATTCCTCCTTGCTTAGAGAGGCGAGGAGAATGGTTGTGGCTTGGGAGTTGAAGTGCTCGATTTGGGCCACTTCGTCCGTATCATAATCCTCATCCCCTATGGATGGTACCTGTGCTCCAAACTCAACAACATTCCATATACTTTTGTGGAGTGAGGTTAGATGAAATTTCATTAAATCACTCCACCTAGCATAATCTTCGCCATCAAAAGTTGGCGGTTTGCCTAATGGAACGGAAAGTAATGGAGTATGTCTAGATGTACGGGGATAGTGTAAGGGGATCTTACTAAACTTCTTGCGCTCTTGGCGCTTAGAAGTTACGGACGGTGCATCAGAGTCGGAGGTAGATGTTGATGAAGTGTCGGTCTCGTAGTAGACCACCTTCCTCATCCTCTTGTGCTTGTCGCCTTTCCGATGCGACTTGTGGGAAGAAGATTTTTCCTTCTTCTCCTTGTGGTGTGAGGAAGAAGATCTTTTCTCCTTCCGTTTGGAGGAGTCCTTCTTCTTTTCCTTCCTCTTGGTGCGAGACTCTTCCGATGAAGTGCTCCCTTGGCTCGTAGTGGGCTTGTCGCCGGTCTCCATCTCCCTCTTGGTGTGATCTCCCGACATCACTTCGAGCGGTTAGGCTCTAATGAAGCACCGAGCTCCGATACCAATTGAAAGTCGCCTAGAGGGGGGTGAATAGGGCGAAACTGAAAATCTCCAAAAATAATCACAACTATAAGCCGGGTTAGCGTTAGAAATATAATAGAGTCCGCGAGAGAGGGCGCAAAACAAATCGCAAGAGAATAATGAAGTGAGACACGCGGATTTGTTTTACCGAGGTTCGGTTCTCTCAAACCTACTCCCCGTTGAGGAGGCCACAAAGGCCGGGTCTCTTTCAACCCTTACCCTCTCTCAAAACGGTCCCTTAGACCGAGTGAGCTTTCTCTTCTCAAATGCTTGGAACACAAAGTTCCCACAAGGACCACCACAAGATTGGTGTCTCTTGCCTCAATTACAAGTGAGTTTAATCGCAATGAAGATTGAAAGAAAGCACGATTGCAAAAACCAAGCGACAAGAGCGACAAATAACACACGAATCACTTTCTCTCTCAAGTCTCTAATCACTAATGATCTCTTTTCTCAATTGTGAAACTTGGAGAGATGGAAGGCTTTGAATGTGTCTTGGAATGGATTGCTAGCTCTTGTATTGAATGTTGAATGTTGGAATGTTTGGATGTTGTGAATGGAGGTGGTTGGGGTTGTATTTATAGCCACCAACCACTTCCTAGCCGTTACTCCATTCTGCTGAGCGCGGACGGTCCGCCCGCCAGGTCCGGACGGTCCGCCCCTGTAGATCAACGGCTGAAAATGCAACGGTCAGCAGTAACGGCTATATCAACGGCTATATTGCATTTAATGCATCGTCAGATGTCAGACAGACCCAGTCGCGGACGGTCCGGTCGTGCACCCCGGACGGTCCGCGAGGCCGCTATAATTCGTTCTTCCGAACCCGTCACCTTCGGGTTTTTCGGATCCTTGCCTACCGGACGGTCCGCGCCTGAGGCCGGACGGTCCGAGCGAGGGTTCAGACGGTCCGCGCATATCCTCCGGACGGTCCATAGTGCAGACTCGGATTTTTGCATTGGTTCTGTCCGAGGGTCATCCTTGTGGTGCGGACGGTCCGCCGCAAGGGCCCGGACGGTCCGCGCTTGGCCTGTTTTTCTAAAAAGCTTCTCCTGTCCGGAATAATCTATGGTATTCCGGACAGTCGATTTAGTATAGTTGTAGATGAACCTTTGACACCTGTAGAACATGTAATCTAGAGCAAACTAGTTAGTCCAATTATTTGTGTTGGGCAATTCAACCACCAAAATCAATTAGGAAGTAGGTGTAAGCCTAATTCCTTTTCATATACTATTAATCAAATCAAACTAAGTATCACATACCCTAATAATGCAAATATTCTACGTACCAATATAATGTACTTGTAAAACTAATAATATAATAGTACCACATATTAATATGAAATTCATGCCACAAATACAATATGCCCCTAATCACTAAACCACATATACCACTAATATATTAATGAAATCAAACTAAACAATAATACTAATCACACACATTAATCAAACAAACACAATTACAAATATATACTAATTTCGGCAGCAATTAAATAACGGCAGCTGGAAATATGGAATAAAATACGCAAAAAATAACCTTTGGATGGGGAAGAGCTTGGTGACGGCGGCGAAGTGGTGGCAGGAGGAGGGCTTGGCCGCGGCCGGTCGGCGGGAGCTGAAGACGGCGGTGGACGACGGTGGCTGCCCGAGGCGGCGCGGGGAGCGGCGGCGGACGAAGGTCAGAGAAGAAGGATTCGGACGGCCGTTTTAAACGCTTTATTTTCAGCGGCCAGGGCTTGGCCGCCGAAAATAAGCTGTTATTTTCGGCGGCTGTGTCAGTGGCCGTAAAAAATAAGTTTATTTTCGGCGGCCAACGTAAGCCGTCGAAAATAACAGCTTATTTTCGACGGCTAAACCCTGGCCGTCGAAAATAAACTTGGTCGCCGAAAATGGTACATAGTGCTGTTGTGAAAGCTCGGAGCACTAAAAAAAGCTGTCTCCGGTAGTGTCTATTTTAATTCATCTTTTGGCTGGTGATGAACTTGAAGAGACAGATATAGAATAACCTGAACCATATCTTGAGTGTCTTTGAGAAATTGTATGGATTGCTAACCCAATGGCAACTTTCTCCAAACCACAGCACCGCAGCAGCAGCATTTTATGTGGCTGAGCACGCAACGTTGTGATGCTGTCAGCGGCAGCAGGATTCCATCCCAAGAACCGAGCAAGATCTTGATGATGAGGGTGATGACAGTCGTCTGAGCCAAAACACCAGCATTTTCACCCATCGATATGGAGGGATTTCTTCCTTGGCGCTATCTAACCTTGAAGCTGCTTCTTGTTCCAACAAAAGGTTCATTTATCTAGATGTAATATATATATATCTATCTATAAATGTAACAAAGCCTATTTTTTATTTTATGTTTCTAGTTAATAATAAACCATGTCTTAGTTCCTTGGTTGTCCTTCCTTGGTTGCAGGGACATAGCTAGAAATTTTTTAGGAAGAACTAAATTAAACTGATATAACATATGGTACCCTACTACAATACTGTATATGTTATAAATTTTAACAGAAGCTTTATTAAGGCTCCATGTATATGTTATAAATTTTAACAGAAGCTTTAGTGAGGCTCCATAGACTCGGGAGCAGTATGGGGGGCTGGAGCCCCACCCGCCCCAACACCAGCCTGCTTGGTTGGTTTTACTAGCTTTTAAGCTACTACATCTTGAAAAAAGGACCTCATGTATGCATGGCTCGTGAAAAATGTGGTCTTGATGGAATATATCATAAATAAGCAATAATATGCAAGCCAGTTGTCCGTAATTTGCTATGGTTGTTATATATCATATAAATATGTATTGACGTATTTATTTAAATATAATTATTGTTTATTACTAAACACTAAGGTACGTGTAGTCTGGTGTTTAGCTCCAAATTTTGGAGCAAGGGCATGGGTTTAAGTGCTCGTTCTGCACTATTTTTTGTACGGTGTGATACTGCGCGCGGGCACTGGGGATCTACAGGGCAGTAGCTGAGAGAGCGAGTGCTGGGCATGGGGCCCACAGGGCACGACCCCGATGCGAGGTGCATGGTACGGGTCCAGAGTGTCAACGCGGAGGATAAAATTGTAGTAGCACCATATGTCTATATTAATTAAATTCTTAATAGAGTAGTATATATATGGTGACGTGCATCTTATATGCTTCTTTAATTTAATGAGGCGAGCGAGAACTACAAAGTAAAGCAGACGAATGATATATATTTACCTTTTATTTTCCAATTACCTTTTTTTTTGCCACTGTCTATATATCTAGGTGCCGTTTTTAACAAAACAAGGCATGTGCGAAGTATGCCGCCTAAATGGATAACTATGAAAAAAAGTGGGCCTCGTGCCTCATATAGGGTTAGGTAGGAGTTTGTTTCTTTCCCACCTCGTGTGTCTCGTGATATATTAACTACGTCTACTATACATGCATGTCACCTAAAACAAGTAATAAGGCTAGAGCTGCAGGTAATAGGTTTCCTCTTTTGCACAAGATACCTCGAGCTAGATTACACAAACTTTAAACTACTCTTATCTTATTAGAAACCAAACTTTTCTTTTTTATATACTACTCGTATATAAAAGTAGAGTGCAGGTCATCAGTTTGGAGACGCAGAGCTGCACTATGGCCAGCTTCTCCTTGAAACCACAGCACAATGGCAGCAGCAGCAGGATCTACCATACTATCTGTAGTGCTACTGCCTCAGAATGGAGGTCGCTCCTGCGGTCCAGAAGCTTCGTTTCATGGAGCTGGAAGAAGCACACGAGGTTGCGATTGCGATGCTGTCAGGGTTCCGACGGGGGTGATGACAGCCGTCTGAGCCAAAACACCGGCATTTTCCACCCATCGATATGGGGGGATTTCTTCCTTGGTTGCTCTAGCAGCCCAGCTGAAGAAGCTGCTGCTTCGTCCCAACAAAAGGTTCATTTCATCTATCTCTATATTCTACATATGGACCGATCGACCACTTATTTCCTGTAGTCCCACTATATTAGGCTTGGATGGAACGATGCGATGAACTGAAGGAAGAAGTGGGTCGTCTGATGGTAGTAGAAGCAAACTCACCATTGCATGAGAGGCTGCATTTCATAGACGCGCTGGAGAGCCTGTGCTTGGACCACCTGCTGGAAGAAGAGATCGGTGCTGCGCTGACGCAGATCGAGACCGCCGATGTCAGTGACGACTGCGACATTGGAACGGTCTCTCTCTGGTTTTACTTGCTCCGGAAACACCGCCACAGGGCGTCGCCAGGTAAATAATTAATCTCAGCCAAAAAAACACGCACTTGAGGTTCGTGAGTGTACGTACGTACGAACTAACTAACTAACTAAAAAAGAATTAAAAAAAGCAAACTTTTGACGCCATTATATTACTGCATGCATGCAGATGTGTTCGTGAGGTTCAGAGACGCGGAGGGAGGTTTCCTGGCGAACGATCCTGGGGACCTACTGAGGCTCTACAACGCTGCGCATTTCAGGACCCATGGGGAGACAATACTCGATGAAGCCATCGCGTTCGCGAGAAGCCGCCTGGAGATGATGCTGCCCTACGTGCAAGGGCCATTGTTGGCGCATGAAGTGAGATCCTCGCTGGAGATCCCGCTGCCTAGAAGGGTCAGGATCTACGAGTCAAAGTATTACATCCATGCGTATGAGACAAGTGGAACGCTGCATGAGAAGGTACTGCAACTTGCCAAGCTGAGCTCCAACGTTCTGCAGCTCCATCATCAGCAAGAGCTGAAGATCCTTACAAGGTGAAGTTTGATGGGCTTCTTAATTAGCTTGATAATATATATATGAACACAAGACAACGTTCGTGCATGTCTAGATTTCCGAAGTCCATTCTATAAGCTCAGTGTTT
This sequence comes from Zea luxurians, assembly GCA_029449295.1. Classification (NCBI taxonomy): domain Eukaryota; kingdom Viridiplantae; phylum Streptophyta; class Magnoliopsida; order Poales; family Poaceae; genus Zea; species Zea luxurians. Next base: position 12,128,263 of record JAOPSE010000025.1, on the reverse strand, counting down.
TTTAGCTCTTTGACAATAGCTATGTGCCTGCATATATGTGCATGCAGATGGTGGGAGGATATGAAGATCGGATCAAAATTTCCTTTCGCACGAGATAGAATTGTGGAGTGTTTTCTATGGATCTTAGGAGTATACTATGAACCGTGTCATTCAAGAGCCCGGATAATATTGACAATGGTTATCGCCATCGTGACACTCTTGGACGATATTTTCGATTCTTTCGCGACCCCACAAGAATGTGAAATACTCACTAATTGCATCGAAAGGTTTGCATGACTTAATTTCCTAGCAGCTAGCTTGCTTAAAAGATATTCTTTTTTTATCCCAGGTTCGTCCGGAATCGCCTCGTTTGTCTAGTGTCAGACACTCGGCAAAGCCTCTTTTGTACTCCTAGGCAAAGAAGGGATGAGCAAACGACCTTTGTATAGTGGTATTTGTCGGACAATTGACAAAGACTTTGCCTAGTATTACGCGGCACTCGGCAAAGAAAAGTCGTCGTGAACACTAAACCCTTTGCCAAGTGTTCGTGGTAGGATACTGGGCAAAATTAACGGCGAGTGGATGACGTTCTTTGCTGGCGGCAATTTGCCAAGTGTTTTTCTTTGCCTATTGTCCGACACTAGGCAAACCACCTCTTTACCGGGTGTTTTTCTTTGTCTAGTGTTCAGCGCTAGGCAAACCGGTGTCACATTTTTGCCGAGTGCTTTTTATTGCCTAGTGTTCGGCACTAGACAAATCATATATTTGTTGAGTGTTTTTTTTTTGCCTAGTATAGCACTTGGCAAGAAACTCTTTGCCCAGTGCACGTGGATTTACACTCGGCAAAGAATTTAGCACTAGACAAAGATCGTCTCTCGGGTAATGCATGCTATGCTCTTGACCATAAAATTTAATTGTAAAAAACAAACAAAAGAAAAAGGAAGGTGTGCTATTTTAAATTACCTAAAAAGATTTCAGCATTTTTAATTTCTACCATGCATAGTGGTAGTATAGAATTCTCATATATGTACGTTGTTTCGCAATTGTCATGTCTAGCTGGGATCCCAAAGGGGCTCAAGACCTCCCAGGTTGCATGAAATTTGCTCTAGAGAAGATATTGGATAGCTACCAGACTATTACAAATATGCTCCACCGAGAGGACAAGTATCGAATGACGTATCTAAGACACTTTGTAAGATACCTTACATATTTTGTTTTCTGTTTCCAAGTTCTCACAGCTAGGATATATATCAGTCAAACAAACATGTTCAACTAACACATATATATATATCTCTGGCTTTTAGTATTGTTGGAAGATTGTCATATATATACTTTTGCTATCTTTAATTAATATGCAGACAGAAGATCTAGTGAGAGGCTTCAACATGGAGGTAAAAATGCTTCAAAAAGGTTACATCCCAGAGTCTGTTGAAGAGCATCTTAAGGTTTCACTCAGAACTGGTGGGTGTCCCATCTTATCATGTGCTTGCTTTGTCGGGATGGATGATATAGCAACAAAAGATTTCTTTGATTGGATTTCTAGCGTACCCAAAATGGTGCGTGCACTTTCTATAATTCTGAGACTAGCAGACGATCTCCACTCGTATGAGGTATTCCCTTTCTACAGTTGCTTCGCTGAAAGTCATTTGACATGCATGTTTCTAAAGCATGATACACACTTGCACCCTCACTCTGATAGATGGAGCTAATTAATAACCTACTATTTTGATATTGACAAGATCAATAAGAACTCTCTATTATATTGTTGATATGGACATCCTACCTACCTCTGAAATAATAATGACATCATTTTTTCTTTAAATGCATCTACAAAATGCAAGCATATGTGCCAAGTCTAGCACATGAATGCATGCGGGTGAATTAATAGGTTCGACCACTGCACAAAAACCTAACTAAATGATCTTAGGTCAACACCACCATAAAAACCTAACTAAATGATGTTAGGTCAACAACACCGAGGAATTTTCTTACCGATATATTTTTGACTTGATGCAGCGAGAACAACTAATCCCTCATGTAGCTTCCACAATCGACACCTACATGAAAAAGCATAATGTCTCAATTGAAGTGGCGCAGGAAAACATACACAAACTAAAAGAAGAGTCATGGAAAGATTTAAATAGCGAGTGGCTAAATCCATGCAATGATGTGTATCCAAAGCAACTATTGGAGAGGATATTCAACTTGGCAAGGACGATGGAGTTCATGTACAACCAAGAGGACAATTTCACAAACTGCCAGAACCTTAAGGATACCATTCGCTGCTTGTTGGTAGAGCCATATACGATCCACATTTAGTTTTTGGCAACAAAGAAATGAATTACATTGTCCGGTTAATGTAATGCAGAGTTACCTGTCATCCTTATATGTGTCAATATGTTTTCTCTAGTGTAAGTAATATGGTGGCATCTCATCCTCATGTGTGTCAATCTTTTTTTCGTGTATAGTGTCAATATGTACACATCTACGTGGAATCATTGTTGTTTTCACACTAGAGTTTACTCTTGTTGTATCATTTGCCCTTCCTTTTGGACTTTTTATGTTGAAAGGACCTTGTCGTGGTTTCGAAAACCGAGAACACAGTAGAATTTGTGTTCGATGGGGGGAGGCTAGCGCGGACTCACTTCGAATAGTGAATCAGATGACTCGAGAGGATTTATACTGGTTCAGGCCCACACCCTACGTCTAGTGTAGTGTTGATCGTTGTATTGGTCTAGGGAACATGTAATAATGGATGCAAGTGTGAGAATGAGAGGATGGGGAGAACTCTAGCAGAATGCTCCTAGCTCTCTTGACTTGTTCGTGCTATGTCACCCCCTTTTATAGTCCAAGGGGTCGGTCTTATACAAAGTGTTGGGTGATATGAAGCGGAGCGAGACCTCTTGTCCTACCCGATATGTGGGTTACTGTAGAGACTCTGACGCTTAGGATCCCCGTAGCAAAGCTTGGCTGGTCCCATGGGGCAGAGTCAGGGGACATTAAAGGTCGTGTGCGGTGATGCCTTGTCCCATTGACAAAGACTCTTTATTACTCCTATGTCGTGGCGTCAGCCAAGACGTTGTTTGGTGGCGATGCGCCTTATCGTGGCTGGCGTGAGGCAATAGTACCAGCCTCGCTTCTACGTTAGATGAGTACACATTTGTGCCTGCTGGGCGCGTGATGGGGGTCGTGGAACTAGGTTCCACAGGTGTATTGGCCCCTGTTACGGGCCTTCACTTCACTACCTCACAGAGTTGCTTAGTGGGTGTTTGTTGGTCTGTCTACCTCACAGAGTTGTTTGGCGGGTGTTGGTCGGCATGTCTGCCTCGCTCAGTTGGTCGGCAGGAGTTGGTCGGCCTATCCACCTCGTAGAGTTGCTCGGAGGGGTTGGGCGACCTTGTTCCCATGGCTTCTTGCTAAGATGGGCCAATATAAGTTATGGGCCTACTTTGTGTACCCGTTCCTAGGGACCCGTCAGACCATAATACCATCTAGAGAAGGTTAATATGTCCATTTAAAACAAAACTTGAACTTGTATTAGAAACCAGGGTGGCATTATCACTTGGCATGAAGTATTACCCCTCCTTAGCACTATCGTGCCTCACTAGGCACTGCCAGTGAATGTAGAGTTCCCAACAATAGTTACACCTGCAAGAAATACTTAGATATGGACTTGGTGATGTCCAGTGGGAAGTTCACTAAGTACATGAACTCATAGACACGCACAACCAATAGATCGAATGAAAAATCTAGTAACATAATTCAAACACAAGAGACAAGACGCGTGATTTATCCCTTGGTTCAGCTCACCACCAAGTTTTCCTACCTTTACATTGTTGAGTAAGCTACAAAGGCTTTTAGAGTCTCTTTCAACTCACTCCTCTTATCTAACTCACCACCAAGGTGATGAGCTTAAGATTTCAACTAAGACTATGGACAATATAAACTTTCCTGTGGCTCACCACAAGAATGGGAGCTCACTAGGCAATGTCTAGCCGTCTAGAAAGTTTCACCTCCAAGAGTAATGAATGTTGATGAAGCCTGATAAGTGCTCAATGTTGGCTTGTTCTTCATCTGCTCTCTAACTCTTCATCAACCACTAATCACTCACTCTCACAGAGAGAAAGTTTAGAGAGGGATCACAATGGTTTGAAATGAGTTTGGAGTGATTTGGACACCAATTGAACCTCTAGAAGGTATGGAATGGATATATATCTTCAACTCAAAACTAGATGTTGGAGGCCAAAACTAGATGTTGGGTTTGTACAATTATGGCACCACTGCTCATCATGCGACACTATCATGCCCCTAAGCAGCACTATCGGAGCACAACACTATTATTGTATGCTTGAGGGACAGAGGGCCTCAAGCATCTAATTTCTTTATTAGTTCCCTAGTGTCGGTATTTAGAGTCCGACCACACACCTAGGGTTACCCCTTGCGGTGCTTTTGGGTAGGACGGTGCTATTGACTGTAGCTCAATGGTTCGCGCGAGATGCGTGAGAGAGGGACAGGCAATTTTCTGCAGGTTCGGGCCGCTTGGAGAGGCGTAATACCCTACTTCCTGGGGTGGATCTTTATGTGATGGGTTACAGGTGAAGTCTCCTGAATGGAGAAAAGCTAATGAGATATGTAGATGGTCGATGGAAATGATGGGGTACCCTCTTGGCCTTATATACTCGCCACTCCATGCATACATGAGGATTACATGTCTCCTAAATAATAGTGAACCGACTGAACTGATCTTCCTACAATCTTGCCGGCTTATCCCTAATCCGCCTCGATATTCAAGGATGCCATGCGCGGGAAAGTCGGGTATTCGCTGTGGATGGCGCACGAGTTGACGGATTGTCTGGGCTTGAGTCTGTTACCTTTTCAGGTCGGCCCATTCCGCCAGTAGCTCTAGCCTGATCCACAAAGGGATGGCCTTGTGGGGTAACTGGCCCAAGGCCCTGTGCAAGGCCTTCTTGCCTTCTAGTGGACCCGAGGGATATCTGTTCCCCATAAACACCTAATCTTTGAGTTAATTTTGAAATAATCAGCCCAAAGATTCTAGGTATGGCTCATGAGTTTGTTATATGGCACAATTTCTGTCTTGCCGATGGGTGTAGCCTCCAAGCTTTGAGTGGATTTTGAAAATAATCCATTTGAAGGTCTTCATCCTATGCTTTAGAAATCAGCATTTTGCCTTCATCTTATGCTTTAGAAATCAACATTTTGTCTTCATGGGACTAAAAATCTATTGGGTGCACTGAAGATGCACCCAATGGGTGTAGCCCCCGAGCTTTGAGTGGATTTTGGAAATAATCCATTCAAAGGTCTTCATCTCATGCTTTAGAAATCAGCATTTTGTCTTCATCTTATGCTTTAGAAATCAACATTTTGCCTTCATCTTATGCTTTAGAAATCAACATTTTGCTTTCATCTTATACTTTAGAAATTAACATTTTATCTTCATGGGGCTAAAAATCTATTGGGATGTAGCCCCCGAGCTTTGATTGGATTTTGAAAATAATCCATTCAAAGGTCTTCATTTTATGCTCTGGGAATTCAAATGATGCTATCTATCCACGCCTTGTTAGGTCTGAAATTAATTTGATCGATGACAGATTGGACGCCTGACTAGTTGAGGCAGATGGCTCTCAGCTGGATATCACCCTGCTCTGTGCTTCCATGCTTCTGCTGATTAGACTTGTACTTTAGTAGCCACATTTGGACTTCCTCCCTTCTTAGCGGATCTCCTCCTTTTGTCGTGGTACATTCATTGCGTATATTTTATGGATATGACTTCTTCAGAAAATCTTTGAGAACTCTTGGCGACACACCCAATGGGTGTGCCTAAACGGTGTCTTGGTATGCAAAGTGTTTACCACATTGTCCTGGAGTAGTAACTTGATGTGACCGCAAGGTGTAATCATATTGCCTGAGCAGTTGACTTAGGTCCAACTAGTGTCATGTTACGCGAAGCGGTGCCTTTTGCCTGACTCATTTTCAGACGGCTTGAATTGCTTATTGAATTCTTGCGACTGTTCAGCGAGTGTGGTAGGAAGTGGACGATCACCCCGGCCTCTATAAATAGCCTACTTGCCCCATTGTTCTCTTCACTCGTTCTTTGATCATCTGCTTTCTTCTTCTTCTTCGCTCCCTCCCTTTCCAACCGACGATGGGCAAGGGTAGGAGGGGCAGAGGTTTGCCTCGTCGTGCTAGCAACAAGCGTAAGCACGCTCCGAGTCCTCCCTCAGAGGACTTCGGCAATTCAGAATACTCGAAGGAGGCTTCGTCCGAGTCTAAGTGATCGCCGGCTCCAGCTTCTCCCCCGGCATCATCCGAGAACTCGGATGATTCCATAGGGTTGTCCACCGCAGTCCGGGCATACTGGCGTGCCATCGAGCGCGCTGGGCTCGGTGGTTCGGATGAGTGGGGGTCTCCTCGAATGAGGCGGACTCCTCCGACTCATCTGAAGAGTGGAGTGGCGGCGATGGTGATGACAAGGGCGACGGCAGTAGCGACGACGATGACGGAGGCGACGACAGCAGCGGTGACGACGACGGAGGCGACGGCAGTAGCGGTGACGACGATGATGGGGGGCAGCGGCAAGGGTGACTGAAAGTCGCCTAGAGGGGGGGTGAATAGGGCGAAACTGAAATTTACAAATATAATCACAACTACAAGTCGGGTTAGCGTTAGAAATATAAACGAGTCCACGAGAGAGGGCACAAAACAAATCGCAAGCAAATGAAGAGTGTGACACGCGGATTTGTTTTACCGAGGTTCGGTTCTCGCAAAACTACTCCCCGTTGAGGAGGCCACAAAGGCCGGGTCTTTTTCAACCCTTTCCCTCTCTCAAACGTTCCCTCGGACCGAGTGAGCTTCTCTTCTCAAATCAACCCGGGAACGAAACTTCCCCGCAAGGACCACCACACAATTGGTGTCTCTTGCCTCGGTTACAATTGAGTTTTGATCACAAGAACAAATGAGAAAGAAAAGAAGCGATCCAAGCGCAAGAGCTCAAATGAACACGGCAAATCACTCTCTCTAATCACTAGGGCTTGATGTGGAGTTGGGAGAGGATTTGATCTCTTTTGTGTGCTTTGTGAAGATTACGGGTGACGCCTAAGAGGGGGGGGGGTGAATTAGGACTTCTAAAAACTATTTCTAAACTAGGCCACAATAAAATCCCTAGAGCAAAACCTATGCAAATAATCAAACTATAATGTGCAAACTAGGTTTTGTCTAAGTGTTGCTATCTCTACCGCAAAGGCTAAGTTTCAATCTACACTAGATAAGTATGAATACAAGATTTAAACTTAATTGCTTAATGTAAATGCGGAATCTTAAAGAGCAAAGTAGAGATGCAAACTCTCGTGGATGACGTCGGTATTTTTACCGAGGTATCCGGAACCGCGCAAGGTCCCGACTAATCCTCGTTGGTGCCCCTACGCAAAGGGAAGCCCACGCGAGGGCCAAGCACCTCGGTCGAGTAACTCCGTAGAGAGTCGCGGGCCTTCTCCACACGCAAGTGGTGCTCCGCTTCCGGCTCCTCTCGGACGCTCCCCGCCGTCTCCACTATCGAGCTTCCGGCCGAAACGCCACAGGCCTCGTTCCCTCCGGTACACGGTGGCGGCCGTGACACAAACACGGTTGTCACGGTCTCGCAAGACTCTCGCGCCACTCGGTACAATTACAATGGCTCGCGCAAGAGCCGAGGGGTTGTGTGGTTTTTCTAAACTCACTCAACTAACTAGGATTCACCTAGAGCAAGCGCTAAAGCGGTCTAACTAACCTAAGCACTTCGCAAAGCACCTACGCTAATCACCGAGTGATTCTATTAAGCACTTGGGTGTTTGAGCTTTTGGAAATGTGCACTATGTGCCTTGGTATGTTACTTGGGCTCTCACCCTTGAGAATGGCCGGTTGGGGTGGTATTTATAGCCTCCACACCCCAAACTAGCCGTTGGACAGAAAGCTGGAACTTTCTGTCGTCGGGTGCACCAGACAGTCCGGTGCACCACCGGACACTGCACTATAGCATGTCCGGTGCGCCTATCCGTTGCTCTGACAGAGCAGACGACCGTTGGGCGCGCAGGCTTTTCACACCGGACATGTCCGGTGCGCCACCGGACAGTCCGGTGGTCTTCTCTCCGAGTGCCACCTAGAACTAGCCGTTGAGCTACTGTTCCCTGGTGCACCGGACAGTCCGGCATGTGGGCACCGGACAGTCCGGTGTGCCACCGGACATGTTCGGTGCGCCATCGCACAGACAGTCCGCAGCAGCACACTTGGACTTTTCCTGGATCTTCTTAATGTCTTCTTTTGAGGTGTTGCTTTCCTCAATTTCTTAGTCCAAGTAAATCTTGCATCCTATGAACTGCAATCATAAACACTAGAAAACTTATTAGTTCACGGATTGTGTTGTTCATCAAACACCAAAACTCAATTAGCCAAATGGCCGGGGTCCATTTTCCTTACAATCTCCCCCTTTTTGGTGATTGATGACAACAGAACCAAAGCAAGCAAATAATACAAGTATTTGAATTAAAATATGCAATCTACTTGCTAGGATGCATGATTGTCCCCACAATGTGATATTATGGACTTAAGCCTCCCCTTAACTCCATAATTCACTTACTTCCTATTTTTGGACCAAATAACCAAAACCACTTGAAAAACCACTTGTAGAAATAAAATTTTAAATTTGTGGTGTTTGGTGTTTGATATAGTTTTCATTGCTTTGGTCCTTAAAACTTCTCCCCCTTTGGCATCAACCACCGAAAAGGAAGACATTAAAAGCATGTAGGAAGTAAATAAAGACTTGCCCTCATACAAGATGATACCATTTGAAGGATATTAAACTAAACCACATGAATGATACCATTTGCAAAGATTACTCCCCCTAAATGAGTGATCTCTTTAGAAAGAAGTTTCTCCCCCTTTTTAGAGATGAAGAAATACTCCCCCTGACAGAGATCCTTTACTTAGGAAAAAGCATGTGAAAATTAGAGGTGCAAGGCATGATTTGAAAAGACTAACTTCCCTTGTGCATAGGTAACAGAATATGAGTTAAGTACTCATGCATTTTTAGCAACATGGAAGCATATGATATGAAATATAGTCTTATCAAAATTATGGAGAAGACATGTAAATGATATACAAAGTGGTCTCAAAAGATACCAATTGAAAGTCAATGGCGAGCTTGAGAGACATGAGAGTTCTTGAAGATTGAAGATTTTGCAGTGGAAGATTGTTGTCTTTCTCCGGGGACCTTATTTTCCTTACAATGAGACTATCACATGAAATAGACTTGAAAAGGTATTAGTCTCAAAGTATTAGATTATAGAGTAACCTCCCCCTAAATGTGTGCATACAAGTTTTGAATACTTGTAGGAGACATGCACTTTGATTCGATATCAAGGGGGGCAAATTATCTATAATCCAAACTTTGGCACATATAAGATAAATGATACCAAATGTAAGATATAGGCTTTTGATGCATTAGTGTCATTTACTTTGGGAACTTTAAATAAGCTATGTGCCGTGCTTAAAACATTTTAAACCATGTAGGTCTGCTTAAGTATATGAATTGAAAACAAGCAATCTTACCATATGATTTTACCTAGTATGCATGATTTTAAGCAAGAGTGAATAACAAGTTTATACTAGGCAAGAAAGGTAAACTAGATACAAGGTAAATAGATACGCATATCTAAAAACAAGAAATACAATAAATCTAGTTACCTTAGTCATGGGTGGGAAATTTGGGTCCAAAATTTTCACTAACCCACTTGGCAATAAACTTGATCCAATATGATGTATCCCATGATATACATCCCAACTTCGCCAAGTCTCCAAATTTCCCGTCCAACCTTCGGTCCACTCACTTCCCTTTCGGGATCCAAACTTTCTTGGTGCTCTTCATGGTTGAAATTATTTCCTTTGGCACCCAGATGCGTTTGGCCCCCTTTCCTTTGTTTGCTTGCTTGTTGGCCTTGATTGCTATCACCTTTCCATTCTTTTTCTTCTTGATTAAATATGGTGTAGCATCCTTTTTGTTCACCTTTTTGATGTAGGTGTTGGAGATTTTGCTTGTTGGCTTTTGCTTGAGCTTTTGCCTTTGCTTATCCCCGGTCATCGCCTTGCATTGAAAAGACTTGTGCCCTTCCTTGTGGCATAGCCTACAAATCACAGTTTCTCCCTCCATAGGCTTGTTCACTCCCGCAGTGGTGTTATCCTGTGGAGCTTGGATTTGTTTGGTTTTGCCTTTCTTGTCATACAAAGCCTTGCCAAGGCGAGCCACTTCTTGCTTTAATTGTTCATTTTCCTTTGCAACCTCATCCGAACATGTTTCTACAACAATATTCTCAACAAAGACTTGGTTGCAGGGGTTAGAATCATCAATTAAATCAAAGCAGGAAGTAGAAGCATCTTTCTTAATTATTTTAGGTATCTCAACTAAAGATGCTGCTGGGGTGCTACCAATGTTCTCTAGCTTAGTAGTTAGCTCATTATTGTGAATGCTAAGAATTTCCATTTTCTCTAGCAAATTTTCAATAGCTTCTTGGGAGCTAGCTAACTTAGCCTTAAGTTTTTCATTCTTTTTAATAAGGCTATCATCGGTAGCAGTGGATGGAGCACTAGATTCTAAGAGCTCAATTTTAGTTGATAGCTCACAATTTAAGTTTGCAAAAGTTTCAAATTTTTCTAGCAAACCTTTGTAATCATTTTGAGAGCTAATCAACTTATTTTTCAACGTTTTAAGTTGATCTTTTTGCATAGTGCAAACATCCTGGAAAAAATTAACGGCTTCCGCAAGCTCATCTAGAGAGGCCTTTCCCTCACCTTCATCATCACTACTATTTTCATCACTAGAGGATGGAATGCTTTTGTTACCTCTTGCCATAAGGCATTTGTGTGATGTCCGTGATGATCGTGATGAGGACCGGTGGCTGCGCGTCCTTGGAGGTTCATCTTCACTTGAAGAATCATCTCAAGTTCTAACACTTGTTAGCGCCTGGCCTTTGCTCCTCTCCTTTTTGGGTTTGGCCATATTTGGACAGTTGTCCCTGAAGTGGCCCTTCTCCCCACATGCGAAGCATCCTCTCTTTCTTTGCTTTTTCCTGTCAATGTTAAAGAGAAGATCCTCGACCTACAGGGGCACACCCATTAGATTAATCTTGCGGATCATCCTCATTACCTTTCCGACGCGTCGGATTGTTTCTTCGTCCTCGGAGGATGATGTGCATGGTTGATTATCTTCATCATCATCACATTCTTCTTCTTCCTCTTCTCCACTTGAGGAACTCGGAGTGGGAGCCTTCTTTTTGCCCTTCCTTTCATCACATGCAAAAGCATATGGTCTTGAGGAAGTTGGCTCCTCTCCCCGACTCATTTTTCGCGACATCTCAAAAGCCGCAATTTTCCCAATCACAATGGTTGGGGTCATGTTGCTCAAGTCCTCCATGTTGTGAAGGATGGTGATGATGCTCCCATATCTTTATTGTGGTAGCAGGGAGATAATCTTCCTCACAATATCCGCATCACCTAGCTTATTAATGCCAATAGAGTTGAGCTCATTGATAATTAGATTTAAACGAGAATACATGTCTCTCACAAGCTCATCATCTTTCATGGCAAAAGAATTATACTCATTTAAGACTAGGCAATGTTTTTGCTCACGGACATTAGAAGTGCCGTCATGGAGCTCATGCAATTTTAGCCAAATCTCATTAGCAGTTCTCAATGTAAATACTTGATTAAAAATATCCATGCTAAGAGATTCATACAAGCAATTTTTGGCTCTAGCATTTAAATGAATTTCTTTTTCCTCACTCGTGGTGGGTTTCTCGGGATTCTTGATGGGTTTCATCCCGTCACGAGTGACTCTCCAAACGCCTAGATCAACGACCTCTAGGTAACAAGCCATTCTAGCACTATAATAGGGAAAGTTAGTGCCATCGAAGTGTGGTGGCCTATGGGTATCCATCCCTTCCTCTAAAAAGCGTCGGCTCTTTTAGCGGTGAAGCTAAAGCGTTTCAAATGAGCCAAACCGGGCTTTGATACCAATTGAAGATTACGGGTGACGCCTAAGAGGGGGGGGGGGTGAATTAGGACTTCTAAAAACTATTTCTAAACTAGGCCACAATAAAATCCCTAGAGCAAAACCTATGCAAATAATCAAACTATAATGTGCAAACTAGGTTTTGTCTAAGTGTTGCTATCTCTACCGCAAAGGCTAAGTTTCAATCTACACTAGATAAGTATGAATACAAGATTGAAACTTAATTGCTTAATGTAAATGCGGAATCTTAAAGAGCAAAGTAGAGATGCAAACTCTCGTGGATGACGTCGGTATTTTTACCGAGGTATCCGGAACCGCGCAAGGTCCCGGCTAATCCTCGTTGGTGCCCCTACGCAAAGGGAAGCCCACGCGAGGGCCAAGCACCTCGGTTGAGTAACTCCGTAGAGAGTCGCGGGCCTTCTCCACACGCAAGTGGTGCTCCGCTTCCGGCTCCTCTCGGACGCTCCCCGCCGTCTCCACTATCGAGCTTCCGGCCGAAACGCCACGGGCCTCGTTCCCTCCGGTACACGGTGGCGGCCGTGACACAAACACGGTTGTCACGGTCTCGCAAGACTCTCGCCCCACTCAGTACAATTACAACGGCTCGCGCAAGAGCCGAGGGGTTGTGTGGTTTTTCTAAACTCACTCAACTAACTAGGATTCACCTAGAGCAAGCGCTAAAGCGGTCTAACTAACCTAAGCACTTCGCAAAGCACCTACGCTAATCACCGAGTGATTCTATTAAGCACTTGGGTGTTTGAGCTTTTGGAAATGTGCACTATGTGCCTTGGTATGTTACATGGGCTCTCACCCTTGAGAATGGCCGGTTGGGGTGGTATTTATAGCCTCCACACCCCAAACTAGCCGTTGGACAGAAAGCTGGAACTTTATGTCGTCGGGTGCACCGGACAGTCCGGTGCACCACCGGACACTGCACTGTAGCATGTCCGGTGTGCCTATCCGTTGCTTTGACAGAGCAGACGACCGTTGGGCGCGCAGGCTTTTCACACCGGACATGTCCGGTGCGCCACCGGACAGTTCGGTGGTCTTCTCTCCGAGTGCCACCTGGAACTAGCCGTTGAGCTACTGTTCCCTGGTGCACCGGACAGTCCGGCGTGTGGGCACCGGACAGTCCGGTGTGCCACCGGACATGTCCGGTGCGCCATCGCACAGACAGTCCGCAGCAGCACACTTGGACTTTTCCTGGATCTTCTTAATGTCTTCTTTTGAGGTGTTGCTTTCCTCAATTTCTTAGTCCAAGTAAATCTTGCATCCTGTGAACTGCAATCATAAACACTAGAAAACTTATTAGTTCACGGATTGTGTTGTTCATCAAACACCAAAACTCAATTAGCCAAATGGCCGGGGTCCATTTTCCTTACACTTTGGAATGAATGCTAGAGCTCTTGTAAGGTGTTGAAGTGTAGAAACTTGGATGCCATTGAAAGTGGGGTGGTTGGGGTATTTATAGCCCCAACCACCACAAAGTGGCCGTTGGAGGGCTGCTGTCGCATGGTGCACCGGACAGTCCGGTGCGCCACCGGACACTGTCCGTTGCGCCAGCCCACGTCAGCAGACCATTAGGGTTCGACCGTTGAGCTCTGTCTTGTGGGCCCGCCTGGCTGTCCGGTGGCGCACCGGACAAGTCCTGTAGACTGTCCGGTGTGCCACCCGCGCGTGCCCTGCTCCTCTGCGTGCGCAGGCGCGCATTAAATGCTCTGCAGGTGACCATTGGCGCGCGAAGTAGCCGTTGCCCGCTGTCACACTAGACAGTCCGATGTGCACCGGACATGTCCGGTGAATTATAGCGGACGAATTCCCGAAGCTGGCGAGTTCTAGAGCCGCTCTCCTCTGGAGCACCGGGCACTGTCCGGTGTACACCGGACAGTCTGGTGAATTATAGCGGAGCGCCTCTGGATTTTCCCGAAGGTGAAGAGTTCAGCCTGGAGTGCCCTGGTGCACCGGACAGTCCGGTGCGCCAGACCAGGGCTGCCTTCGGTAATCCCTTGCTCTCTTTGTTGAACCCAATTCTTGGTCTTTTTATTGGCTAAGTGTGAACCTTTGGCACCTATATAACTTATACACTAGAGCAAACTAGTTAGTCCAATTTATTTGTGTTGGGCAATTCAACCACCAAAATCATTTAGGAAAATAGGTGTAAGCCTAATTCCCTTTCAATCTCCCCCTTTTTGGTGATTGATGCCAACACAAACCAAAACAAATATAGAAGTGTATAATTGAACTAGTTTGCATAATATGAGTGCAAAGGTTACCTGGAATTGAGCCAATATTAATACTTATAGAATGCGCATGGATTGTTTCTTTCTTATTTAACATTTTGGACCACGCTTGCACCACATGTTTTGTTTTGCAAATTCTTTTGTAAATTCTTTTCAAAGTTCTTTTGCACATAGTCAAAGGTAGAGAAATAAGATTTTGCGAAGCATTTTTCAAGATATGAAATTTTCTCCCCCTGTTTAAAATGCTTTTCCTTTGACTTAAACAAAACTCCCCCTCAATAAATTCTCCTCTTAGTGTTCAAGAGGCTTTTAAGATGCCAATTTTTGAAATCTCCTCTTTAAAAACACAATAGGATACCAATATGAATAATTTACCAATTGTAAATCATAATTTTAAAATTAGGGTGGTGGTGCGGTCCTTTTGCTTTGGGCTAATACTTTCTCCCCCTTTGGCATGAATCACCAAAAACGGATACTTAGAGTGAAATATAAGCCCTTTGACTAACTACTTTCTCCTCTGTGGCAAATAAACCATATGAGTGAAGATTATACCAAAGTCGGAGTCCTTTTGCTTCATGCTTTCTCCCCCAAGGATGAAGCGTGACTTGGAGCGACGGCGAGGGATGAGTTACGGAGTGGAAGCCTTTGTCTTCGGCGAAGACTCCAATTCCCTTTCAATATACCTATGACTTGGTTTGAAATAGACTTGAAAACACATTAGTCATAGCATATAAAAGAGACATGATCAAAGGTATATGTATGAGCTATGTGTGCAAGACATCAAAAGAAATTCCTAGAATCGAGAATATTGAGCTCATGCCTAAGTTTGGTAAAAGTTTGTTCATCTAGAGGCTTGGAAAAGATATCGGCTAATTGATCTTTAGTATTAATATATGCAATCTCGATATCCCCCTTTTGCTGGTGATCCCTTGAAAGGGAATTAGGCTTACACCTATTTCCTAAATGATTTTGGTGGTTGAATTGCCCAACACAAACGATTGGACTAACTAGTTTGCTCTAGTGTATAAAGTCTACAGGTGCAAAAGGTTTACACTTAGCCAATAAAAAGACCTAGCAAAGGTTTCAACCAAAGGAGCAAGGATCAACCGAAGGCTGCCCTGGCCTGGCACACCGGACTGTCCGGTGTGCCACCGGACAGTGTCCGGTGCACCACCGGACAGTGTCCAGTGCACCAGGGCACCTCAGGCCAAACTCATCACCTTCGGGAAATCCTGGAGCCGGCGCACTATAATTCACCGGACATGTCCGGTGTACACCGGACAACATCCGGTGCTCCAAGGAAGACACGGCTCCAAACTTCGCAGCCTCGGGAATTCGCGGAAGCTTCTCCGCTATAATTCACCGGACATGTCCGGTGTGCACCGGACTGTCCGGTGTGACGACGGGGCAACGGCTACTGCGGCGCCAACGGCTACCTGCGGGCGCATTAAATGCGCGCCAGCGCGCGCAGAAGTCAGGCACACCCATACTGGCGCACCGGACATTGAACAGTGCATGTCCGATGTGCCACCAGACATCAAGGCGGGCCCAGAAGTCAGAAGCTCCAACGGTCAGCCGGGTGACGTGGCTCTCGCACCGGACATGTCCGGTGTGCACCAGACTGTCCGGTGCACCATTCGACAGACAGCCTTCCCAAACGGCTAGTTTGGTGGTTGGGGCTATAAATACCCCAACCACCCCACATTCATTGCTATCCAAGTTTTCCCACTTCTACTACTTACAAGAGCTCTAGCATTCAATTCCAAGACACACCCAAGTGATCAAATCCTCTCCAAACTCCACACAACGTCCTAGTGATTAGAGAGAGAGATTTGCTTGTGTTCTTTCGAGCTCTTGCGCTTGGATTGCTTTCTTCTTTCTTTGACTCTTTATTGCGATCAAACTCACTTGTAATTGAGGCAAGAGACACCAATCTTGTGGTGGTCCTTGTGTGAGCTTTGTGCTCCAAGTGATTAAG
Organism: Zea luxurians; assembly: GCA_029449295.1. Classification (NCBI taxonomy): domain Eukaryota; kingdom Viridiplantae; phylum Streptophyta; class Magnoliopsida; order Poales; family Poaceae; genus Zea; species Zea luxurians. The sequence goes on along the minus strand of JAOPSE010000025.1, from coordinate 12,112,011 downwards.
AAGAAGAAGCTCACTCGATCGGTGGATCGTTTGAGAGAGGGAAAGGGTTGAAAGAGACCCGGCCTTTGTGGCCTCCTCAACGGGGAGTAGGTTTGCAAAAACCAAACCTCGGTAAAACAAATCCACGTGTCCCATTGTTCATTCGCTTGCGATTTGTTTTGCGCCCTCTCTTGTGGACTCGTTATTGTTTCTAACGCTAACCCGGGTTGTAGTTGTGTTTATATTTGTAAATTTCAGTTTCGCCCTATTCACCCCCCCTCTAGGCGACTATCAATTGGTACCAGAGCTCGGTGCTTCATTAGAGCCTAACCACTTGAAGTGATGTCGGGAGATCACGCCAAGAGGGAGATGGAGACCGGCGACAAGCCCACTACGAGCCGCGGGTCAACTTCATCCGAAGAGTCCCGCAACAAAAGGAAGGAGAAGAAGAACTCCAACAAAGGGAAGGAGAAGAAGTCCTCTTCTCACAAGTCGCATCGGAGTAGCGGCAAGCACAAGAAGATGAGGAAGGTCGTCTACTACGAGACCGACACTTCATCACCATCGACATCCGGCTCCGATGCGCCGTCTGTCACTTCTAAGCGCCACGAGCACAAGAAGTTTAGTAAGATCCCCCTACATTATCCGCGCATTACTAAGCACACACCTCTACTTTCCGTCCCTTTAGGCAAGCCACCAACTTTTGATGGTGAAGATTATGCAAGGTGGAGTGATTTAATGAAATTTCATCTAACCTCACTCCACAAAAGTATATGGGATGTAGTTGAGTTTGGTGTGCAGGTACCATCCGTAGGGGATGAAGATTATGATGCGGACGAAGTTGCCCAAATCGAGCACTTCAACTCCCAAGCAACGACCATCCTCCTCCCCTCTCTAAGTAGGGAGGAATACAACAAGGTGCAAGGTCTAAAAAGCGCCAAGGAGGTTTGGGATGTGCTCAAGACGGCACACGAAGGTGATGAGCTCACCAAGATCACCAAGCGGGAGACGATCGAGGGGGGAGCTCGGTCGCTTTCGTCTTCGCCAAGGAGAGGAGCCACAAGATATGTACAACCGACTCAAGACCTTGGTAAACCAAGTGCGCAACCTCGGGAGCAAGAAATGGGATGACCACGAGGTGGTTAAGGTTATTTTGAGATCACTCATTTTCCTTAATCCTACTCAAGTTCAATTAATTCGTGGTAATCCAAGATACACACTAATGACTCCCGAGGAAGTAATCGGGAATTTTGTGAGCTTTGAATGTACGATTAAGGGCTCAAGAAAGATCATCGAACTTGATGAGCCCTCCACTTCCGAAGCTCAACCCGTGGCACTTAAGGCGACGGAGGAAAAGAAGGAGGAGTCTACATCAACTAGACAACCCATCGACGCCTCCAAGCTCGACAACGAGGAGATGGCTTTAATCATTAAAAGCTTTCGCCAAATCCTCAAGCAACGGAAGGGGAAGGACTACAAACCTCGTTCCAAAAAGGTTTGCTACAAGTGTGGTAAGCCCGGTCACTTTATTTCTAAATGTCCATTATCAAGTGACAGTGACAGGGATAACGACAAGAAGGGCAAGAGGAGAGAAAAGAAGAGGTACCACAAGAAGAGGGGTGGCGAGGCCTACGTATGCCGCGAGTGGGACTCTGACGAGAGCTCCACCGACTCCTCCGACGACGAGGACGCCGCCAACATCGCTGTCACCAAAGGCCTCCTCTTCCCCAACGTCGGCCACAAGTGCCTCATGGCCAAGGACGACAAAAAGAAGGTTAAATCTAAATCCTCCACTAGATATGAGTCGTCTAGTGATGATAATGCTAGTGATGAGGAAGATAATTTGCGCATCCTTTTTGCCAACCTTAACATGGAACAAAAAGAAAAATTAAATGAATTAATTAGTGCAATTCATGAAAAGGATGACCTTTTGGACTCCCAAGAGGACTTCCTTATTAAAGAAAACAAAAAGCATGTTAAAGTAAAAAATGCTTATGCTCTAGAGGTTGAAAAATGTGAAAAATTATCTAGTGAGCTAAGCTCTTGCCATGAAACAATTGACAACCTTAGAAATGAAAATGCTAGATTAATTGCTAAGGTTGACTCTCATGTTTGTGATGTTTCAATTCCCAAATTTAGAAATGATAATGTTGATTTGCATGCTAAGATTAAGGAATTGAATGATTCTCTTGCTAGCCTTAGGATTGAGAATGAAAAATTAATTACTAAGGCTAAAGAATTAGATGTTTGCAATGTTACAATTTCCAATCTTAGAGATAAGAATAATATTTTGCATGCTAAGATTGTTGAACTTAACTCTTGCAAACCCTCTACATCTACTGAGCATATTTCCATTTGTACTAGATGTAGAGATATTAATGTTGATGCTATCCATGATCACCTAGCCTTAATTAAGAAACAAAATGATCACATAGCACAACTTAATGCTAAGATTAGTGAGCATGACTTAGAAAATGAAAATTTTAAATTTGCTAGAAGCATGCTCTATAATGGGAGACGCCCTGGCATTAAGGACGACATTGGCTTCCAAAGGGGAGACAATGTCAAACTTAACGCCCCTCCTAAGAAATTGTCAATTTTGTTAAGGGCAAGGCTCCCATACCTCAGGATAACGAGGGTTACATTTTGTACCCTGCCGGTTATCCTAAGAGCAAAATTAGGAGAATTCATTCTAGGAAGTCTCACTCTGGTCCTAACCATGCTTTCATGTATAAGGGGTGAGACATCTAGATCTAGGCAACCAACCCATGCCAAGTTGCCTAGAAAGAAAATTCCTAATGCATCAAATGATCGTAGCATTTCATTTAAAACTTTTGATGCTTCTTATGTGTTGACTAGCAAATCCGGCAAAGTGGTTGCCAAGATTATTGGGGGCAAACATAAGGGCTCTAAAACTTGTGTTTGGGTACCCAAAGTTCTTGTGTCTAATGCCAAAGGACCCAAAACTGTTTGGGTACCTAAAGTCAAGAACTAAATTTATTTTGTAGGTTTATGCATCCGGAGGTACAAGTTGGATTATTGATAGCGGGTGCACAAACCACATGACCGGGGAGAAAAAGATGTTCTCCTCATACGAGAAAAACCAAGATCCCCAACGAGCGATCACATTCGGGGATGGAAATCAAGGTTTGGTCAAAGGATTGGGTAAAATCGCTATATCACCTGACCATTCTATTTCCAATGTTTTTCTTGTAGATTCATTAGATTACAATTTGCTTTCCGTATCTCAATTATGCAAAATGGGTTACAACTGTCTATTCACGGATATAGGTGTCACTGTCTTTAGAAGAAGTGATGATTCAATAGCATTTAAGGGAGTGTTGGAGGGTCAGCTATACTTGGTAGATTTTGATAGAGCTGAACTCAACACTTGCTTAATTGCTAAGACCAATATGGGTTGGCTCTGGCATCGCCGACTAGCCCATGTTGGGATGAAGAATCTTCATAAGCTTCTAAAGGGAGAACACATTTTAGGACTAACCAATGTTCATTTTGAGAAAGACAGGATTTGTAGTGCATGCTAGGCAGGAAAGCAAGTTGGTGCCTAGCATCCACACAAGAACATCATGATGACCGACAGGCCGCTTGAGCTACTCCACATGGATCTATTCGGCCCGATTGCTTACATAAGCATCGACGGGAGTAAGTATTGTCTTGTAATTGTGGATGATTATTCTCGCTTCACTTGGGTCTTCTTTTTGCAGGAAAAATCTCAAACCCAAGAGACATTAAAGGGATTCTTGAGACGGGCTCAAAATGAGTTCGGCTTGAGGATCAAGAAAATTCAAAGCGACAACGGGACGGAGTTCAAGAACTCTCAAATTGAAGGCTTTCTTGAGGAAGAGGGCATCAAGCATGAGTTCTCCTCTCCCTACACGCCACAACAAAATGGTGTAGTGGAGAGGAAGAATCGAACTCTATTGGACATGGCAAGAACCATGCTTGATGAGTACAAGACACCAGATCGGTTTTGGGCCGAGGCGGTTAACACCGCTTGCTACGCTATCAAACGGTTGTATCTTCACCGAATCCTCAAGAAGACATCCTACGAACTCCTAACCGGTAAAAAGCCAAATATTTCATATTTTAGAGTCTTTGGTAGCAAATGCTTTATTCTCATTAAGAGAGGTAGAAAATCTAAATTTGCTCCTAAGACTGTAGAAGGCTTTTTACTAGGGTATGACTCAAACACAAGGGCATATAGAGTCTTTAACAAGTCCTCAGGACTTGTTGAAGTTTCTTGTGACGTTGTGTTTGATGAAACTAACGGCTCTCAAGTAGAGCAAGTTGATCTTGATGAGATAGGTGAAGAACGGGCTCCATGCATTGCGCTATGGAACATGTCCATTGGGGATGTGTGTCCTAAGGAATCCGAAGAGCCTCCAAATGCACAAGATCAACCATCCTTCTCCACGCAAGCATCTCCACCAACTCAAAATGAGGATGAAGCTCAAGTTGATGAAATAGAAGATCAAGCAATGAGCCACCTCAAGATGACGGCAACGATCAAGGGGGAGATGCAATTAATCAAGACAAGGAGGAGAGGAAGTTCCCAAGCCGCCACACCCAAGAGTCCACCAAGCAATCCAACGAGATCACCCCGTCGACACCATCCTCGGCGACATTCATAAGGGGGTAACTACGCGATCTCGTGTTGCTCATTTTTGTGAACATTACTCGTTTGTTTCCTCTATTGAGCCAACCAGGTTAGAGGAAGCACTCCAAGATTCAGATTGGGTGGTGGCGATGCAAGAGGAACTCAACAACTTCACGAGGAACGAGGTATGGCATTTAGTTCCACGTCCTAATCAAAATGTTGTAGGAACCAAATGGGTCTTCCACAACAAGCAAGACGAGCATGGTGTGGTGACTAGGAACAAAGCTCGACTCGTGGCCAAGGGGTATTCACAAGTCGAAGGCTTGGATTTCGGTGAAACCTATGCACCCGTAGCTAGGCTTGAGTCAATTCGTATATTATTGGCCTACGCTACTTACCATGGCTTCAAGCTCTTTCAAATGGACGTGAAGAGTTCCTTCCTCAACGGACCTATCAAGGAAGAGGTCTATGTTGAGCAACCTCCCGGCTTTGAAGACAGTGAGTATCCTAACCATGTTTATAGGCTCTCTAAGGCGCTTTATGGGCTCAAGCAAGCCCCAAGAGCATGGTATGAATGCCTTAGGGATTTCCTTATTGCAAATGGCTTCAAAGTCAGCAAGGCCGATCCTACTTTGTTCACTAAGACTCTTGAAAATGACTTGTTTTTATGCCAAATCTATGTTGATGATATTATATTTGGGTCTACTAACGAGTCTACTTGTGAAGAATTTAGTAGGATCATGACACAGAAGTTCGAGATGTCTATGATGGGGGAGTTGAAATATTTCTTAGGATTTCAAGTGAAGCAACTCCAAGAGGGCACCTTCATTTCTCAAACGAAGTATACTCAAGACATTCTAACCAAGTTTGGGATGAAGGATGCCAAGCCCATCAAGACACCCATGGGAACCAATGGGCATCTCGACCTCGACACGGGAGGTAAGTCCGTGGATCAAAAGGTATACCGGTCGATGATAGGTTCATTGCTTTATCTATGTGCATCTTGACCGGATATTATGCTTTCTGTATGCATGTGTGCAAGATTCCAATCCGACCCTAAGGAATCACACCTTACGGCCGTAAAACGAATCTTGAGATATCTAGCTTATACTCCTAAGTTTGGGCTTTGGTACCCTCGGGGATCCACTTTTGATTTAATTGGTTATTCGGATGCCGATTGGCAGGGTGCAAAATTAATAGGAAGAGCACATCGGGGACTTGCCAGTTCTTGGGAAGATCCTTGGTGTCTTGGGCTTCAAAGAAGCAAAATTCGGTCGCTCTTTCCACCGCCGAAGCTGAGTACATTGCCGCAGGCCATTGTTGCGCGCAATTGCTTTGGATGAGGCAAACCCTACGGGACTACGGTTACAAATTAACCAAAGTTCCTTTGCTATGTGATAATGAGAGTGCAATCAAAATGGCCGACAATCCCGTCGAGCATAGCCGCACTAAACACATAGCTATTCGGTATCACTTTCTTAGGGATCACCAACAAAAGGGGGATATCGAGATTGCTTATATTAATACTAAAGATCAATTAGCCGATATCTTTACCAAGCCTCTTGATGAACAATCCTTTACCAAACTTAGGCATGAGCTCAATATTCTTGATTCCAGGAACTTCTTTTGTTGATTTGCACACATAGCTCATTTGTATAACTTTGATCATGTCTCTTTCATATGCTATGGCTAATGTGTTTTCAAGTCTATTTCAAACCAAGTCATAGGTACATTGAAAGGGAATTGGAGTCTACGACGAAAACAAAGGCTTCCACTCCGCAATCCATCCTTCGTCGTCACTCCAAGCTACTCCTCATTCACGGGGGAGAAAGCAAAGCAAAAGGACTCCGACTTTGGTATAATCTTCACTTATACATTTTATTTGCCAAAGGGGGAGAGATTTGATAAAGGGCTTATATCTCACTCTAAGTATCCGTTTTTGGCGATTGATGCCAAAGGGGGAGAAAATATAGAGCCCAAAGCAAAAGGACCGCACCACCACCTAATTCAAATTTTGTATTGAAAATTTTCAATTGGTATCTTATTGTGTTCAAAAAGGGGGAGAAAGTAGTATTTCAAAAATGATTCATCAAAACCCTCTTGACACTAAGAGGATGATCTCATTTAGGGGGAGTTTTTTTTGTCAAAGGAAAAGCATTTGAAACAGGGGGAGAAAATTTCAAATCTTGAAAATGCTTTGCAAAATTGTATTCCTTTACCTTTGACTATTTGCAAAAGGACTTTGAAAAGAGTTTACAAAAGAACTTGCAAAAACAAAACATGTGGTGCAAGCGTGGTCCAAAATGTTAAATAAGAAGGAAATCATCCATGCGCATCCTAAGTATTTATATTGGCTGAATTTCAAGCAACCTTTGCACTTACTTCATGCAAACTAGTTCAATTATATGCTTTGATATTTGCTTTGGTTTGTGTTGGCATCAATCACCAAAAAGGGGGAGATTGAAAGGGAATTAGGCTTACACCTATTTCCTAAATGATTTTGGTGGTTGAATTGCCCAACACAAACGATTGGACTAACTAGTTTGCTCTAGTGTATAAAGTCTATAGGTGCAAAAGGTTTACACTTAGCCAATAAAAAGACCTAGCAAAGGTTTCAACCAAAGGAGCAAGGATCAACCGAAGGCTGCCCTGGCCTGGGCACCTCAGGCCAAACTCATCACCTTCGGGAAATCCTGGAGCCGGCGCACTATAATTCACCGGACATGTCCGGTGTACACCGGACAACGTCCGGTGCTCCAAGGAAGACACGACTCCAAACTTCGCAGCCTCGGGAATTCGCGGAAGCTTCTCCGCTATAATTCACCGGACATGTCCGGTGTGCACCGGACTGTCCGATGTGACGACGAGGCAACGGCTACTGCAGCGCCAACGGCTACCTGTGGGCGCATTAAATGCGCGCCAGCGCGCGCAGAAGTCAGGCACGCCCATACTGGCGCACCGGACATTGAACAGTACATGTCCGGTGTGCCATCGGACATCAAGGCGGGCCCAGAAGTCAGAAGCTCCAACGGTCGGTCGGGTGACGTGGCTGTCGCACCGGACATGTCCGGTGTGCACCGGACTGTCCGGTGCACCATTCGACAGACAGCCTTCCCAAACGGCTAGTTTGGTGGTTGGGGCTATAAATACCCCAACCACCCCACATTCATTGCTATCCAAGTTTTCCCACTTCTACTACTTACAAGAGCTCTAGCATTCAATTCCAAGACACACCCAAGTGATCAAATCCTCTCCAAACTCCACACAACGTCCTAGTGATTAGAGAGAGAGATTTGATTGTGTTCTTTCGAGCTCTTGCGCTTGGATTGCTTTCTTCTTTCTTTGACTCTTTATTGCGATCAAACTCACTTGTAATTGAGGCAAGAGACACCAATCTTGTGGTGGTCCTTGTGCGAGCTTTGTGCTCCAAGTGATTAAGAAGAAGAAGCTCACTCGATCGGTGGATCGTTTGAGAGAGGGAAAGGGTTGAAAGAGACCCGGCCTTTGTGGCCTCCTCAACGGGGAGTAGGTTTGCAAAAACCGAACCTCGGTAAAACAAATCCATGTGTCCCATTGTTCATTCGCTTGCGATTTGTTTTGCGCCCTCTCTTGCGGACTCGTTATTGTTTCTAACGCTAACCCGGGTTGTAGTTGTGTTTATATTTGTAAATTTCAGTTTCGCCCTATTCACCCCCCCTCTAGGCGACTATCATCCCTAAGAAAATGATACCGAATGGCTATGTGTTTAGTGCGGCTATGCTCAACGGGATTATCCGCCATGCGGATTGCACTCTCATTATCACATAGAAGAGGAACTTTGGTTAATTTGTAACCATAGTCCCGCAGGGTTTGCCTCATCCAAAGTAGTTGCGCGCAACAATGTCCTGCGGCAATGTACTCGGCTTCGGCGGTTGAAAGAGCGACCAAGTTTTGCTTCTTTGAAGCCCAAGACACCAAGGATCTTCCCAAGAACTGGCAAGTCCCCGATGTGCTCTTTCTATTGATTTTACACCCTGCCAAGTCAGCATCTGAATAACCAATTAAATCAAAAGTGGATCCCCGAGGGTACCAAAGCCCAAACTTAGGAGTATAAGCCAAATATCTCAAGATTCGTTTTACGGCCGTAAGGTGAGATTCCTTAGGGTCGGATTGGAATCTTGCACACATGCATACAGAAAGCATAATGTCCGGTCGAGATGCACATAAATAGAGTAATGAACCTATCATCGACCGGTATACCTTTTGATCGATGGATTTACCTCCCATGTCGAGGTCGAGATGCCTATTTGTTCCCATGGGTGTCTTGATGGACTTGGCATCCTTCATCCCAAACTTGTTTAGAATGTCTTGAGTGTACTTCGTTTGGCAAATGAAGGTACCCTCTTGGAGTTGCTTCACTTGGAATCCTAGAAAATACTTCAACTCAACCATCATCGACATCTCAAATTTCTGTGTCATGATCCTACTAAATTCTTCACATGTAGATTCATTAGTAGACCCAAATATAATATCATCAACATAAATTTGGCATACAAACAAATCATTGTCAAGAGTTTTAGTGAATAAAGTAAGATCGGCCTTGCCGACTTTGAAGCCATTTGCAATAAGGAAATCTCTTAGGCATTCATACCAAGCTCTTGGGGCTTGCTTGAGCCCATAAAGCGCCTTAGAGAGCCTATAGACATGGTTAGGGTACTCACTGTCTTCAAAGCCGGGAGGTTGCTCAACGTAGACCTCTTCCTTGATTGGTCCGTTGAGGAAGGCGCTCTTCACGTCCATTTGATAAAGCTTGAAGCCATGGTAAGTAGCATAGGCTAATAACATGCGAATTGACTCAAGCCTAGCTACAGGTGCATAGGTTTCACCGAAATCCAAACCTTCGACTTGGGAGTATCCCTTGGCCACGAGTCGAGCTTTGTTCCTTGTCACCACACCATGCTCATCTTGCTTGTTGCAGAAGACCCACTTGGTTCCTACAACATTTTGGTTAGGACGTGGAACTAAGTGCCATACCTCGTTCCTCGTGAAATTGTTGAGCTCCTCTTGCATCGCCATCACCCAATCCGAATCTTGAAGTGCTTCCTCTACCCTGGTTGGCTCAATAGAGGAAACAAAAGAGTAATGCTCACAAAAATGTGCAACACGAGATCTAGTGGTTACCCCCTTATGAATGTCGCCGAGGATGGTGTCAGCGGGGTGATCTCGTTGGATTGCATGGTGGACTCTTGGGTGTGGCGATCTTGGTTCTTCATCATCCTCCTTGTCTTGATCATTTGTATCTCCCCTTGATCATTGTCGTCATCTTGAGGTTGCTCATCATCTTGATTTTCTCCTTCATCAACTTGAGCCTCGTCCTCATTTTGAGTTGGTGGAGATGCTTGCGTGGAGGAGGATGGTTGATCTTGTGCACTTGGTGGCTCTTCCGATTCCTTAGGATACACATCCCCAATGGACATATTCCTTAGAGCGATGCACGGAGCCTCTTCATTACCTATCTCATCAAGATCAACTTGCTCCACTTGAGAGCCGTTAGTCTCATCAAACACAACATCACAAGAAACTTCAACAAGTCCTGAGGACTTGTTAAAGACTCTATATGCCCTTGTGTTTGAGTCATATCCTAGTAAAAAGCCTTCTACAGTCTTAGGAGCAAATTTAGATTTTCTACCTCTTTTAATAAGAATAAAACATTTGCTACCAAAGACTCTAAAATATGAAATGTTTGGCTTTTTACCGGTTAGGAGTTCGTATGATGTCTTCTTGAGGATTCGGTGTAGATATAACCGGTTGATGGTGTAGCAAGCGGTGTTGACCGCTTCGGCCCAAAACCGATCCGGTGTCTTGTATTCATCAAGCATGGTTCTTGCCATGTCCAATAGAGTTTGATTTTTCCTCTCCACTACACCATTTTGTTGTGGGGTGTAGGGAGAAGAAAACTCATGCTTGATGCCCTCCTCCTCAAGGAAGCCTTCAATTTGAGAATTCTTGAACTCCGTCCCGTTGTCGCTTCTTATTTTCTTGATCCTCAAGGCGAACTCATTTTGAGCCCGTCTTAAGAATCCCTTTAAAGTATCTTGGGTTTGTGATTTTTCCTGCAAAAATAACACCCAAGTGAAGCGAGAATAATCATCCACAATAACTAGACAGTACTTACTCCCGCCGATGCTTATGTAAGCTATTGGGCCGAATAGGTCTATGTGTAGGAGTTCCAGTGGCCTGTCAGTCATCATGATGTTCTTATGTGGATGATGAACACCAACTTGCTTCCCAGCTTGGCAAGCGCTACAAATCCTGTCTTTCTCAAAATGAACATTTGTTAGTCCTAAAATGTGTTCTCCCTTTAGAAGCTTATGAAGATTCTTCATTCCAACATGGGCTAGTCGGCGGTGCCAGAGCCAACCCATGTTAGTCTTAGCAATTAAGCAAGTGTCGAGTTCAGCTCTATCAAAATCTACCAAGTATAGCTGACCCTCTAATACTCCCTTAAATGCTATTGAGTCATCACTTCTTCTAAAGACAGTGACACCTACATCAGTAAATAGACAGTTGTAGCCCATTTGACATAATTGGGATACGGAAAGCAAATTGTAATCTAATGAATCTACAAGAAAAACATTAGGAATGGAATGGTCAGGAGATATAGCAATTTTACCCAAACTTTTGACCAAACCTTGGTTTCCATCCCCGAATGTGATAGCTCGTTGAGGATCTTGATTTTTCTCGTATGAGGAGAACATCTTTTTCTCCCCTGTCACGTGGTTTGTGCACCTGCTATCAATGATCCAACTTGTACCCCCAGATGCATAAACCTACAAAACAAGTTTAGTTCTTTGTTTTAGGTACCCAAACGGTTTTGCGACCTTTGGCATTAGAAACAAGAACTTTGTGTACCCAAACACAAGTCTTTGAGCCCTTGTGTTTGCCCCCAACAAACTTGGCAACTACTTTGCCGGATTTGTTTGTAAGCACATATGATGCATCAAAGGTTTTAAATGAAATAGCATGATCATTTGATGCAGTAGGAGTTTTCTTCTTAGGCAACTTAGCACGGGTTGGTTGCCTAGAGCTAGATGTCTCACCCTTATACATAAAAACATGATTAGCGCCAGAGTGAGACTTCCTAGAATGAATCCTCCTAATTTTGTGCTCGGGATAACCGGCAGGGTACAAAATGTAACCCTCGTTATCCTGAGGCATGGGAGCCTTGCCCTTAACAAAGTTAGATAGTTTCTTAGGAGGGGCATTAATTTTGACATTGTCTCCCCTTTGGAAGCCAATGCCATCCTTAATGCCAGGGCGTCTCCCATTATAGAGCATACTACGAGCAAATTTAAATTTTTCATTTTCAAGTTCATGCTCGGCAATTTTTGCATCTAATTTTGCTATATGATCATTTTGTTGTTTTATTAAAGCCATGTGATCATGAACAGCATTAATATCAATGTCTCTACATCTAGTACAAATAGAAACATGCTCAATAGATGTAGAGGGTTTGCAAGTTTTTAATTCTACAACCTTAGCATGCAATATATCATTTTTACTTCTAAGGTCGGAAATGGTAGCATTGCAAACATCAAAATCTTTAGCCTTAGCAAGCAATTTTTCATTTTCATCTCTAAGGCTAGCAAGAGAAATGTTCAATTCATCAATCTTAGCAAGTAAATCAACATTATTATCTTTAAGATTAGGAATTGAAACCTTACAAACATAAGAATCAACCTTAGCATTTAAACTAGCATTTTCATTTCTAAGGTTGTCTATAGTCTCACGGCAAGTGCTTAGCTCACTAGATAGTTTTTCACATTTTTCTACTTCTAGAGCGTAAGCATTTTTAACTTTAACATGCTTCTTGTTTTCTTTAATAAGTAAGTCCTCTTGGGAGTCCAAGAGATCATCCTTCTCATGGATAGCACTAATTAATTCATTTAATTTCTCCTTTTGTTGCATGTTTAGGTTGGAAAAAAGAGTGCGCAAGTTATCCTCCTCATTTTTTATCATCATCCTCATCACTAGATATTTCATATTTGGTGGAGGACCTTGATTTTACCTTCTTCTTTTTGCTGTCCTTGGCCATGAGGCATTTGTGGCCGACATTGGGGAAGAGGAGGCCCTTGGTGATGGCGATGTTGGCGGCGTCCTCGTCGGAGGAGGAGTCAGTGGAGCTCTCGTCGGAGTCCCACTCGCGGCACACATGGGCATCGCCGCCCTTCCTCTTGTAGTATTTCTTCTTCTCCTTTCTTCTCCCCTTCTTATCGTTGTCCCTGTCACTGTCACTTGATAATGGACATTTAGCAATAAAGTGACCGGGCTTACCACATTTGTAACAAACCTTTTTGGAGCGGGGTTTGTAGTCTTTCCCCCTCCTTTGCTTGAGGATTTGGCGAAAGCTCTTGATGATGAGCGCCATTTCCTCGTTGTCGAGCTTTGAGGCGTCAATTGGTTGTCTACTTGGCGTAGACTCCTCCTTCTTCTCCTCCGTTGCTTTAAGTGCCACCGGTTGTGCTTTCGACATGGAGGGATCATCAAGCTCGTTGACCTTCCTTGAGCCCTTGATCATATACTCAAAGCTCACAAAATTCCCGATTACTTCCTCGGGAGTCATTAGTGTATATCTAGGATTGCCAGGAATTAATTGTACTTGAGTAGGGTTAAGGAAAATAAGTGATCTTTAAATAACCTTAACCACCTCGTGGTCATCCCATTTCTTGCTCCCGAGGTTGCGCACTTGGTTCACCAAGGTTTTGAGCCGGTTGTACATATCTTGTGGCTCCTCCCCTTGGCGAAGACGGAAGCGACCGAGCTCCCCCTCGATCATTTCGCGTTTGGTGATTTTGATGAGTTCATCACCCTCGTGCGCAGTCTTGAGCCCATCCCAAACCTCCTTGGCGCTCTTTAGTCCTTGCACCTTGTTGTATTCCTCCCTACTTAGAGAGGCGAGGAGGATGGTTGTTGCTTGGGAGTTGAAGTGCTCGATTTGGGCTACTTCGTCCGCATCATAATCCTCATCCCCTACGGATGGTACCTGCACACCAAACTCAACTACATCCCATATACTTTTGTGGAGTGAGGTTAGATGAAATTTCATTAAGTCACTCCACCTTGCATAATCTTCACCATCAAAAGTTGGTGGTTTGCCTAATGGGATGGAAAGTAGAGGTGTATGCTTAGGAATGCAGGGATAGTGTAGGGGGATCTTACTAAACTTCTTGCGCTCATGGCGCTTAGAAGTGACGGACGGCGCATCGGAGCCGGAGGTCGATGGTGATGAAGTGTCGGTCTCGTAGTAGACGACCTTCCTCATTTTTTTGTGCTTGCCGCTACTCCGATGCGACTTGTGGGAAGAAGATTTCTTCTCCTTCCCCTTTCCCTTGTTGTGGGGACTCTTCTGATGAGTGGCTTGTAGTGGGCTTGTCGCCGGTCTCCATCTCCCTCTTGGAGTGATCTCCCGACATCACTTCGAGCGGTTAGGCTCTAATGAAGCACCGGGCTCTGATACCAATTGAAAGTCGCCTAGAGGGGGGTGAATAGGGCGAAACTGAAATTTACAAATATAATCACAACTACAAGTCGGGTTAGCGTTAGAAATATAAACGAGTCCACGAGAGAGGGCGCAAAACAAATCGCAAGCAAATGAAGAGTGTGACACGCGGATTTGTTTTACCGAGGTTCGGTTCTCGCAAACCTACTCCCCGTTGAGGAGGCCACAAAGGCCGGGTCTTTTTCAACCCTTTCCCTCTCTCAAACGGTCCCTCGGACCGAGTGAGCTTCTCTTCTCAAATCAACCCGGGAACGAAACTTCCCCGCAAGGACCACCACACAATTGGTGTCTATCTTGCCTCGGTTACAATTGAGTTTTGATCACAAGAACAAATGAGAAAGAAAAGAAGCGATCCAAGCGCAAGAGCTCAAATGAATACGACAAATCACTCTCTCTAATCACTAGGGCTTGATGTGGTGTTGGGAGAGGATTTGATCTCTTTTGTGTGCTTTGGAATGAATGCTAGAGCTCTTGTAAGGTGTTGAAGTGTAGAAACTTGGATGCCATTGAATGTGGGGTGGTTGGGGTATTTATAGCCCCAACCACCACAAAGTGGCCGTTGGAGGGCTGCTGTCGCATGGCACACCGGACAGTCCGGTGCGCCAGCCCACGTCAGCAGATCGTTGGGGTTCGACCGTTGAGCTCTGTCTTGTGGGCCCGCCTGGCTGTCCGGTGGCGCACCGGACAAGTCCTGTAGACTATCCGGTGTGCCACCCGCGCGTGCCCTGCTCCTCTGCGCGCGCAGGCGCGCATTAAATGCTCTGCAGGTGACCGTTGGCGCGCGAAGTAGCCGTTGCCCGCTGTCACACCAGACATGTCCGCTGAATTATAGCGGACGAATTCCCGAAGCTGGCGAGTTCCAGAGCCGCTCTCCTCTGGAGCACCGGACACTGTCCGGTGTACACCGGACAGTTCGGTGAATTATAGCGGAGCACCTCTGGATTTTCCCGAAGGTAAAGAGTTCAGCCTGGAGTGCCCTGGTGCACCGGACACTGTCCGGTGGTGCACCGGACAGTCCGGTGCGCCAGACCAGGGCTACCTTCGGTAATCCCTTGCTCTCTTTGTTGAACCCAATTCTTGGTCTTTTTATTGGCTAAGTGTGAACCTTTGTCACCTGTATAACTTATACACTAGAGCCAACTAGTTAGTCCAATTTATTTGTGTTGGGCAATTCAACCACCAAAATCATTTAGGAAAATAGGTGTAAGCCTAATTCCCTTTCAGTGACGAAGGCAAGGGCGGCGATGGTGATGGCAGCAGCGACGACGGCAAGGGCAACGACAGCGATGGCGATGGCAGGGGCAGCGGCAAGGCCAGTGGCGCAATGCCACTGGTTTAAATATTAGTATAGATAATAGTAGTAGTAGTAAGTAGTAAGTAGCGGTAGAATAAGGTAGTGTTAGTTAGTAGCGTAGTGTAGTGTGAGTAGTAGAGTAATATAATGTAATGTAATGTAGTGGCAAGGGTAGAAAAGGCTGACTCATAATGAGTTGGCTTCAAGTTTGTATTACTCCTCCTATTACGAATCAAGGATGAAGTTGCTCCAGATAATCACTGTTTTTGCTTTTCATCTGCGCGCTTGAAAGCTTGCCCGTGCGCTTAACAATGATGGCATTTTAGAGGTAATACCCGAGTGATGGTTGTGGTCTTTACTTTTCCAAGTGGTGATATGACACTTTAGAGGTCATGCCCGTCCTAAGGAGTCCACTTATACTCATGTCGACGTGCATTCTTTAGTTCCGAACCCTGACTCTCACTTTTTCATCTGCCACTTCTCCACTTTCTTGAATTCTTGAGCCCGGCCGTTCTACCCGAGAGATTGCGATGGCTCCCAAGCGGAAGAGACAGAGCAACATTGCTTCGATCATTGCACCCATCGATCCCAACAGTCAGCTTCCGTTCGCTGGTAATCACATGTCTATCATCTCTAAATCAGATCTTTTTCACCTTGTTGAGATTGGGGTTTTGCCGCCAAAAGAACTCTGTTCTTGGCGGATCTGGCGTGGGGTCACTATTCTGACAGAGGACACCCACGAATCCATTGTTTATGTGTCATTCCTCATCCGTGGACTTGCTCTTCCCATTTCTCCCTTTTTCTGTGGTCTCCTTGATTTCTACGATTTAAACCTGACGCACTTAAACCCTAACTCCATTCTTCAAGTCACCATTTTCGTACACCTGTGCGAGGCTTTTCTTGGAATTCTTCCCCATTTCGGACTCTGGAGGTACCTTTATCACTGTCGGCCCGACATGGCTGGGGGCAGCATCAGCTCGTCAGTGGTGCAAGTTTTGAACTTCGCCGGGGGAGGAAAGTGGAATACCTCAACATTCCCCTCAAGGACAGCATTAAGGGATGGCACCTTGAGTGGTTCACCATGGAGAATCACATCACATCTCTCCCCCCTCGGTCAGGAAGGCAGCTCGATGTTCGCACACCCAGCTGGGTGGAGTACCCTATTTGCTCAGAAGCAGCCAAAGCCAAGGTGTTGCTTGTTGAAATTTGCTCACTGAAGGACAAGAGTGTGACTGCTGAGGCAGTGGTTGCCGACTTTGTCTTCAAGAATATTCAACCTTTGAAGGATAGAGTTTATCCTGCTTACTTGTATACTGGCATCAATGATTCTACCCGGGTCACAAACAGGAAAATTCCCAATGAGGACCTACTAAGCCGACTGGATATGATACTGAGGGGCAGGGTCTCGAATGCTGGTGCTCCCTTAGCTTACTCTGCATGGAACCTGCCTCTAAGTAGTCCCTTCTCTGAATTTGTCTCCAATCCCCCTCCTCGAGATGGTAGCCCGGGCCATAGAATGCGGCCCTCCCCCGAGGACATTGAAGCCTTGATTGCTCCCCTTCGAAATATTTCTGAGGCTGAGAAACAAACTCACTTCGAGATGCCATCCAGCACTGATGATGTTGAAATGGATGCCGTTCTTAGTTTGCTAGCTGGGGAATCATCTGACTCAACCCGCACCGAGTCGATGACAATTGTGACTAGGCAAGAGTTTGGTGAGGATGAGGAAATCTAGAAACCCAAAAGTGTCTGCCGGAAGCGTTCACGCTGAGTGAACCACTCAGTTGCACCTGTCTAGGAGAATAAGAAGAAAAGATGACTCCGGCGATTGTCATGCCTGGAACAAGATGCTGGCCCTTCTACATTATTCCTTGGCGATGGCCCAGCGAGCACCATCCCCGAGGACAATGCCAAAGGTTGTGATGATGCTCAAGCTGCTGGTGGTGTGCTTGATGAGGAAGAAGAGGAGGAAGAAGAAGAAATTCCGCTGATCCGCAAGAATAGCCGTCACTACAGGGGCAGTGACGGGGGCAGCGACATTCCCTCGCCAGCCTTGTCAGCACTCATCAGCCTTCAAGGGTTGTCAATATCAGATTTTGGCCAGGCGCTGGAAGAGGTCGTCCCTGAAGACATTATATCAGAGCCTCCTAAGGCTGACATTCCAACCATCTATTTAAAGGTCCTAGATGGTGGTCTTCTGCTGCATGACTCTGCTGGGCAAGAGGTAACCCGTGTGGTTTCTCATGCCTTGTCGGCCTTAGAAGGCGGTCTTCCTTGTGAAAATGCTGATCCGAGTAACCCAACTCCTATGGACGTGGCTGAGGAATCTTCAGCCCTAGAGGTGACTGCAGCGGAAGGCCCAGCCCCTGAGGGCGGTGCTGGTAGCATCCCAGCCCCCGAGGTTGTTGGGGCGGGCTCCCTTTCTGCTGCTTCTATGGACGTCCACGTTGGATCGCCCTTAGTTCGGCCCGAAGAGGCTGCAATGACGCACCTTTCTACAACTCTCGCTAGTCTGGTCACTTTAGAAGCCAGTGAACCAGACGCCAGGAGCCTGCCACCTGCTGACGGGGCCGAAGTTCCCCCAAGTCATGCTCTTGATATTATTCCTACTGATCTCTCGTCATCGAGCAATGTTCCAACTTTTCCTGCTTTGGGTCTTCCCCTGTTATTTTCCAATCTTTAGGTGAGTCAACTTTTGCTTTTTACTGTTCTTACTGGCAAACTAAATTTTTTGCTTATCTGTCCATGATCATAGGATTTTATTGGCGGTGTATCTGCTCAACTAAGATCTTGTGGTGCTCCTGTCCCCGATCAAGCTTCGTCTCTGATACAATGGAACCCTCTGCTGCTCCAAAAACAAATATATGACCTGAAGGCGTCAAATATTGGTTAGTGAGTCCACAGTTTCCTTATTTGCTTTCATTACTCAGCTTATTCTAAGTCATGCGCTCTTCTTCTGCTGCTTTATCAGATTTGGCTCGACGGTGCTCTAACATTGAAGATAAGTACTCTAGAGCCAGGCCAACTTAATCCAAGCTTCTGCTTTCCTAGACAGCAGTTGTAGGAAACGGGTGACGCCTAAGGGGGGGTGAATTAGGACTTCTAAAACTTTTACTAAACTAGGCCACAATTAAATCCCTAGAGCAAAACCTATACAAATAATCAAATTAGAAAGTGCAATCTAGGTTTTGTCTAAGTGTTGCTATCTCTACCGCAATGGCTAAGTTTCAATCTACACTAAATAAGTATGTATACAAGATTGAAACTTAAATGCTTAATATAAATGCGGAAACTTAAAGAGCAAAGTAGAGAAGCAAACTCTCGTGGATGACGCCGGTATTTTTACCGAGGTATCCGGAACCACGCAAGGTCCCAACTAATCCTCGTTGGTGCCCCTACGCAAAGGGAAGCCCACGCGAGGGCCAAGCACCATGGTCGAGTAACTCCGTAGAGAGCCGCGGGCCTTCTCCACACGCAAGTCGTGCTCCACTTCCGGCTCCTCTCGGACGCTCCCCGCCGTCTCCACTATCGAGTTTCCGGCCGAAACGCCGTGGGCCTCGTTCCCTCCGGTACATGGTGGCGGCCGTGACACAAATGCGGTTGTCACGGTCTCGCAAGACTCTCGCCCCACTCGGTACAATTACAACGGCTCACGCAAGAGCCGAGGGGTTGTGTGGTTTGTCTAAACTCACTCAACTAACTAGGATTCACCTAGAGCAAGCGCTAAAGCGGTCTAACTAACCTATGCACTTCGCAAAGCACCTATGCTAATCACTGAGTGATTCTATTAAGCACTTGGGTGTTTGAGCTCTTGGAAATGTGCACTATATGCCTTGATATGTTGCTTGGGCTCCCACACCTTCAAATGGTCGGTTGGGTGAAGTACATATAGGCCCCAACTCCAAAATAGCCGTTGGAGAAAAGATGCAGTTCTCTGTGGCTCACCGGACAGTCCGGTGGTGCACCGGATAGCGCACTGTAGCCTGTCCGGTGCGCCTAGCCGTTGCTCTGTCAGAGCAGGTAACCGTTGGCGTCGCAGGCTTTTCCACACCGGACAGTCTGGTGCTCACACCAGATAGTCTGGTGGTCTTCTCTCCGAGTGCCACCTGGAACTAGCCGTTGGGCTGGAGTTCCCTGGTGCACTGGACAGTCCGGCGTGTGGGCACCGGACAGTCCGGTGTGCCAATGGATAGTCCGGTGTGCCTTCGCACAGACAGTTCGTAGCAGCACACTTGGACTCCTATTGGATCTTCTTAATGTCTTCTTTTGAGGTGTTGCTTTCCTCAATTCCTTAGTCCAAGTAAATCTTGCATCCTGTGAACTACAAACACAAACACTAGAAAACTTATTAGTTCATGGATTGTGTTGTTCATCAAACACCAGAACTCGATTAGCCAAATGGCCCGGGGTCCATTTTCCTTACAATCTCCCCCTTTTTGGTGATTGATGACAACACAACCAAAGCAAGCAAATAATACAAGTATTTGAATGAAAATATGCAATCTACTTGCTAGGATGCATGTTTGTCCCCACAATGTGATATTATGGACTTAAGCCTCCTCCTAACTCCATAATTCACTTACTTCCTATTTTAGGACCAAATAACCAAAACCACTTGAAAAACCATTTGTAGATATAAAATTTTAAATTGGTGGTGTTTGGTGTTTGATATAGTTTTCATTGCATTGGTCCCTAAACTTCTCCCCCTTTGGCATCAACCACCGAAAGGAAGACATTAAAAGCATGTAGGAAGTAAAAAAAGCTTGCCCTCATCAAGAAATTTATCAAATGATACCACTTGAAGGATACTAAATTAAACCACAAGAATGGTACCAGTTGAACGGATTACTCCCCCTAAACGAGTGTTCTCTTTAGAAAGAATTTTCTCCCCCTTTTTAGAGATGAAGAAATACTCCCCTGACAGAGATCCTCTACTTAGGAAAAAGCATGTGAAAATTAGAGGAGCAAGACATGATTTGAAAAGACTAACTTCCCTTATGCATAGGTAACAGAATATGAGTTAACCACTTATGCATTTTTAGCAACATGGAAGTATATGATATGAAATATAGTATAATCAAATATTGGAGAAGACATGTAAATTATACTTGATGTAGTCTCAAAAGATACCAATTGAAAGTCAATGGCGAGCTTGAGAGACATGAGAGTTCTTGGAGATTTTGCAGTGGAAGATTGTTGTCTTTCTCCGGGGACCTCATTTTCCTTATAATGAGACTATCACATGAAATAGACTTGAAAAGGTGTTAGTCTCAAAGTATTAGGTTATAGAGTAACCTCCCCCTAAAGGTGTGCATACAAGTTTTGAATACTTGTAGGAGACATGCACTTTGATTTGATATCAAGAGGGGCAAATTATCTATAATCCGAACTTTGGCACATATAAGTTAAATGATACAACTTGTAGAAATCAAAATTTTCAATTGATGCATCATTTACTATGGAGTGATATAGAAGCTATGTGCCGTGCTTTTAACTAAACATTTTAAACCATGTAGGTTTGCTTAAGTGTATGTATTGAAAACAAGCAATCCTACCATATGATTTACCTAGTATGCATAATTTTAAACAAAGGTAAATAACAAATGTAATACTAGGCAAGAAAGGTAAACTAGATACAAAGTAAATAGATATGCATATCTAAAAACAAGAAATACAATAAATCTAGTTACCTTAGTCATGGGTGGGAAATTTGGGTCCAAAGTTTTCACTAACCCACTTGGCAATAAACTTGATCCAATATAATGTATCCCATGATATACATCCCAACTTTGCCAAGTCTCCAAATTTCCCGAGGACCTTTGGTCCACTCACTTCCCTTTCGGGATCCAAACCTTCTTGGTGCTTTTCATGGTTGAAATTATTTCCTTTGGCACCCAGATGCGTTTGGCCCCTTTTCCTTTGTTGGCTTGCTTGTTGGCCTTGATTGCTATCACCTTTCCATTCTTTTTCTTCTTGATCAAATATGGTGTAGCAGTCTTTTGTCCACTTTTTTGATGTAGGTGTTGGATATTTTGCTTGATGGCTTTTGCTTGAGCTTTTGCCTTTGTTTATCCCCGGTCATCGCCTTGCATTGGAAAGACTTATGGCCTTCCTTGTGGCATATCCTACAAATCACAGTTTCTCCCTCCATAGGCTTGTTCACTCCCACGGTGGTGTTATCCTGTGGAGGTCGGATTTGTTTGGCTTTGCCTTTCTTGTCATACAAAGCCTTTCCAAGGCGAGCCACTTCTTGCTTTAATTGTTCATTTTCCTTTGCAACCTCATCCGAACATGTTTCTACAACAATATTCTCAACAAGAACTTGGTTGCAGGGGTTAGAATCATCAATTAAATCAAAGCAGGAAGTAGAAGCATCTTTCTTAATAATTGCAGGTATTTCAACTAAAGATGCTGCTGGGGTGCTACCAATGTTTTCTAGCTTAGTAGTTAGCCCATTATTGTGTATGCTAAGAATTTCCATTTTCTCTAGCAAATTTTCAATAGCTTCTTGGGAGCTAGCTAACTTTGCCTTAAGTTTTTCATTCTTTTTAATGAGACCATCATCGGTAGCGGTGGATGGAGCACTAGATTCTAATAGCTCAATTTTTGTTGATAGCTCACTATTTAAGTTTGCAAAAGTTTCAAATTTTTCTAGCAAACCTTTGTAATCATTTTGGGAGCTAATCGACTTATTTTTCAAAGTTTTAAGTTGAGCTTTTTGCTTAGTGCAAACATCCTAGAAGAATTCTATGGCTTCCGCAAGTTCATCTATAGAGGGCTTTCCCTCACCTTCATCATCACTACTACTTTCATCACTGGAGGATGGAATGCTTTTGTTACCTCTTGCCATAAGGCATTTGTGTGATGACTGTGATGAGCGTGACGAGGACCGGTGGCTGCGCGTCCTTGGAGGTTCATCTTCACTTGAAGAATCATCCCAAGTTCTAACATTTGTTAGCACCTTGCCTTTGCTCCTCTCCTTTTTGGGTTTGGCCATATTTGGACAGTTGTCCCTGAAGTGGCCCTTCTCCCCACATGTGAAGCATCCTCTCTTCCTTTGCTTTTTCTTGTCAATGTTAAAGAGAAGATCCTCGACCTGTAGCGGCACACCCATTAGATTAATCTTGCGGATCATCCTCATTACCTTTCCAATGCGTTGGATTGTTTCTTCATCCTCGGAGGATGATGTGCATGGTTGATTATCTTCATCGTCATCACTCTCTTCTTCTTCCTTTTCTTCACTTGAGGAACTTGGAGTGGGAGCCTTCTTTTTGCCCTTCCTTTCATCACATGCAAAAGCATATGGTCTTGTGGAAGTTGGCCCCTCTCCCCGACACATTTTTCGCGACATCTCAAAAGCCGCGATTTTCCCAATCACAATGGTCGGGGTCATGTTGCTCAAGTCCTCCATGTTGTGAAGGATGGTGATGATGCTCCCATATCTTTGTTGTGGTAGCAGGGAGATAATCTTCCTCACAATGTCCGCATCGCCTAGCTTATTAATGCCAATAGAATTGAGCTCATTGATAATTAGATTCAAACGAGAATACATGTCTCTAACAAGCTCATTATCTTTCATAGCAAAAGAATTATACTCATTTAAGACTAGGCAATGTTTTTGCTCACGGACATTGGATGTGCCGTCATGGAGCTCATGCAATTTTAGCCAAATTTCATTAGCAGTTTTCAAGGTAAATACTTGATTAAAAATATCCATGCTAAGAGATTCATACAAGCAATTTTTGGCTCTAGCATTTAAATGAATATCTTTTTCCTCACTCGTGGTGGGTTTCTCGGGATTCTTGAGGGGTTTCATCCCATCACGAGTGACTCTCCAAACACCTAGATCAATGGCCTCTAGGTAACAAGCCATTCTAGCACTATAATATGGGAAGTTAGTGTCGTCGAAGTGTGGTGGCCTATGGGTATCCATCCCTTCCTCTAAAAAGGGTCGGCTCTTTTAGCGGTGAAGCTAAAGCGTTTCAAATGAGCCAAACTGGGCTCTGATACCACTTGTAGGAAACGGGTGATGCCTAAGAGGGGGGGGGGTGAATTAGGACTTCTAAAACTTTTACTAAACTAGGCCATAATTAAATCCCTAGAGCAAAACCTATGCAAATAATCAAACTAGAAAGTGCAATCTAGGTTTTGTCTAAGTGTTGCTATCTCTACCGCAATGGCTAAATTTCAATCTACACTAAATAAGTATGTATACAAGATTGAAACTTAAATGCTTAATATAAATGCGGAAACTTAAAGAGCAAAGTAGAGAAGCAAACTCTCGTGGATGACGCCGGTATTTTTACCGAGGTATCCGAAACCACGCAAGGTCCCGACTAATCCTCGTTGGTGCCCCTACGCAAAGGGAAGCCCACGCGAGGGCCAAGCACCATGATCGAGTAACTCCGTAGAGAGCCACAGGCCTTCTCCACGCGCAAGTGGTGCTCCGCTTTCCGCTCCTCTCGGACGCTCCCCGTCGTCTCCACTATCGAGCTTCCGGCCGAAACGCCGTGGGCCTCGTTCCCTCCGGTACACGGTGACGGCCGTGACACAAACGCGGTTGTCACGGTCACGCAAGACTCTCGCCCCACTCGGTACAATTACAACGGCTCACGCAAGAGCCGAGGAGTTGTGTGGTTTGTCTAAACTCACTCAACTAACTAGGATTCACCTAGAGCAAGCGCTAAAGCGGTCTAACTAACCTAAGCACTTTGCAAAGCACCTATGCTAATCACCGAGTGATTCTATTAAGCACTTGGGTGTTTGAGCTCATGGAAATGTGCACTATATGCCTTGATATGTTGCTTGGGCTCCCACACCTTCAAATGGCCGGTTGGGTGAAATATATATAGGCCCCAACTCCAAAATAGCCGTTGGAGAAAAGCTGCAGTTCTCTGCGGCTCACCGAACAGTCTGGTGGTGCACCGGACAGCGCACTGTAGCCTGTCCGGTGCGCCTAGCCGTTGCTCTGTCAGAGCAGGTGACCGTTGGCCCCGCAGGCTTTTCCACATCGGATAGTCTGGTGCTCACACCAGAAAGACCGGTGGTCTTCTCTCCGAGTGCCACCTGGAACTAGCCGTTGGGCTAGAGTTCCCTGGTGTACCGGACAGTCCGGCGTGTGGGCACCGGACAGTACGGTGTGCCACCGGACAGTCCGGTGCGCTTTCGCACAGACAGTCCGCAGCAGCACACTTGGACTCTTCTTGGATCTTCTTAATGTCTTCTTTTGAGGTGTTGCTTTCCTCAATTCCTTAGTCCAAGTAAATCTTTCATCCTATGAACTACAAACACAAACACTAGAAAACTTATTAGTTCATGGATTGTGTTGTTCATCAAACACAAAAACTCGATTAGCCAAATGGCCCGGGGTCCATTTTCCTTACAGCGGTCGTTCCCTGAACTCCTCTCTGAATGCATAGCTCGATTCCAAGAAAATGGCACATGAGGTAAACTTCCTTGACTGCTCCTGCCTTGCTCTCCTTGCTTCAACGCTTAGTGCTATTCTTGCTTGCAGGAAGAAAAACAAGCACTCGTTGCTTCCCATGACAATCTGGACAGGTTGTACTGTGACGCTAGTAACTCCTTGACCATCCTGGAGAGGAGCCATCGCTTCACCATGTCTGACTTAGACCATCATCGCCACGAGCTGCAGGCATCTCAGGATGAAGTCTCTCGACTCGGCAAGTTGTTGCCCACCAAGGATTCCACCATCAGGGAGCTGCGTGCTTCCAAGAAGCTTGTCGCGCAGGAGCTGGAGGCCGCCCAACTTGCTATTAAGACCTTGGAGAATAATTGTGTCATCTTGAAGGCTCAATGCGATAGGTCCATGGATAAAGCCGTTCGCGCTGGGAGGATCCTGATGAGGAGACCCGATGTCGTGGTGCCTGATGATATCGTCGCTAATGTCAAGGCTGCGGCTGACGCTGCAAGCCGTCCATCTTCCTCAGTTGCCCTGCAAAGGATGTCGTCTGCAGGGATACTTCAGCGTAGTGTATTACCTGAAAGACACTTGTTTACCGAGTTAACATCTTTTAGAGAAAAGACATAATATGAGTTCTGTATGTGCACAATAGTTATGTTTGAACTGATTGTTCTATGGGTAGTGTGCTGAAAAACACCCTTGGCACTGTAAGCGAAATATTTCTTTTTTCGAAGTACTCCCAATTTGAGTTGGTTATTTTGCTTCTAGGGTATAGTGGTCACCCTAAATCATGTGAGTGTGGACATATCGCACTGACTTAAGGCGTTTCCGACTTAAGCCGATGGCTCTATTAGTAGGGCATAATGATCACCCTGAGTCAAGTAAGCGTGAGCATGTTGCACCGACTTAAGGCATTTCCGACTTAAGCCGATTGCTCCTGTTAGTAGGGCATAGTGATCACCCTGAGTCAAGTAAGCGTGAGCATGTCACACTGACTTAACGCGTTTCTGACTTAAGCTGATTGCTCCATTAGTAGGGCATAGTGATCACCCTAAGTCAAGTAGGCGTGAGCATGTCACACCGACTTAAGGTGTTTCCGACTTAAGCCGATTGCTCCGTTAGTAGGGCATAGTGACCACCCTAAGTTATGTAAGCGTGAGCATGTCGCACCGACTTAAGGTGTTTTTGACTTAAGCCGATTGCTCCGTTAGTAGGGCATAGTGATCACCTTAAGTTAAGTCATGCCGATTTCAAGTCGAGCCCAATCAAAGTCAGTTGTTAATCAAGAGTTTGGACGCCTTTGGAAAATGAAAGCTTTATTGATGATGAAAGCTTCTAGTTATAGAGTACAACTTCCCTTCGAGAGTTTTTTGAGGCATTGCTAAGGGTAGAACCTTCTGAGGTGTTCAATGTTCCACGAGTTCCCCACTTCTGTGCCGTCCATCTGAGTAAGTCGATATGATCCTGGTCGTGTGACCTCTGCTATGACAAATGGTCCTTCCCATGGTGGTGACAGCTTGTGTCGCCCCTTCCCCATTAGAACTCGGCGGAGGACCAAGTCTCCCACTGCAAAGGATCGGTACCACACAGCTTTGTAGTGGTAGCGCCTTAATGTATGCTGGTACCTGGCCGACTAAATTACTGTGTTCAATCGTTCTTCCTCCAACACGTCAATGTCTTCCAGCCTGGTTGCCTCTACCTTGGCTATGCTTTCAAAGGTCAGCCTAGGCGCCCCGAAGATCAGATCAGTAGGCAGCACTGCCTTCGACCAATATACCATGAAGAACAGGGTATTTCCATGTAGAGCTCGACTGGGCTAAGTTCGTAGGCTCCAGACCGCGTATGGCAGCTCACGGATCCACTTTCCTGCAAGCTTTTCGCTCTTGTCGAATACCTTTTTTCTGAGTGCATCTAGTATCATTCCGTTGGCTCTTTCCACCTGGCCATTGGCTCTTGGATGTGCCACTGATGCATAATTAATCTGGATGCTCCTTTGCTCACAGAAATCGAAGAACTCCGAGCTGGTGAATTTGGATCCTAGGTCAGTGATAATGCTATTCGGTATTCCGAATCTAAACATTATATCTTAGATAAATTCCACTGCTTTTGCTGCGGTCAAGGAAGCAATTGTCTTGTACTCTATCCATTTTGTGAATTTGTCAATGGCAACCAGTACATGAGTATAACCTCCTTGAGCTTTCTTGAATGGTTCGATCATGTCCAGCCCCCAACATGCAAACGACCAGGTTACAGGAATGGTTTGCAGCTGTTGTGTGGGCAAGTGTTGTTGCTTTGGCAAGAATTGGCACACCTCACACTACTAGACTAACTCGGTAGTGTCGCTCTTCGCAGTTGTCCAGTAGAAACCGGATCTGAAAGCCTTTCCCACCAGAGTTCTCGATGCAGCATGCACACCACACTGCCCGGCATGAATTTCATCTAACAGCTGTCTCCTGGTGGGCGAGTGGGTGCATTTCATGAAGATTCCTCCTACGCCTCTTCTGTATAGCAGACCCCCTATGATGGTGTAGTGGGCTGACTGCCTTGCAATGCGCTATGTCGTGGCCTTGTCATCTGGCTCTTCTTCATTCTTTATGTACCTGATGACAGGCTCTCTCCAGTCATTGAGATCTGCTTCTGGCTGACTCAAGGCGTTGCATTGTTCCATCTGGTCCATGATGATGCTCGGCTGTGATATCTCTTGGACGAAGATCCAGGTGGAGCCTGGGCCCGACTAGATCCCAACTTCGATAATGCATCTGCTGCCGTATTGCGATCCCTTTCCACGTGATGGAATTCTAATCCTTCGAACCTGTCTTCCAGTTTCTGCATAGCTACACAGTATTTGCCCATTGAATCGGTCGAGCAATCCCAATCCTTGTTTATATGGCTTATGACCACCAGCGAGTCGCCATATACCATCAGCTTCTTGATGCCGAGTGATAGCGCGATGCTCAGCCCATGGACCAGTGCCTCATACTCTGTTGCATTATTTGATGCTGGAAACAACAGCTGGAGTGCATACTTGAGTTGTTCGCCTCTGGGACCAATAAAGAGAATCCCTGCACCCACTCCTTGTAGCTTTAGTGAGCCATCAAAGTACATTCTCCACACTTCAGCAACTTCTGGGCTATCCAGGACCTGATGCTCAGTCCACTCGGATATGAAGTCAACCAACGCCTGAGTTTTTATTGCCGTGCGGGGCTGGAATTCTATCTTGTGAGCCCCGAGCTCGCATGCCCACTTGGCTATCCTTTCAATAGCTTCTTTGTTGTGGAGAATATCACCTATCGGAAACCCTGTGACTACTATGACTTTGTGGTCGTCAAAGTAGTGTCGGAGCTTGCGAGCGGTTAGAAGTACCGCGAATAGCAGCTTCTGGACTTGAGGATACCTTATTTTCGAGGGCCCGAGGACTTCGCTGATGAAGTAGACTGGATGTTGCACCGGGTATGCATGTCCTTCCTTCGCCCGCTCAATTACTAACGCGATGCTTACCACGTCAGTCGTGTAGGAGATATACAGGAGCAAATCTTCAGCCGGCTAACCAGGCGTAGCTCGGTGCGGCGGCTTGAGTACTGGTGGTGTGGTCAAGAATTTCTTCAGTGCCTCTAGAGCCTCCTGTGCCTCTGTGGTCCACTGACACTTGTCCACCTTCTTGAGTAATTTGTAAAATGGCATTCCCTTCTCGCCTAGCCTTGAAATGAACCTGCTCAGAGCTTCCTTGCATCCAGTAAGCCTTTGCACCTTTTTCTGCGACTGTGGCGCTTCCATTATCATGATGGCCTCGATCTTTTCCGGATTCGCTTCAATTCCTCGGTGGCTGACAATGAATCCGAGTAGCTTTCCGGTTGGTACTCCGAAGACACACTTTTCTGGGTTCAGCTTCCACTGGTAGTGCCTCAGGCTGTTGAAGACCAGCTACAAATCTTCGATGATGTTTTCTGAGTTTTCTGTTTTGGTAACCACATCATCAACGTAGGCTTCCACCCGCTTGCCCTAGTGATCGGCTAAGCATGTTTGGATGGCTCTCTGGTAAGTCGCTCTAGCGTTCTTGAGGATGAACGACATGGAGGTATAGCAGAAAGCTCCAAATGGGGTGATGAAAGCAGTCTTCTCCTCATCTTCTTTTGCCAGGTTGATCTGGTGATATCTGGAGTAGCAGTATAGGAAGGACAGTGTAACACCCCTGGTGTTACTAGCACTAAAACTTGAGCATAACATCATGTGCATTGACATTTCATATGTTTGTTACACCTAGAGTGCATTCACTAGGTAAAAATTTCAATCAACTTGTGATATTAGGACTTGATGAGTGGTTAACCCTAGGGTAGGGTACTTCACCCTGAATTAGGGCTTATGGATGTAAGAGAAGCCTAAATGAGTAAAAAAACTTCATAAGACATGAGAAATGATCATAAGATATCACCTTTGATGGACTTTAGTAGTACAACAACCCTAGAGAACTCAAAACCCTAAAAACAAACACTAGAAACCCTAATTGGAACCCTAGGGGGTAACTGTAAATTATAGGCACTTTTGGACCAAAGTGCAAATATCAAAGTAAAAGAGCACCTCAAACCTAATATCATTCATATTGGAGAATTTGCAAGTTGAATAGTGGAATTTGGACCTATATGCAAAAAGCACCCCATGAACCATATATGCCTAAGTCTGAAATATAGTGATGTAACACCCACTTTGTAAATTGCTAGAAATAATACCAATAGAGAAACAATTTCTCTTCATGTGAGGTTGATCTTTATGCATCATATTATGTGAACATCATGCCCAAAAAACAATTAATAAAAATATATACTACCAAATTATGCATCATGCTCGATTTTATTCTGTGTGCATTTTGTGACAACATACAATAATGTGAAAAAGAAATATAGTAATACCCAAATGGGAATTTAAGATTTGAAAGAAATTCTAGAATTTAGAAGGGAAAAAGAAAGTAAGTATTGTGTGGATAAAATAAGTAATTAAAAATATATCATTCCAAGACTAGATTTTGAATTTATATAATTTGACCCAAAGCTGAAATTTATATTCAAATTCAAATCTGGATTCAAATAATTATGAATAAAAAAAAAGAGAGAAGAAAACAAAATGGGAAAAAGAAAAAGAAAAAAGGGAAGAAACCTACCTGGGCTGGCTTACCGCAATTCAGCCCACTGGCGGGAGATCACCGCGCGGCCCAGCTCTTCCGCGCCCGCTCGCGCGTGCGGCTGACGAATGGGTCCCGCGCGTCACCCGCTGTCCCGCACCCACGATTGAACCGGCTACTCGCTGTCGCTGGGGCCCCACTGGTCAGCACGTTTCCCCTCTCAACGCCATTGCCGTGCGCGAGCTCAACGACCCGTGCGGGTAATGCGGGAGCCGTTGCCGTAATCTCGGACCTCCCTGCGCTATAAGGCTACGGATTAAGTGCCGCTCTCGCCCCTCATTGAGCCCGAGTGATTAGCCAGCACCGGCGTGTGTGGGAGCGGTCTGGGCGTAGCGCCATTGCCGCCGTGACGATTGACGCCGCATCCGCGCTCCGTCCTGCCTTCCTCGCCGGTAATCCCCACCTCCTTGCTGCGGAATCTCTCTGAGTTGGTATAGGTTCATACCGCGCCCAAATTAGGTCCATGGGGCATTGGGAATTGCTCGCCGGTGTTGAGTCTTACGTGAAATCGCCCCTTCACGTGGCCGGGGATCTCCACTGCGTGTCGCGGCGAGCCAATTCCTCCATGGCGCTCCTAATTGTAGCCACATCGTTTTGCGCTAACGGGGCATGGGTTTTTCACCTGGAAAATGGGGAACGCGGGTCTCCGGCGTTGCGCGCCGCCGTGGATTGCCGCCAGTGGGGCAATTCGAGCCCTAATCTTACCACCCGTGGCTTGGGCTGCTCACGAGAAAGCTGTTCGCGGGCATAATTGGTGTATGGTGCTCTAGGATCTTGGCAATTCCTCGCCGGAGCTGGGTGCGCCACCGTCGTCCACCTCCTTCCGTGGGCAGACCACACCATAACGCTTCCACCGGTGAGTCCTTAACCATTCTATCCTCCTCGTTCTACCCGACGTGTTGAACCGGTCTCCCGTGGGGTTTGGTCTCCCCGGCGTCTGTCACGTGAGTCATCGGAGGGCGCCGCCGCGCGGGGTACTCGCGCCGCCGTGACCTGTCTGGATGAAGACGAAGCGCTCGGGTCCGTTGGATTCGGGCGTAACGGCGTAGATTAGATGCTGTGCATACCGTTTCGGCCGAGCGTGCGCGACCGTAGATCCGGGATCTGAGGGTGGAGCGTTGGTCTCGGTTATGTTGAACGCGGTCCGTTGATCGCAGATCGTAGGGCTGGCGTAGCTTATCCCTTCGTGGTAATGGATAATCTAATCGCAACCGTAGAACTCCGATCCAATGGCCAGTAAATCCCGGTACCCCTTCGCGGGTCAGTTTTCTTAAAGAGCCCTCGGACTTTAGTGGAATCAACCCGCGGTCCTTGTACGACTGTTCTCTGTGTCTGGGACGACTTACACCGAGACCCCTGCGCTTCGGCTTATTTGAGGCCCAGTCCAGTGCGGTTTGAAATTGATTAAATGAATTAGAAAATAGATTTTTAATATGAAAACAATTACTATAACTTGATAAATTCATAGAAAATCCATTTTTAGTCCAAACTACTTCATTCCAGTTGCTAAAATTTTGTAATATTGTTCTCTTTCACCTAGAGCCTCTGTTATGTCATGAAAACAGTAAGAAATTTATTTATCACTTAATCCTATTTAAAGCACATAAAACCTTTGAAAATGCATAACTTAAAATCTATAACTCAGAAAATTATGATTCCAGTTCCTAGGTTTTTATTTTAATATGTAGAATATTACTGTGTATTTCATTTATATGTTTGGTGTAATGTTAATTTCTCTGTATGCACTGTGCTTGTTTGTATTGTGGCGAGTAGAAGAGCCCGTTGCTGAGGATCCTGGTGAGCAGCAGGTTGAAGTAGCTGAGCAGGAGCTCATTGAAGGCAAGTTGTGCCCTTGACCACTTTTTACCCAATAATGTTCTTTAATATCATTTATCCATGCATAGGTTAATTTTGATGGGACCCAATAGGTCACCCTAGATTGTTTATCTCATTACCTTGTTTACCCCTGAATCACTTGGGTAGTTTGCTATTGCTTTATATGGTTTTGGGATAATCATTTATTATATCTATGTTCCAATTATTCTTGTTATTCTGTTTATGTTCATGTCGAGTTCATTAATGTTAATTGGAACATAGAGCTTAACTTGAGAACCACGTGCCACCACAAGGGAGGAATGGGACCCCTTGGCTGACTAATTAGGAAAGCTAGTGGAAGACTACCTTACCCGAAATGGGCAAGGGCAGTAGGGGAGTGGTCAGTGTAGGGAGGTCCCTGGTTGATTTTGCTGCGATGGCAGTCAGCCAGGAACCCTGCATTGGAACTTCCTATAAACTGTAGCGGGTTTTCGGAAGCTAGTGGAACTTTGTAAAGGCCTCGTAGTGTTGCCCTGCCGCGCTTCCTAGGTAGAGGTGTATGGGACTCGCGACCCCTTGGCAGATGGGTAACATGACTTGTGGGTAAAGGGTACAACCTCTGCAGAGTGTAAAACTGGTATACTAGCCGAGCTCACGGTCATGAGCAGCTCAGGACTCTCTGATGTTTAAATTATGGAACTTAAATTCAATTTTGTCATTTGCATTGCATGGGTTTATTATTAATTTTGTTCTATTACTTTACTTATGGTTTGGTATTTACTTACACTTAGTAATTGCTAATAAAATTTTGACCAACTACTTAAAAGCAATGCTCAGCTTTAACCCCTATCATTGATTAGCCTTACACATCACATGAACTCACACCTTTGTGAGTTTGTGTCCACTGGTTCCCCACAACTTGTTGAGCTATGATCATGTGTGAGCTCACCCTTGCTATCTCACACACCCCCCCACAGGAGAAGATCAGGTGGTTCAGGAGGAGCCGCCTAACACTGAGGAGTTCGATCTGATCTAGGTGGCGTTTCCCAGTCGACATTTGCGCCGACGATCCTTAGTTCGTTTTATGTTTACACTTTTATTTTGTAATAAGTCTTCCGCTATGTAATAAATACTCTGATGTTTTATGACATTTATCTCTATACACTCTGTTATTATATATGTTGTCTTCTTGGCGCATGTATGAGATGCACCCGGCTTTGTTCCTTAAATCCGGGTGTGACAGAAGTGGTATCAAAGGAAATGTTGACTGTAGGACGAAACCTAGATAGAAATGGACAAAACCCTTACCTACTTATCTTATTCTGATTCATTCCACACTTACCTTACTCTGACTCATTCTATACTCATCTCATCTTGATCTTGTCTCACCTTCTACTGTTCTACTCTGATCATTCTTACCTTTTCTACTCTAAGACAAGATGGATTTCACACCTTGGAATCCCTACCCTTATGACATTTTTAAGAGATAGGGAACCTAAGACAAAATTAAAACTATTTTCTCTATTTAAAAATATTGTTTGATTGTGCTGATGCTAAATGCCTGATTTGCTTCTTTGATTGATTGAACTATGGACATCTTAGTATGTACCACCATAAGGTATTGAATTAGCTAGGATATGTAAAATATTAATCTGCTTAGCTAAAAAGTCCCCCAAAGTAACCTGATTTGTAAATACCTGCCTGGTCTATTATCTTCTTACCATATGTATCTAACTCAGATGGTCAATACCAGGCGGGGTGGTGGAATTGATTTGCCTCCTAATCGACATACTCGGAGGATATACAGACAACCCCAGCCACAACCTGCAGAGATGAATCCTCCTAATCCTCCACCAGGCGGAGTTGACCCACTGGTTGCTGCTCAGATGGCGGTGATGCAGCAAATGGCAGATACTATGGCTGATATGCGTGCCCAGATGCAGCAAGAACGTCAGGAGATGCGTCAGGAGAGAGAAGATATACGCCAGGAGTTGCGCCAGGAGCGAGATGAGATACGCCAGGAAAGGAGGGCGCAACAACAGCAGCTGCAACAGCAAATGCAACAACAGCAGCAGCAACAGCAGCAACAAGTGCCACTGCCTCCACCACCACCACCAGTTCCACCTCGTGATAAGCACCGGGAGTTCATGAGCCATAAGCCACACACATTTGCAAGCTCACCTGATCCACTGGACGCGGATGATTGGCTGAAGTCCGTTGAGAAGATGCTGAATATTGCACAATGCACTGACCGGGAGAAGGTTTTATATGCTTCTGGACGTCTGATTGGTCCTGCTGCTGACTGGTGGGATTCTTATACTGCTGCCCATGATGCTGCGGATACTATTACTTGGGCAGAGTTTAGTACACAGTTCAGGAACTACCATATTCCCGCTGGTATGATAAAGATCAAGAAGAAGGAATTTCTGTCGCTGAAGCAAGGAAGTATGTCAGTCAGCGAGTACCGCGACAAGTTTATTCAGTTATCCAGATATGCCCCTGAAGAAGTTGCTGAAGACGAGAGGAAGCAAGAGCATTTCATTGAAGGACTTAATGGACCACTGCAGTATGCTCTTGTGGCACACACATTTCCATCATTTCAGAGACTGTTGGATAAGGCTCTTGCTATTGAACACAAGCGTGTTCAGCTGGGTGATTTGAAGAGAAAGACAATATCTCAAGGACAAGGAAGCAGCAGTGTTCGTCCTCGCTACAGTTCACCACAGGGTACACCGACTCGACCAGGAGGACCACGCCCAGTTCAGCAATCACCACTGAGGACTCCACCTCCTCGACAGGCTACCCCCACTGGCACCCCGACGAAGTTTTCAGGACAGAGTCCGGGCACTCAATGTTTCAAGTGTGGGAAGATTGGTCATTATGCAAATGTCTGCCCACAGAGGATTGCTACTACTCCAGTTCAGAACAAGCAACAGACCCCTGGCAAGGGATATTCTATTGCCAAGGTTAATCAAGTCAGCGTTGATGCTACTCCAGATGGAGGGGACCTCGTAATTGGTATGTTTTATGTTAATGCAATTCCTGCAACCATATTATTTGATTCTGGTGCTACACATTCATTCATGTCTGCTAGATATGCCAACGCAAATGAAATACCACTGCTAAATATAAGAAAACCCATGATAGTAATTACACCTAAAGGGCCGGTTGAGGCGAATCAAATGACACGTAGATTGACATTAACCATTATGGGTAGAGAATTTGGAGCTACTGCTATAATATTGGAGTCAAGCAGTATAGATTTGATCCTTGGTATGTCATGGCTAAGAAAGGCAAAGGCCGTTATAGCATGTGGTAGAGGTACCGTAGAACTCACTACCACTAAAGGAGAAAGGTTTCAAGTTAATATTGCAGTAACCTCCTCATCTATGCGTGCAATGTTCTTTATGCCTGAGGAGTTTGTTGGTGACAATATCCGGGTGGTTAGAGATTTTCCGGATGTCTTTCCAGAGGAGTTACCAGGGATGCCACCTGATAGAGAAGTTGAGTTTGTTATTGATCTCTTACCTGGAACCGCCCCTATTTCTAAACGGCCATATAGAATGTCCGTAGAAGAGCTGAAGGAACTTAAGAAGCAGTTAACTGAGTTACAAGAGGCTGGGTACATTCGTCCGAGTTCCTCACCTTGGGGAGCACCGGTTCTGTTTGTACAGAAGAAGGATGGATCGCAACGGATGTGTGTGGATTATAGATCTCTTAATGATGTTACGGTAAAGAACAAGTATCCGTTGCCCCGTATTGAGGATCTATTTGATCAGATGAGAGGTGCTAGAGTATTCTCGAAGATTGATCTCCGATCCGGTTACCATCAGATGAGGATCAGACCATCGGATATTCCCAAGACGGCTTTCTCGACTCGATATGGATTATATGAGTTTACTGTTATGTCGTTTGGATTAACCAATGCACCAGCTTATTTTATGAACTTAATGAACAAGGTGTTTATGGAGTATTTGGACAGATTCGTCGTGGTATTCATCGACGATATTCTTATTTATTCTCAGAGTGATAGTGATCACGAGGAACATCTGAGGTTGGTGCTACAAAAGCTACGAGATAATCAACTCTATGCCAAGTTCAGCAAGTGCGAGTTTTGGATTGGCGAGGTGCCATTTCTTGGTCATATTATTTCTAATGGAGGAATAGCAGTGGATCCTGCTAAGGTTAAGGAGATAATGGAGTGGAGAGTACCCACTACAGTTACTGAGATTCGAAGTTTCTTGGGATTAGCAGGCTATTATCGGAGATTTATTGAAGGATTTTCTAAGATTGCTAAGCCTATGACTTCGCTTTTGGAGAAAGGAAAAGAATTTAAGTGGGACGAGAAGTGTCAAGACAGCTTTGATCTATTGAAAAAGAGGTTGATGTCGCCACCAGTATTGGTTATGCCAGACCTACAGAAAGGATTTGATATCTATTGTGATGCATGTGGCCAAGGCTTGGGATGTGTGCTCATGCAGGAAGGACATGTGATTGCATATGCTTCTCGTCAGTTACGCAAACATGAATTGAACTACCCCACTCATGACTTGGAATTGGCAGCCGTTGTGCATGCGCTTAAGATTTGGAGACATTATGTTATGGGAACCAAGTGCCAAGTATATACGGATCATAAGAGTTTGAAGTATATATTCACTCAGAAGGATCTCAACCTTAGGCAACGCCGTTGGTTGGAGCTTATTAAGGATTATGATTTGGAGATTCACTATCACCCGGGCAAGGCAAATTTGGTTGTAGATGCCTTGAGTCGCAAGGAGCATGTTCATTCAGCTATTGTTGCCCAGCTACCCGATGAGATTGTTGAGGACTTTAGGAGACTTAACCTGGGGATAGTTTCTCATACTGAGGGAGTTACTATTGATGTGGAACCTACTTTGGAGCAAGAGATCCGCAAAGGACAAGTTGATGATGCTAAAATAAAAGAGATTAAGGATCTGATTACTGAAGGATGAGTTCCGGAATTTGCGGAAGATGAGCAGGGCACTGTATGGTTCAAGGACAGGATGTGTGTCCCTGATATTAAAAGCCTTCGGGAGACTATTTTAAAGGAGGCCCATGATTCGGATTATTCTATTCATCCTGGTAGTACCAAGATGTATCAGGATTTGAAGCGGAAGTATTGGTGGTATGGATTGAAAAGAGATGTAGCTGCACATGTGGCTATGTGCGATGTATGTCAAAGAGTTAAGGCTGAACATCAGAGGCCAGCTGGACTATTGCATCCACTGAAGATACCCGAGTGGAAATGGGAAGAGATTGGTATGGATTTCATTACTGGATTGCCTCGCACCCAGAAAGGATATGATGCTATATGGGTGATTGTGGATAGATTGACTAAAGTGGCTCACTTTATTCCTGTGAAGACTACTTATAAAGGTTCTCATCTAGCAGAATTATATATGGCTCGGATTGTGTGTTTACATGGAGTACCGAAGAAGATCGTGTCAGATCGAGGTTCGCAGTTTACCTCAAGATTTTGGAGAAGCTTTCATGAGAACATGAGTACAAAGTTGAATTTTAGTACAGCTTATCACCCCCAGACGGATGGACAGACTGAAAGGACTAATCAAGTTTTGGAAGATATGTTGAGAGCATGTGCCCTTCAGCATGGAGGAAGTTGGGACAAGAGTTTACCTTATGCTGAGTTCTCATATAATAATAGTTACCAGGCCAGTCTGAAGATGTCACCTTTTGAAGCTTTATATGGGAGGAAGTGCAGGACTCCTCTATATTGGGATCAGACTGGAGAAAGACAGTTCTTTGGGCCTGAACTGATTCAAGAAGCAGAAGAACAAGTCCGTATAATTCGAGATAATTTGAGAGTGGCTCAAACCAGGCAAAAGAGCTACGCTGATAATAGAAGAAGACCACTGGAATTCGAAGAAGGAGATTATGTGTATCTCAAGGTGTCACCACTTCGTGGAATGAGGAGATTCAAGGTTAAGGGCAAATTGTCCCCTCGCTACATTGGACCATTCTTGATCTTTAGGCGAGTTGGAGAGATGGCATACCAACTTGAGTTACCTGCTAGTCTATCAGATGTGCATAATGTGTTCCATGTATCTCAACTGAAGAAATGTCTCCGTGTCCCTGAGGAACAGTTACCAATGGAAGAGCTCAGTGTTCAAGGTGATTTGACTTACACGGAGTACCCGATCAAGATTTTGGATACATTGACTCGGGTGACAAGAAATAAGGTGATAAAGATGTGCAAAGTGCAATGGAGTCACCACGGTGAAGATGAAGCAACTTGGGAAAGAGAAGAAGAGCTTCGCATAGATTTTCCCCACCTTTTCTCTAGTTCTTCGTAAATCTCGAGGACGAGATGATTTTTAAGGGGGGTAGGATTTGTAACACCCACTTTGTAAATTGCTAGAAATAATACCAATAGAGAAACAATTTCTCTTCATGTGAGGTTGATCTTTATGCATCATATTATGTGAACATCATGCCCAAAAAACAATTAATAAAAATATATACTACCAAATTATGCATCATGCTCGATTTTATTCTGTGTGCATTTTGTGACAACATACAATAATGTGAAAAAGAAATATAGTAATACCCAAATGGGAATTTAAGATTTGAAAGAAATTCTAGAATTTAGAAGGGAAAAAGAAAGTAAGTATTGTGTGGATAAAATAAGTAATTAAAAATATATCATTCCAAGACTAGATTTTGAATTTGTATAATTTGACCCAAAGCTGAAATTTATATTCAAATTCAAATCTGGATTCAAATAATTATGAATAAAAAAAAAGAGAGAAGAAAACAAAATGGGAAAAAGAAAAAGAAAAAAGGGAAGAAACCTACCTGGGCTGGCTTACCGCAATTCAGCCCACTGGCGGGAGATCACCGCGCGGCCCAGCTCTTCCGCGCCCGCTCGCGCGTGCGGCTGACGAATGGGTCCCGCGCGTCACCCGCTGTCCCGCACCCACGATTGAACCGGCTACTCGCTGTCGCTGGGGCCCCACTGGTCAGCACGTTTCCCCTCTCAACGCCATTGCCGTGCGCGAGCTCAACGACCCGTGCGGGTAATGCGGGAGCCGTTGCCGTAATCTCGGACCTCCCTGCGCTATAAGGCTACGGATTAAGTGCCGCTCTCGCCCCTCATTGAGCCCGAGTGATTAGCCAGCACCGGCGTGTGTGGGAGCGGTCTGGGCGTAGCGCCATTGCCGCCGTGACGATTGACGCCGCATCCGCGCTCCGTCCTGCCTTCCTCGCCGGTAATCCCCACCTCCTTGCTGCGGAATCTCTCTGAGTTGGTATAGGTTCATACCGCGCCCGAATTAGGTCCATGGGGCATTGGGAATTGCTCGCCGGTGTTGAGTCTTACGTGAAATCGCCCCTTCACGTGGCCGGGGATCTCCACTGCGTGTCGCGGCGAGCCAATTCCTCCATGGCGCTCCTAATTGTAGCCACATCGTTTTGCGCTAACGGGGCATGGGTTTTTCACCGGGAAAATGGGGAACGCGGGTCTCCGGCGTTGCGCGCCGCCGTGGATTGCCGCCAGTGGGGCAATTCGAGCCCTAATCTTACCACCCGTGGCTTGGGCTGCTCACGAGAAAGCTGTTCGCGGGCATAATTGGTGTATGGTGCTCTAGGATCTTGGCAATTCCTCGCCGGAGCTGGGTGCGCCACCGTCGTCCACCTCCTTCCGTGGGCAGACCACACCATAACGCTTCCACCGGTGAGTCCTTAACCATTCTATCCTCCTCGTTCTACCCGACGTGTTGAACCGGTCTCTCGTGGGGTTTGGTCTCCCCGGCGTCTGTCACGTGAGTCATCGGAGGGCGCCGCCGCGCGGGGTACTCGCGCCGCCGTGACCTGTCTGGATGACGACGAAGCGCTCGGGTCCGTTGGATTCGGGCGGAACGGTGTAGATTAGATGCTGTGCATACCGTTTCGGCCGAGCGTGCGCGACCGTAGATCCGGGATCTGAGGTTGGAGCGTTGGTCTCGGTTATGTTGAACGCGGTCCGTTGATTGCAGATCGTAGGGCTGGCGTAGCTTATCCCTTCGTGGTAATGGATAATCTAATCGCAACCGTAGAACTCCGATCCAATGGCCAGTAAATCCCGGTACCCCTTCGCGGGTCAGTTTTCTTAAAGAGCCCTCGGACTTTAGTGGAATCAACCCGCGGTCCTTGTACGACTGTTCTCTGTGTCTGGGACGACTTACACCGAGACCCCTGCGCTTCGGCTTATTTGAGGCCCAGTCCAGTGCAGTTTGAAATTGATTAAATGAATTAGAAAATAGATTTTTAATATGAAAACAATTACTATAACTTGATAAATTCATAGAAAATCCATTTTTAGTCCAAACTACTTCATTCCAGTTGCTAAAATTTTGTAATATTGTTCTCTTTCACCTAGAGCCTCTGTTATGTCATGAAAACAGTAAGAAATTTATTTATCACTTAATCCTATTTAAAGCACATAAAACCTTTGAAAATGCATAACTTAAAATCTATAACTCAGAAAATTATGATTCCAGTTCCTAGGTTTTTATTTTAATATGTAGAATATTACTGTGTATTTCATTTATATGTTTGGTGTAATGTTAATTTCTCTGTATGCACTGTGCTTGTTTGTATTGTGGCGAGTAGAAGAGCCCGTTGCTGAGGATCCTGGTGAGCAACAGGTTGAAGTAGCTGAGCAGGAGCTCATTGAAGGCAAGTTGTGCCCTTGACCACTTTTTACCCAATAATGTTCTTTAATATCATTTATCCATGCATAGGTTAATTTTGATGGGACCCAATAGGTCACCCTAGATTGTTTATCTCATTACCTTGTTTACCCCTGAATCACTTGGGTAGTTTGCTATTGCTTTATATGGTTTTGGGATAATCATTTATTATATCTATGTTCCAATTATTCTTGTTATTCTGTTTATGTTCATGTCGAGTTCATTAATGTTAATTGGAACATAGAGCTTAACTTGAGAACCACGTGCCACCACAAGGGAGGAATGGGACCCCTTGGCTGACTAATTAGGAAAGCTAGTGGAAGACTACCTTACCCGAAATGGGCAAGGGCAGTAGGGGAGTGGTCAGTGTAGGGAGGTCCCTGGTTGATTTTGCTGCGATGGCAGTCAGCCAGGAACCCTGCATTGGAACTTCCTATAAACTGTAGCGGGTTTTCGGAAGCTAGTGGAACTTTGTAAAGGCCTCGTAGTGTTGCCCTGCCGCGCTTCCTAGGTAGAGGTGTATGGGACTCGCGACCCCTTGGCAGATGGGTAACATGACTTGTGGGTAAAGGGTACAACCTCTGCAGAGTGTAAAACTGGTATACTAGCCGAGCTCACGGTCATGAGCAGCTCAGGACTCTCTGATGTTTAAATTATGGAACTTAAATTCAATTTTGTCATTTGCATTGCATGGG
This sequence comes from Zea luxurians, assembly GCA_029449295.1. NCBI lineage: Eukaryota > Viridiplantae > Streptophyta > Magnoliopsida > Poales > Poaceae > Zea > Zea luxurians. Next base: position 12,070,770 of record JAOPSE010000025.1, on the reverse strand, counting down.
TTTATTATTAATTTTGTTCTATTACTTTACTTATGGTTTGGTATTTACTTACACTTAGTAATTGCTAATAAAATTTTGACCAACTACTTAAAAGCAATGCTCAGCTTTAACCCCTATCATTGATTAGCCTTACACATCACATGAACTCACACCTTTGTGAGTTTGTGTCCACTGGTTCCCCACAACTTGTTGAGCTATGATCATGTGTGAGCTCACCCTTGCTATCTCACACACCCCCCCACAGGAGAAGATCAGGTGGTTCAGGAGGAGCCGCCTAACACTGAGGAGTTCGATCTGATCTAGGTGGCGTTTCCCAGTCGACATTTGCGCCGACGATCCTTAGTTCGTTTTATGTTTACACTTTTATTTTGTAATAAGTCTTCCGCTATGTAATAAATACTCTGATGTTTTATGACATTTATCTCTATACACTCTGTTATTATATATGTTGTCTTCTTGGCGCATGTATGAGATGCACCCGGCTTTGTTCCTTAAATCCGGGTGTGACAGAAGTGGTATCAGAGGAAATGTTGACTGTAGGACGAAACCTAGATAGAAATGGACAAAACCCTTACCTACTTATCTTATTCTGATTCATTCCACACTTACCTTACTCTGACTCATTCTATACTCATCTCATCTTGATCTTGTCTCACCTTCTACTGTTCTACTCTGATCATTCTTACCTTTTCTACTCTAAGACAAGATGGATTTCACACCTTGGAATCCCTACCCTTATGACATTTTTAAGAGATAGGGAACCTAAGACAAAATTAAAACTATTTTCTCTATTTAAAAATATTGTTTGATTGTGCTGATGCTAAATGCCTGATTTGCTTCTTTGATTGATTGAACTATGGACATCTTAGTATGTACCACCATAAGGTATTGAATTAGCTAGGATATGTAAAATATTAATCTGCTTAGCTAAAAAGTCCCCCAAAGTAACCTGATTTGTAAATACCTGCCTGGTCTATTATCTTCTTACCATATGTATCTAACTCAGATGGTCAATACCAGGCGGGGTGGTGGAATTGATTTGCCTCCTAATCGACATACTCGGAGGATATACAGACAACCCCAGCCACAACCTGCAGAGATGAATCCTCCTAATCCTCCACCAGGCGGAGTTGACCCACTGGTTGCTGCTCAGATGGCGGTGATGCAGCAAATGGCAGATACTATGGCTGATATGCGTGCCCAGATGCAGCAAGAACGTCAGGAGATGCGTCAGGAGAGAGAAGATATACGCCAGGAGTTGCGCCAGGAGCGAGATGAGATACGCCAGGAAAGGAGGGCGCAACAACAGCAGCTGCAACAGCAAATGCAACAACAGCAGCAGCAACAGCAGCAACAAGTGCCACTGCCTCCACCACCACCACCAGTTCCACCTCGTGATAAGCACCGGGAGTTCATGAGCCATAAGCCACACACATTTGCAAGCTCACCTGATCCACTGGACGCGGATGATTGGCTGAAGTCCGTTGAGAAGATGCTGAATATTGCACAATGCACTGACCGGGAGAAGGTTTTATATGCTTCTGGACGTCTGATTGGTCCTGCTGCTGACTGGTGGGATTCTTATACTGCTGCCCATGATGCTGCGGATACTATTACTTGGGCAGAGTTTAGTACACAGTTCAGGAACTACCATATTCCCGCTGGTATGATAAAGATCAAGAAGAAGGAATTTCTGTCGCTGAAGCAAGGAAGTATGTCAGTCAGCGAGTACCGCGACAAGTTTATTCAGTTATCCAGATATGCCCCTGAAGAAGTTGCTGAAGACGAGAGGAAGCAAGAGCATTTCATTGAAGGACTTAATGGACCACTGCAGTATGCTCTTGTGGCACACACATTTCCATCATTTCAGAGACTGTTGGATAAGGCTCTTGCTATTGAACACAAGCGTGTTCAGCTGGGTGATTTGAAGAGAAAGACAATATCTCAAGGACAAGGAAGCAGCAGTGTTCGTCCTCGCTACAGTTCACCACAGGGTACACCGACTCGACCAGGAGGACCACGCCCAGTTCAGCAATCACCACTGAGGACTCCACCTCCTCGACAGGCTACCCCCACTGGCACCCCGACGAAGTTTTCAGGACAGAGTCCGGGCACTCAATGTTTCAAGTGTGGGAAGATTGGTCATTATGCAAATGTCTGCCCACAGAGGATTGCTACTACTCCAGTTCAGAACAAGCAACAGACCCCTGGCAAGGGATATTCTATTGCCAAGGTTAATCAAGTCAGCGTTGATGCTACTCCGGATGGAGGGGACCTCGTAATTGGTATGTTTTATGTTAATGCAATTCCTGCAACCATATTATTTGATTCTGGTGCTACACATTCATTCATGTCTGCTAGATATGCCAACGCAAATGAAATACCACTGCTAAATATAAGAAAACCCATGATAGTAATTACACCTAAAGGGCCGGTTGAGGCGAATCAAATGACACGTAGATTGACATTAACCATTATGGGTAGAGAATTTGGAGCTACTGCTATAATATTGGAGTCAAGCAGTATAGATTTGATCCTTGGTATGTCATGGCTAAGAAAGGCAAAGGCCGTTATAGCATGTGGTAGAGGTACCGTAGAACTCACTACCACTAAAGGAGAAAGGTTTCAAGTTAATATTGCAGTAACCTCCTCATCTATGCGTGCAATGTTCTTTATGCCTGAGGAGTTTGTTGGTGACAATATCCGGGTGGTTAGAGATTTTCCGGATGTCTTTCCAGAGGAGTTACCAGGGATGCCACCTGATAGAGAAGTTGAGTTTGTTATTGATCTCTTACCTGGAACCGCCCCTATTTCTAAACGGCCATATAGAATGTCCGTAGAAGAGCTGAAGGAACTTAAGAAGCAGTTAACTGAGTTACAAGAGGCTGGGTACATTCGTCCGAGTTCCTCACCTTGGGGAGCACCGGTTCTGTTTGTACAGAAGAAGGATGGATCGCAACGGATGTGTGTGGATTATAGATCTCTTAATGATGTTACGGTAAAGAACAAGTATCCGTTGCCCCGTATTGAGGATCTATTTGATCAGATGAGAGGTGCTAGAGTATTCTCGAAGATTGATCTCCGATCCGGTTACCATCAGATGAGGATCAGACCATCGGATATTCCCAAGACGGCTTTCTCGACTCGATATGGATTATATGAGTTTACTGTTATGTCGTTTGGATTAACCAATGCACCAGCTTATTTTATGAACTTAATGAACAAGGTGTTTATGGAGTATTTGGACAGATTCGTCGTGGTATTCATCGACAATATTCTTATTTATTCTCAGAGTGATAGTGATCACGAGGAACATCTGAGGTTGGTGCTACAAAAGCTACGAGATAATCAACTCTATGCCAAGTTCAGCAAGTGCGAGTTTTGGATTGGCGAGGTGCCATTTCTTGGTCATATTATTTCTAATGGAGGAATAGCAGTGGATCCTGCTAAGGTTAAGGAGATAATGGAGTGGAGAGTACCCACTACAGTTACTGAGATTCGAAGTTTCTTGGGATTAGCAGGCTATTATCGGAGATTTATTGAAGGATTTTCTAAGATTGCTAAGCCTATGACTTCGCTTTTGGAGAAAGGAAAAGAATTTAAGTGGGACGAGAAGTGTCAAGACAGCTTTGATCTATTGAAAAAGAGGTTGATGTCGCCACCAGTATTGGTTATGCCAGACCTACAGAAAGGATTTGATATCTATTGTGATGCATGTGGCCAAGGCTTGGGATGTGTGCTCATGCAGGAAGGACATGTGATTGCATATGCTTCTCGTCAGTTACGCAAACATGAATTGAACTACCCCACTCATGACTTGGAATTGGCAGCCGTTGTGCATGCGCTTAAGATTTGGAGACATTATGTTATGGGAACCAAGTGCCAAGTATATACGGATCATAAGAGTTTGAAGTATATATTCACTCAGAAGGATCTCAACCTTAGGCAACGCCGTTGGTTGGAGCTTATTAAGGATTATGATTTGGAGATTCACTATCACCCGGGCAAGGCAAATTTGGTTGTAGATGCCTTGAGTCGCAAGGAGCATGTTCATTCAGCTATTGTTGCCCAGCTACCCGATGAGATTGTTGAGGACTTTAGGAGACTTAACCTGGGGATAGTTGCTCATACTGAGGGAGTTACTATTGATGTGGAACCTACTTTGGAGCAAGAGATCCGCAAAGGACAAGTTGATGATGCTAAAATAAAAGAGATTAAGGATCTGATTACTGAAGGATGAGTTCCGGAATTTGCGGAAGATGAGCAGGGCACTGTATGGTTCAAGGACAGGATGTGTGTCCCTGATATTAAAAGCCTTCGGGAGACTATTTTAAAGGAGGCCCATGATTCGGATTATTCTATTCATCCTGGTAGTACCAAGATGTATCAGGATTTGAAGCGGAAGTATTGGTGGTATGGATTGAAAAGAGATGTAGCTGCACATGTGGCTATGTGCGATGTATGTCAAAGAGTTAAGGCTGAACATCAGAGGCCAGCTGGACTATTGCATCCACTGAAGATACCCGAGTGGAAATGGGAAGAGATTGGTATGGATTTCATTACTGGATTGCCTCGCACCCAGAAAGGATATGATGCTATATGGGTGATTGTGGATAGATTGACTAAAGTGGCTCACTTTATTCCTGTGAAGACTACTTATAAAGGTTCTCATCTAGCAGAATTATATATGGCTTGGATTGTGTGTTTACATGGAGTACCGAAGAAGATCGTGTCAGATCGAGGTTCGCAGTTTACCTCAAGATTTTGGAGAAGCTTTCATGAGAACATGAGTACAAAGTTGAATTTTAGTACAGCTTATCACCCCCAGACGGATGGACAGACTGAAAGGACTAATCAAGTTTTGGAAGATATGTTGAGAGCATGTGCCCTTCAGCATGGAGGAAGTTGGGACAAGAGTTTACCTTATGCTGAGTTCTCATATAATAATAGTTACCAGGCCAGTCTGAAGATGTCACCTTTTGAAGCTTTATATGGGAGGAAGTGCAGGACTCCTCTATATTGGGATCAGACTGGAGAAAGACAGTTCTTTGGGCCTGAACTGATTCAAGAAGCAGAAGAACAAGTCCGTATAATTCGAGATAATTTGAGAGTGGCTCAAACCAGGCAAAAGAGCTACGCTGATAATAGAAGAAGACCACTGGAATTCGAAGAAGGAGATTATGTGTATCTCAAGGTGTCACCACTTCGTGGAATGAGGAGATTCAAGGTTAAGGGCAAATTGTCCCCTCGCTACATTGGACCATTCTTGATCTTTAGGCGAGTTGGAGAGATGGCATACCAACTTGAGTTACCTGCTAGTCTATCAGATGTGCATAATGTGTTCCATGTATCTCAACTGAAGAAATGTCTCCGTGTCCCTGAGGAACAGTTACCAATGGAAGAGCTCAGTGTTCAAGGTGATTTGACTTACACGGAGTACCCGATCAAGATTTTGGATACATTGACTCGGGTGACAAGAAATAAGGTGATAAAGATGTGCAAAGTGCAATGGAGTCACCACGGTGAAGATGAAGCAACTTGGGAAAGAGAAGAAGAGCTTCGCATAGATTTTCCCCACCTTTTCTCTAGTTCTTCGTAAATCTCGAGGACGAGATGATTTTTAAGGGGGGTAGGATTTGTAACACCCACTTTGTAAATTGCTAGAAATAATACCAATAGAGAAACAATTTCTCTTCATGTGAGGTTGATCTTTATGCATCATATTATGTGAACATCATGCCCAAAAAACAATTAATAAAAATATATACTACCAAATTATGCATCATGCTCGATTTTATTCTGTGTGCATTTTGTGACAACATACAATAATGTGAAAAAGAAATATAGTAATACCCAAATGGGAATTTAAGATTTGAAAGAAATTCTAGAATTTAGAAGGGAAAAAGAAAGTAAGTATTGTGTGGATAAAATAAGTAATTAAAAATATATCATTCCAAGACTAGATTTTGAATTTGTATAATTTGACCCAAAGCTGAAATTTATATTCAAATTCAAATCTGGATTCAAATAATTATGAATAAAAAAAAAGAGAGAAGAAAACAAAATGGGAAAAAGAAAAAGAAAAAAGGGAAGAAACCTACCTGGGCTGGCTTACCGCAATTCAGCCCACTGGCGGGAGATCACCGCGCGGCCCAGCTCTTCCGCGCCCGCTCGCGCGTGCGGCTGACGAATGGGTCCCGCGCGTCACCCGCTGTCCCGCACCCACGATTGAACCGGCTACTCGCTGTCGCTGGGGCCCCACTGGTCAGCACGTTTCCCCTCTCAACGCCATTGCCGTGCGCTAGCTCAACGACCCGTGCGGGTAATGCGGGAGCCGTTGCCGTAATCTCGGACCTCCCTGCGCTATAAGGCTACGGATTAAGTGCCGCTCTCGCCCCTCATTGAGCCCGAGTGATTAGCCAGCACCGGCGTGTGTGGGAGCGGTCTGGGCGTAGCGCCATTGCCGCCGTGACGATTGACGCCGCATCCGCGCTCCGTCCTGCCTTCCTCGCCGGTAATCCCCACCTCCTTGCTGCGGAATCTCTCTGAGTTGGTATAGGTTCATACCGCGCCCGAATTAGGTCCATGGGGCATTGGGAATTGCTCGCCGGTGTTGAGTCTTACGTGAAATCGCCCCTTCACGTGGCCGGGGATCTCCACTGCGTGTCGCGGCGAGCCAATTCCTCCATGGCGCTCCTAATTGTAGCCACATCGTTTTGCGCTAACGGGGCATGGGTTTTTCACCGGGAAAATGGGGAACGCGGGTCTCCGGCGTTGCGCGCCGCCGTGGATTGCCGCCAGTGGGGCAATTCGAGCCCTAATCTTACCACCCGTGGCTTGGGCTGCTCACGAGAAAGCTGTTCGCGGGCATAATTGGTGTATGGTGCTCTAGGATCTTGGCAATTCCTCGCCGGAGCTGGGTGCGCCACCGTCGTCCACCTCCTTCCGTGGGCAGACCACACCATAACGCTTCCACCGGTGAGTCCTTAACCATTCTATCCTCCTCGTTCTACCCGACGTGTTGAACCGGTCTCTCGTGGGGTTTGGTCTCCCCGGCGTCTGTCACGTGAGTCATCGGAGGGCGCCGCCGCGCGGGGTACTCGCGCCGCCGTGACCTGTCTGGATGACGACGAAGCGCTCGGGTCCGTTGGATTCGGGCAGAACGGTGTAGATTAGATGCTGTGCATACCGTTTCGGCCGAGCGTGCGCGACCGTAGATCCGGGATCTGAGGTTGGAGCGTTGGTCTCGGTTATGTTGAACGCGGTCCGTTGATTGCAGATCGTAGGGCTGGCGTAGCTTATCCCTTCGTGGTAATGGATAATCTAATCGCAACCGTAGAACTCCGATCCAATGGCCAGTAAATCCCGGTACCCCTTCGCGGGTCAGTTTTCTTAAAGAGCCCTCGGACTTTAGTGGAATCAACCCGCGGTCCTTGTACGACTGTTCTCTGTGTCTGGGACGACTTACACCGAGACCCCTGCGCTTCGGCTTATTTGAGGCCCAGTCCAGTGCAGTTTGAAATTGATTAAATGAATTAGAAAATAGATTTTTAATATGAAAACAATTACTATAACTTGATAAATTCATAGAAAATCCATTTTTAGTCCAAACTACTTCATTCCAGTTGCTAAAATTTTGTAATATTGTTCTCTTTCACCTAGAGCCTCTGTTATGTCATGAAAACAGTAAGAAATTTATTTATCACTTAATCCTATTTAAAGCACATAAAACCTTTGAAAATGCATAACTTAAAATCTATAACTCAGAAAATTATGATTCCAGTTCCTAGGTTTTTATTTTAATATGTAGAATATTACTGTGTATTTCATTTATATGTTTGGTGTAATGTTAATTTCTCTGTATGCACTGTGCTTGTTTGTATTGTGGCGAGTAGAAGAGCCCGTTGCTGAGGATCCTGGTGAGCAGCAGGTTGAAGTAGCTGAGCAGGAGCTCATTGAAGGCAAGTTGTGCCCTTGACCACTTTTTACCCAATAATGTTCTTTAATATCATTTATCCATGCATAGGTTAATTTTGATGGGACCCAATAGGTCACCCTAGATTGTTTATCTCATTACCTTGTTTACCCCTGAATCACTTGGGTAGTTTGCTATTGCTTTATATGGTTTTGGGATAATCATTTATTATATCTATGTTCCAATTATTCTTGTTATTCTGTTTATGTTCATGTCGAGTTCATTAATGTTAATTGGAACATAGAGCTTAACTTGAGAACCACGTGCCACCACAAGGGAGGAATGGGACCCCTTGGCTGACTAATTAGGAAAGCTAGTGGAAGACTACCTTACCCGAAAGGGGCAAGGGCAGTAGGGGAGTGGTCAGTGTAGGGAGGTCCCTGGTTGATTTTGCTGCGATGGCAGTCAGCCAGGAACCCTGCATTGGAACTTCCTATAAACTGTAGCGGGTTTTCGGAAGCTAGTGGAACTTTGTAAAGGCCTCGTAGTGTTGCCCTGCCGCGCTTCCTAGGTAGAGGTGTATGGGACTCGCGACCCCTTGGCAGATGGGTAACATGACTTGTGGGTAAAGGGTACAACCTCTGCAGAGTGTAAAACTGGTATACTAGCCGAGCTCACGGTCATGAGCAGCTCAGGACTCTCTGATGTTTAAATTATGGAACTTAAATTCAATTTTGTCATTTGCATTGCATGGGTTTATTATTAATTTTGTTCTATTACTTTACTTATGGTTTGGTATTTACTTACACTTAGTAATTGCTAATAAAATTTTGACCAACTACTTAAAAGCAATGCTCAGCTTTAACCCCTATCATTGATTAGCCTTACACATCACATGAACTCACACCTTTGTGAGTTTGTGTCCACTGGTTCCCCACAACTTGTTGAGCTATGATCATGTGTGAGCTCACCCTTGCTATCTCACACACCCCCCCACAGGAGAAGATCAGGTGGTTCAGGAGGAGCCGCCTAACACTGAGGAGTTCGATCTGATCTAGGTGGCGTTTCCCAGTCGACATTTGCGCCGATGATCCTTAGTTCGTTTTATGTTTACACTTTTATTTTGTAATAAGTCTTCCGCTATGTAATAAATACTCTGATGTTTTATGACATTTATCTCTATACACTCTGTTATTATATATGTTGTCTTCTTGGCGCATGTATGAGATGCACCCGGCTTTGTTCCTTAAATCCGGGTGTGACAGAAGTGGTATCAGAGGAAATGTTGACTGTAGGACGAAACCTAGATAGAAATGGACAAAACCCTTACCTACTTATCTTATTCTGATTCATTCCACACTTACCTTACTCTGACTCATTCTATACTCATCTCATCTTGATCTTGTCTCACCTTCTACTGTTCTACTCTGATCATTCTTACCTTTTCTACTCTAAGACAAGATGGATTTCACACCTTGGAATCCCTACCCTTATGACATTTTTAAGAGATAGGGAACCTAAGACAAAATTAAAACTATTTTCTCTATTTAAAAATATTGTTTGATTGTGCTGATGCTAAATGCCTGATTTGCTTCTTTGATTGATTGAACTATGGACATCTTAGTATGTACCACCATAAGGTATTGAATTAGCTAGGATATGTAAAATATTAATCTGCTTAGCTAAAAAGTCCCCCAAAGTAACCTGATTTGTAAATACCTGCCTGGTCTATTATCTTCTTACCATATGTATCTAACTCAGATGGTCAATACCAGGCGGGGTGGTGGAATTGATTTGCCTCCTAATCGACATACTCGGAGGATATACAGACAACCCCAGCCACAACCTGCAGAGATGAATCCTCCTAATCCTCCACCAGGCGGAGTTGACCCACTGGTTGCTGCTCAGATGGCGGTGATGCAGCAAATGGCAGATACTATGGCTGATATGCGTGCCCAGATGCAGCAAGAACGTCAGGAGATGCGTCAGGAGAGAGAAGATATACGCCAGGAGTTGCGCCAGGAGCGAGATGAGATACGCCAGGAAAGGAGGGCGCAACAACAGTAGCTGCAACAGCAAATGCAACAACAGCAGCAGCAACAGCAGCAACAAGTGCCACTGCCTCCACCACCACCACCAGTTCCACCTCGTGATAAGCACCGGGAGTTCATGAGCCATAAGCCACACACATTTGCAAGCTCACCTGATCCACTGGACGCGGATGATTGGCTGAAGTCCGTTGAGAAGATGCTGAATATTGCACAATGCACTGACCGGGAGAAGGTTTTATATGCTTCTGGACGTCTGATTGGTCCTGCTGCTGACTGGTGGGATTCTTATACTGCTGCCCATGATGCTGCGGATACTATTACTTGGGCAGAGTTTAGTACACAGTTCAGGAACTACCATATTCCCGCTGGTATGATAAAGATCAAGAAGAAGGAATTTCTGTCGCTGAAGCAAGGAAGTATGTCAGTCAGCGAGTACCGCGACAAGTTTATTCAGTTATCCAGATATGCCCCTGAAGAAGTTGCTGAAGACGAGAGGAAGCAAGAGCATTTCATTGAAGGACTTAATGGACCACTGCAGTATGCTCTTGTGGCACACACATTTCCATCATTTCAGAGACTGTTGGATAAGGCTCTTGCTATTGAACACAAGCGTGTTCAGCTGGGTGATTTGAAGAGAAAGACAATATCTCAAGGACAAGGAAGCAGCAGTGTTCGTCCTCGCTACAGTTCACCACAGGGTACACCGACTCGACCAGGAGGACCACGCCCAGTTCAGCAATCACCACTGAGGACTCCACCTCCTCGACAGGCTACCCCCACTGGCACCCCGACGAAGTTTTCAGGACAGAGTCCGGGCACTCAATGTTTCAAGTGTGGGAAGATTGGTCATTATGCAAATGTCTGCCCACAGAGGATTGCTACTACTCCAGTTCAGAACAAGCAACAGACCCCTGGCAAGGGATATTCTATTGCCAAGGTTAATCAAGTCAGCGTTGATGCTACTCCGGATGGAGGGGACCTCGTAATTGGTATGTTTTATGTTAATGCAATTCCTGCAACCATATTATTTGATTCTGGTGCTACACATTCATTCATGTCTGCTAGATATGCCAACGCAAATGAAATACCACTGCTAAATATAAGAAAACCCATGATAGTAATTACACCTAAAGGGCCAGTTGAGGCGAATCAAATGACACGTAGATTGACATTAACCATTATGGGTAGAGAATTTGGAGCTACTGCTATAATATTGGAGTCAAGCAGTATAGATTTGATCCTTGGTATGTCATGGCTAAGAAAGGCAAAGGCCGTTATAGCATGTGGTAGAGGTACCGTAGAACTCACTACCACTAAAGGAGAAAGGTTTCAAGTTAATATTGCAGTAACCTCCTCATCTATGCGTGCAATGTTCTTTATGCCTGAGGAGTTTGTTGGTGACAATATCCGGGTGGTTAGAGATTTTCCGGATGTCTTTCCAGAGGAGTTACCAGGGATGCCACCTGATAGAGAAGTTGAGTTTGTTATTGATCTCTTACCTGGAACCGCCCCTATTTCTAAACGGCCATATAGAATGTCCGTAGAAGAGCTGAAGGAACTTAAGAAGCAGTTAACTGAGTTACAAGAGGCTGGGTACATTCGTCCGAGTTCCTCACCTTGGGGAGCACCGGTTCTGTTTGTACAGAAGAAGGATGGATCGCAACGGATGTGTGTGGATTATAGATCTCTTAATGATGTTACGGTAAAGAACAAGTATCCGTTGCCCCGTATTGAGGATCTATTTGATCAGATGAGAGGTGCTAGAGTATTCTCGAAGATTGATCTCCGATCCGGTTACCATCAGATGAGGATCAGACCATCGGATATTCCCAAGACGGCTTTCTCGACTCGATATGGATTATATGAGTTTACTGTTATGTCGTTTGGATTAACCAATGCACCAGCTTATTTTATGAACTTAATGAACAAGGTGTTTATGGAGTATTTGGACAGATTCGTCGTGGTATTCATCGACGATATTCTTATTTATTCTCAGAGTGATAGTGATCACGAGGAACATCTGAGGTTGGTGCTACAAAAGCTACGAGATAATCAACTCTATGCCAAGTTCAGCAAGTGCGAGTTTTGGATTGGCGAGGTGCCATTTCTTGGTCATATTATTTCTAATGGAGGAATAGCAGTGGATCCTGCTAAGGTTAAGGAGATAATGGAGTGGAGAGTACCCACTACAGTTACTGAGATTCGAAGTTTCTTGGGATTAGCAGGCTATTATCGGAGATTTATTGAAGGATTTTCTAAGATTGCTAAGCCTATGACTTCGCTTTTGGAGAAAGGAAAAGAATTTAAGTGGGACGAGAAGTGTCAAGACAGCTTTGATCTATTGAAAAAGAGGTTGATGTCGCCACCAGTATTGGTTATGCCAGACCTACAGAAAGGATTTGATATCTATTGTGATGCATGTGGCCAAGGCTTGGGATGTGTGCTCATGCAGGAAGGACATGTGATTGCATATGCTTCTCGTCAGTTACGCAAACATGAATTGAACTACCCCACTCATGACTTGGAATTGGCAGCCGTTGTGCATGCGCTTAAGATTTGGAGACATTATGTTATGGGAACCAAGTGCCAAGTATATACGGATCATAAGAGTTTGAAGTATATATTCACTCAGAAGGATCTCAACCTTAGGCAACGCCGTTGGTTGGAGCTTATTAAGGATTATGATTTGGAGATTCACTATCACCCGGGCAAGGCAAATTTGGTTGCAGATGCCTTGAGTCGCAAGGAGCATGTTCATTCAGCTATTGTTGCCCAGCTACCCGATGAGATTGTTGAGGACTTCAGGAGACTTAACCTGGGGATAGTTGCTCATACTGAGGGAGTTACTATTGATGTGGAACCTACTTTGGAGCAAGAGATCCGCAAAGGACAAGTTGATGATGCTAAAATAAAAGAGATTAAGGATCTGATTACTGAAGGACGAGTTCCGGAATTTGCGGAAGATGAGCAGGGCACTGTATGGTTCAAGGACAGGATGTGTGTCCCTGATATTAAAAGCCTTCGGGAGACTATTTTAAAGGAGGCCCATGATTCGGATTATTCTATTCATCCTGGTAGTACCAAGATGTATCAGGATTTGAAGCGGAAGTATTGGTGGTATGGATTGAAAAGAGATGTAGCTGCACATGTGGCTATGTGCGATGTATGTCAAAGAGTTAAGGCTGAACATCAGAGGCCAGCTGGACTATTGCATCCACTGAAGATACCCAAGTGGAAATGGGAAGAGATTGGTATGGATTTCATTACTGGATTGCCTCGCACCCAGAAAGGATATGATGCTATATGGGTGATTGTGGATAGATTGACTAAAGTGGCTCACTTTATTCCTGTGAAGACTACTTATAAAGGTTCTCAGCTAGCAGAATTATATATGGCTCGGATTGTGTGTTTACATGGAGTACCGAAGAAGATCGTGTCAGATCGAGGTTCGCAGTTTACCTCAAGATTTTGGAGAAGCTTTCATGAGAACATGAGTACAAAGTTGAATTTTAGTACAGCTTATCACCCCCAGACGGATGGACAGACTGAAAGGACTAATCAAGTTTTGGAAGATATGTTGAGAGCATGTGCCCTTCAGCATGGAGGAAGTTGGGACAAGAGTTTACCTTATGCTGAGTTCTCATATAATAATAGTTACCAGGCCAGTCTGAAGATGTCACCTTTTGAAGCTTTATATGGGAGGAAGTGCAGGACTCCTCTATATTGGGATCAGACTGGAGAAAGACAGTTCTTTGGGCCTGAACTGATTCAAGAAGCAGAAGAACAAGTCCGTATAATTCGAGAGAATTTGAGAGTGGCTCAAACCAGGCAAAAGAGCTACGCTGATAATAGAAGAAGACCACTGGAATTCGAAGAAGGAGATTATGTGTATCTCAAGGTGTCACCACTTCGTGGAATGAGGAGATTCAAGGTTAAGGGCAAATTGTCCCCTCGCTACATTGGACCATTCTTGATCTTTAGGCGAGTTGGAGAGATGGCATACCAACTTGAGTTACCTGCTAGTCTATCAGATGTGCATAATGTGTTCCATGTATCTCAACTGAAGAAATGTCTCCGTGTCCCTGAGGAACAGTTACCAATGGAAGATCTCAGTGTTCAAGGTGATTTGACTTACACGGAGTACCCGATCAAGATTTTGGATACATTGACTCGGGTGACAAGAAATAAGGTGATAAAGATGTGCAAAGTGCAATGGAGTCACCACGGTGAAGATGAAGCAACTTGGGAAAGAGAAGAAGAGCTTCGCATAGATTTTCCCCACCTTTTCTCTAGTTCTTCGTAAATCTCGAGGACGAGATTATTTTTAAGGGGGGTAGGATTTGTAACACCCACTTTGTAAATTGCTAGAAATAATACCAATAGAGAAACAATTTCTCTTCATGTGAGGTTGATCTTTATGCATCATATTATGTGAACATCATGCCCAAAAAACAATTAATAAAAATATATACTACCAAATTATGCATCATGCTCGATTTTATTCTGTGTGCATTTTGTGACAACATACAATAATGTGAAAAAGAAATATAGTAATACCCAAATGGGAATTTAAGATTTGAAAGAAATTCTAGAATTTAGAAGGGAAAAAGAAAGTAAGTATTGTGTGGATAAAATAAGTAATTAAAAATATATCATTCCAAGACTAGATTTTGAATTTGTATAATTTGACCCAAAGCTGAAATTTATATTCAAATTCAAATCTGGATTCAAATAATTATGAATAAAAAAAAAGAGAGAAGAAAACAAAATGGGAAAAAGAAAAAGAAAAAAGGGAAGAAACCTACCTGGGCTGGCTTACCGCAATTCAGCCCACTGGCGGGAGATCACCGTGCGGCCCAGCTCTTCCGCGCCCGCTCACGCGTGCGGCTGACGAATGGGTCCCGCGCGTCACCCGCTGTCCCGCACCCACGATTGAACCGGCTACTCGCTGTCGCTGGGGCCCCACTGGTCAGCACGTTTCCCCTCTCAACGCCATTGCCGTGCGCGAGCTCAACGACCCGTGCGGGTAATGCGGGAGCCGTTGCCGTAATCTCGGACCTCCCTGCGCTATAAGGCTACGGATTAAGTGCCGCTCTCGCCCCTCATTGAGCCCGAGTGATTAGCCAGCACCGGCGTGTGTGGGAGCGGTCTGGGCGTAGCGCCATTGCCGCCGTGACGATTGACGCCGCATCCGCGCTCCGTCCTGCCTTCCTCGCCGGTAATCCCCACCTCCTTGCTGCGGAATCTCTCTGAGTTGGTATAGGTTCATACCGCGCCCGAATTAGGTCCATGGGGCATTGGGAATTGCTCGCCGGTGTTGAGTCTTACGTGAAATCGCCCCTTCACGTGGCCGGGGATCTCCACTGCGTGTCGCAACGAGCCAATTCCTCCATGGCGCTCCTAATTGTAGCCACATCGTTTTGCGCTAACGGGGCATGGGTTTTTCACCGGGAAAATGGGGAACACGGGTCTCCGGCGTTGCGCGCCGCCGTGGATTGCCGCCAGTGGGGCAATTCGAGCCCTAATCTTACCACCCGTGGCTTGGGCTGCTCACGAGAAAGCTGTTCGCGGGCATAATTGGTGTATGGTGCTCTAGGATCTTGGCAATTCCTCGCCGGAGCTGGGTGCGCCACCGTCGTCCACCTCCTTCCGTGGGTAGACCACACCATAACGCTTCCACCGGTGAGTCCTTAACCATTCTATCCTCCTCGTTCTACCCGACGTGTTGAACCGGTCTCCCGTGGGGTTTGGTCTCCCCGGCGTCTGTCACGTGAGTCATCGGAGGGCGCCGCCGCGCGGGGTACTCGCGCCGCCGTGACCTGTCTGGATGAAGACGAAGCGCTCGGGTCCGTTGGATTCGGGCGGAACGGCGTAGATTAGATGCTGTGCATACCGTTTCGGCCGAGCGTGCGCGACCGTAGATCCGGGATCTGAGGGTGGAGCGTTGGTCTCGGTTATGTTGAACGCGGTCCGTTGATCGCAGATCGTAGGGCTGGCGTAGCTTATCCCTTCGTGGTAATGGATAATCTAATTGCAACCGTAGAACTCCGATCCAATGGCCAGTAAATCCCGGTACCCCTTCGCGGGTCAGTTTTCTTAAAGAGCCCTCGGACTTTAGTGGAATCAACCCGCGGTCCTTGTACGACTGTTCTCTGTGTCTGGGACGACTTACACCGAGACCCCTGCGCTTCGGCTTATTTGAGGCCCAGTCCAGTGCGGTTTGAAATTGATTAAATGAATTAGAAAATAGATTTTTAATATGAAAACAATTACTATAACTTGATAAATTCATAGAAAATCCATTTTTAGTCCAAACTACTTCATTCCAGTTGCTAAAATTTTGTAATATTGTTCTCTTTCACCTAGAGCCTCTGTTATGTCATGAAAACAGTAAGAAATTTATTTATCACTTAATCCTATTTAAAGCACATAAAACCTTTGAAAATGCATAACTTAAAATCTATAACTCAGAAAATTATGATTCCAGTTCCTAGGTTTTTATTTTAATATGTAGAATATTACTGTGTATTTCATTTATATGTTTGGTGTAATGTTAATTTCTCTGTATGCACTGTGCTTGTTTGTATTGTGGCGAGTAGAAGAGCCCGTTGCTGAGGATCCTGGTGAGCAGCAGGTTGAAGTAGCTGAGCAGGAGCTCATTGAAGGCAAGTTGTGCCCTTGACCACTTTTTACCCAATAATGTTCTTTAATATCATTTATCCATGCATAGGTTAATTTTGATGGGACCCAATAGGTCACCCTAGATTGTTTATCTCATTACCTTGTTTACCCCTGAATCACTTGGGTAGTTTGCTATTGCTTTATATGGTTTTGGGATAATCATTTATTATATCTATGTTCCAATTATTCTTGTTATTCTGTTTATGTTCATGTCGAGTTCATTAATGTTAATTGGAACATAGAGCTTAACTTGAGAACCACGTGCCACCACAAGGGAGGAATGGGACCCCTTGGCTGACTAATTAGGAAAGCTAGTGGAAGACTACCTTACCCGAAATGGGCAAGGGCAGTAGGGGAGTGGTCAGTGTAGGGAGGTCCCTGGTTGATTTTGCTGCGATGGCAGTCAGCCAGGAACCCTGCATTGGAACTTCCTATAAACTGTAGCGGGTTTTCGGAAGCTAGTGGAACTTTGTAAAGGCCTCGTAGTGTTGCCCTGCCGCGCTTCCTAGGTAGAGGTGTATGGGACTCGCGACCCCTTGGCAGATGGGTAACATGACTTGTGGGTAAAGGGTACAACCTCTGCAGAGTGTAAAACTGGTATACTAGCCGAGCTCACGGTCATGAGCAGCTCAGGACTCTCTGATGTTTAAATTATGGAACTTAAATTCAATTTTGTCATTTGCATTGCATGGGTTTATTATTAATTTTGTTCTATTACTTTACTTATGGTTTGGTATTTACTTACACTTAGTAATTGCTAATAAAATTTTGACCAACTACTTAAAAGCAATGCTCAGCTTTAACCCCTATCATTGATTAGCCTTACACATCACATGAACTCACACCTTTGTGAGTTTGTGTCCACTGGTTCCCCACAACTTGTTGAGCTATGATCATGTGTGAGCTCACCCTTGCTATCTCACACACCCCCCACAGGAGAAGATCAGGTGGTTCAGGAGGAGCCGCCTAACACTGAGGAGTTCGATCTGATCTAGGTGGCGTTTCCCAGTCGACATTTGCGCCGACGATCCTTAGTTCGTTTATGTTTACACTTTTATTTTGTAATAAGTATTCCGCTATGTAATAAATACTCTGATGTTTTATGACATTTATCTCTATACACTCTGTTATTATATATGTTGTCTTCTTGGCGCATGTATGAGATGCACCCGGCTTTGTTCCTTAAATCCGGGTGTGACAAGTGAATAGGATCAACTTTGGAGCTCTATATCTTTAATTCTACAAGGATTTTTCCCTAGGTCAACACATCAAAATTTATAGACCTATTATAGGAGCATAACTTTGTTTAAGTCACAAGACATGAGTATTGTACAAAAATTGGAGTTAAATGGACTTAAAGTATTGCTGTTAGTCATCCATATAGTCTGAAACTGGTCTGGTAGTGAGTTCTAATGAACTTTGGACTCGATTCAAGCTCAATGGAGTAAGCAAATGAGCAAGGTCTCTATTGCAGGATTTTAGCTGTTTTATAGAGCTACAACTTTGATACAGAGGGATTAAGTAGTTACTACATAAAAATCTGAGATCTGGGCTCTGCAAATCGATCTGTCAGGCGCTCTGATGAAACTCTGATGGTACAATGACTTAATAAGATCGTAGATTCAGCCCCCTCGCCGCCGGTGACCTCCGCGCTCGGATTCGCGCCGGCCGCCACGATTCGTGCCTTGGATGAGTGGATTACGCTTGACAGTGAAAAGATCTTCATCGTGGATGAGTTTGTGGCACTGTGGCCACCCTATCACCGTGCCCACTTGCCTGCGACGTGGCCGCATGGTCTTCGCCATGGCTGCCGCTGTTCACCCAGTCGCGCCATGCCTTGGGATGTCTTACCACGTCATTGTAAGTCGTGGTGATTACCCAGTGACCGCCATGGTAGATCACCGCGATGACTCAGTCCCTTTCTCCGACGGCCAGCATTTCCCTTCCAAATTCGGAGCCACCGCTCAAAGACCCTATAAATTGATGCCCTAGCCTGCTCCACTAAGTAATTGTGTACCTAGTGAACCAGCCCTCACCTCCAATCGTCCCCCACAGCTCCCCAATTTGGGATTTCCCCAAATCAGTCAAGAACCCCACCGTATGTGAGCTCGTCGTGGTTATCTCTCCACTGGTCTAATCACGCCCTCCTCGCTCTTGTTTCAGCACTCTTGTGTGCTCTTGATGCTTCTCGAACCGACCAATTGAGCTA
Source organism: Zea luxurians (assembly GCA_029449295.1). Taxonomy (NCBI): domain Eukaryota; kingdom Viridiplantae; phylum Streptophyta; class Magnoliopsida; order Poales; family Poaceae; genus Zea; species Zea luxurians. The sequence goes on along the minus strand of JAOPSE010000025.1, from coordinate 12,051,914 downwards.
GAACACGTAGGATCACCGAGAACGCTTCGGTTCATCCGTAGTTCGTGTTATCACCGTGGATAGAGAGATTAGGAGCTAGAACTTTGCAATTAATTGAGGGATTCTTGTCGCTGGGGGTAGAATTAGGTGTCAGCCGAGTTAGGGGTCCGGTCGTTGTGTATATTGGCTGGTACAGGTTTCCCGGAGGTCATGCTCACCGGTGTTCGGCATCAGAAACTCGGGTCTGCAAAGAAATAGAAGTGCGAGGGCCTCGGTGCAAATGTCAGTGAGATAAGGGAATAGTGTCATGACCTCTGTTCGAGTTGTTCGAATCAGCAGGGACCTTTGCGCGAAACCGACAACGCGGGCGTGGGCGCACGTGTGTTCTCCCTTCTGCAGGCTAACTTGGGCTGAATTAAGCCCAACACTATTCATTGTTTCTCTTTTTCTTTTTGCTAATAGATTAGGAAATGTGTAGAAAATTGTAGAAAAATGATAAAATTATGAGACCAATTTTACTGGACTTCTAAATTCACATAGTATTTAGTAAAAATAGTTATAAGATTTTTAGACCTAACCAGGAATTGAAGAAGAAGAGGCTGCACCGTCAGCTAAGAATCCACCTGCCGGGAACTGTTTTTACTTTTATATTTGTGGAACAGAGCCTGACTCCCCTACAACACAAGGCAAGTCTCGGTGCATTTACCTTTCCTTGTGATTTTAAACTCTTTATCACTTGAATGATGTATTATGTGATAGGAGTTGGGTGTTAAGCCAATTGCTGCATTTCTTTCCTTAGAACTGTTTTACCATTCCTTGGTTACCTGCTTTTTACTAAAAGGTTTTCTGATGCTTAGCCTTTCTTTAGAAAGCAAAAAGGTTTTGTTTTAAACCAAAGGTGATGCTTCAAAGGGAAGGGGATGTTTTCAAAAATAAAAACTTGATGATGGATCCATCATGGCCATGATGGGTTCAACTTCAGAAAAGATGTACCTCTATCAGGTACCAAACTTTGGGATTTTAAATGATAAAGCTGAGACCGGGCAGGTGACTTGCACGAGAAGAGAGTCTCAGTGTAGTGTCTCCATCTGAGTCGATTAAGGACCGTGTCGATGTAGGCTTGATGATTGAGGACCTTTTAACTGGTCACATGCCTCGTCATGAGTAAACTTTGCCTCGGGTGGACTAATACCAGAAAGGCCAACACGCAATGGGAGTAGAGAGATGGCAAGAGTAGCATGTACCCTCCATGGCAAGAGGCTGGATGGTGGTGTATCTGTGCTCTCGGTTGGTGTGAACCCAGTCTGGTCTTAAGAAACCCAGTGGCGAGTTGACATATGCAAGGGTTAAGTGCTACATATGTCGTGTGATTAGAGATCCCCAGCTGGGTATTAATCGATTCGGATCATTGTTACTTCTTGGATATGAAGACTTGGTCACTGTCCTACACATAGCAATCCAGTAAAGTAAAAGGGTGATAAAAGATGGGTAGTATAGGTCAAGTGCTTGAACTAGGGTAAAAAGAACTCTAGCTACAGGTAATGACTTAACTAGCTAATAAAATTGGACTTTTAAGGATCCACTATTAGTAAGCATTTCTGCAAAACAGAGTCTTTGATTCTTGAATAGCCTTACCTTGACTCCCTCAAGCCAACATATCCTTGAGAGTCTTTTCTTGTGAAGGGTAAGACTTGCGAAAGTACACTTCGTACTCAGGGTTTTTGAACCCATGTTGTTGTGGGTGAGGAAACAACAGACTTTTGTTGTTTTTGTTCTAAGGTGGTGCCCAAGGAAGAACCTCAGCAGTGAAGTGGTGGTGGGAGGATGTTCGTCTCCCTCTTGAAAAACAATATACTTTTATGCGGGAGGGGTTTTTGCCTCCCAGTTCTGTAATAATAATACTCTGCACTCATACGCCCTGGTTTTATATTAACTATAATACTCTTTCTCTATATTTGAATAAATGTAAATTAAGTTATTGTAATTGCTTCTGCTATTCTTTTCCTCTGATGTGTTGTAATATCTGCATGACGGGTGAAGCGCTCTTGGGCGAGGATTTGAGGATACAGTTACCAAACTTGTCGAGTGATTATGTGCATCTACAGGGTTGTCCAAAGTCCGTTGGACAAGGACAACTATAGGTGGGGCTAATAACTTGGGAGATTCCGTCATAGAGAGCATGGAACAGCGAGCAGTTGAGTCAACTACCTGATCTATTATAGGGAGCCCAAAGGGATCCTTCGGACAATGCATGTTGAGATCAGTATAGTCGACGCACATGCGCCAATCAACTTTATTCTTTTTGAGTACAAGAACAGGATTTGCTAGCCACTCTGAGTGCAGTACGTCCCTAATGAATCTTGCAGACACTAAGCGGGCTAACTCGGCGCGAATAGCTTCCCTTTTGTTAGGCATGAAACGACGCAACTTCTGTCAAATTGGCCTTGCTCGAGGATACACCTTCAATTTGTGCTCGGCCAGTTCTCTCGAGACTCTCGACATATCCACAGGTTGTCATGTGAATACGTCTCGGTTATCTTGCATGAACCGGACAAGCATGATTTCCTATTTGTCATCAAGATTGGAACTTATGATGGCAGTCTTGCGCTCGTCAGCGAATCCCAGATTGATCCTCTTAGTCTTTTCAGTCGGCCGTATAGAGGTCACGGCTTGAGCTTCATTGGTGGGTATAGTGAGACCCTCCTCCTCCAGCTTGGTGTTTGCCTACGCGAGGGGAGCTGTCGAGGGCCCAGTAGTGAGAGTTGCTTGAATGGCTCCCCGAAAGCACTCTGCGGCGCCTTGGAAGTCAGCGCATACAATGATGATTCCTAGATGTCCCGACATCTTCAGTATCATGTACGGGTAATGCGGAATAGCCATGAACTTCGCCAGTCCCGGCCTCCCGATGATGGCATTGTACCCGCAGTCGAAACGCGCCACCTCGAACCTTAGGAACTCGGTTCTATAGTTCTCTAGAGTCCCAAAGGTGACGGGCATGTAGATGTGCTAGAGCGGGTACTCCCCTTCGGTTGGCACGATGCCGAAGAAAAGAGTATTTGACTCGGTGAGGTCTTTGAGTTTGACCCCTAGGGCCTGGAGGGTTCGAGGGAAGGTGACATTGATGCTGCTTCCCCCATCCACTAATACTTTCTTTACCTGGCTCTCTCGGATCACTGGATCAACGAGGAGAGGGTACTTGTCGGGATGATCAAAGTTGAGCCATTGATCAGCATGGCTAAAGGTTATTGCATGCTCCGACCACCAGTAAGGGGCTAGGGCACTGGTGGTGGCCACCCGGACCTGTCGGTCGTTGAGCTTTTGCTGCCTCTGGTTCTTTTGTGCTTCGTGCCCTTCGAAGATGACGTTGACCTCCCTGTCAATGCACAGAAAAGCTCCGCCCCCTCACACTTGTTGCTGCTGAGGCTGCCTGGGCTCGCTAGGCTCTCCTCGCGCCGGGGGAGGCGGTAGAGGCTCGAATGGTCGGCTATGCCCGACGGAATGCTTGAAGTCCCTGTAGTTTCAGAGGGTGTCGTGCATGTCCTTGTGGTACGGGCACTGGGCGTCGAGGATTTCATCCAGTGTTCGTTCCCCTCTGCATGGTGCACTGCGGGCTCGAGCGGCAGGTGGCTCGATGGCATGCACCTCCTCGCGAGGCCTCTTCTCCCAGTGCCGATCTGGCTGCTAGTTCGTGTCACGCTGTGGCATGGGTGGCGCAGACTTCGTGCCTCCGATGAGGTCCTGGGCCCGTTCATCCGCGGTGATGTAGAGGTCTGCCTCCCGGAACAATTGCTCGGAGGTGGTCAGTGCTTTCTGGAGTATGGCTCGGACGCAAACCGAGTCATTGGATCCCCGGTAGCAATCCTCAATCACCGCTGTCTCAACGACTTCGGGGATACGGTTCCTTATGGTCTAAAACCTCTTGAGGTATGACTGGAGTGTTTCATCGCCCTGGTGTCTAATGGATTTGAGGTCCCATGGTTGCGCCGGCTTGTTAAAGAGGGACTGGAAGTTGGTGATGAAGCGCCGACTGAAATTGCTCCAATCGTCCATGTAGTGTCATGGCAGATGTCGGAGCCACTGCAATGCGTCTTGCCCCAGGACAATGGGCAAATACGCCGTCATTACGTCTTCCGTCGCCCTGGCGGCCCAGGCGGCGGTCGTGTGGACGACCAACCAGCCACCCGAGTCCTGCTTGGGCTCGTACTTGTCGACATTGGAGACCTTGAAGTTGGGAGGCCACTAGATGGCCCGGAGACGCGGGGTAAGTGCAGAGACTCCGCACGTGTCTTCCTGTCGGCGTTCGTGAGGTCGGTCCCAAGGAGGGGAGTTGGTAGTGTGTTGTCTCAACCGTCCCTAGAACAAGCCACTGGTCGAGGCCGCAGCTAACTCAACCCGGGTGATGCGACTTCGAGCCAGGATGTCGTGATCCCGATCATACTCCTCCCAGCGCCTTATCTCACTTTCGTGCCATCGGTCGCATGAAGCGTTGATGGAACTCCACACGTCTCGCCGACTATTGATGGCATGGCGTAGGTCGCTTGGAGGATGAGCGATGGGTACAAGGTGATTAGCTGCTCGTGTAAGCAGCCACCGGTAGCCCTCCGCGTCTGGAGTTCGTGGGAGGCGTCAGCTATCTGGGCCAGCAAAGTCGAGGCACAGGTTTCAAGCAAAGAGAGGGTTCTCTCGGCGCAGCCTTGCACCTTGCTTGGCTTGCTCTCGCTCTCGGTCCTAAGCTTGTCGGCGATCACGACGATGAGAGTTCCGCCTTTCTCGGTGTACTCGTCCATCGGGAGTTTCTCCCACTTCTGAGGCTTTGTCTCGGGATACGGGCTGCACTGGGTCCCGTTCCCCAGCCTCGTGATGTCGCCGTATGTTCCAGTGTCTGTTCCTTCATCGTCGTGCCTCACGCTGGGGAAGTTCCTCCCCTTGCATGGTTGGCTCATCGTCGAAGACAGGTACTGATTCCAATCTCCCCTCGATGAAGAGGACATCGGGGTAGAAAGGAGCCGGTGCGGTGGCGCTCTTCCTTCCATCCTCCTTTGAGGGCGGAGGCGTCAGAAAGATGACTCGGCGAGCTCTCGTCTCTTGACTCGGGAAGTTTGCTTCCTTGTTTCGAGTGATCTGTGTCCACTCCTTTGTGGGCGAGGTGGACAACAGAGTTTTTTGGGTAGGTGGGCTCCTGATTTTTTGTTTGTAAGAGGTCATCTTTGCTTGGGATGCGGGCGGCTATGCCACCCGCTGTTCTAATCTGGCTTCCCTTGGGATTTTCGAGGAAAGCTCCTTCTCCGACAGATCTGCTATGCGGTGCAGAGTTCCCTCTTCATCCACTATGGATGAGATGGTTCCGAAGCAGAACATGGTCCCGGGGTGAAGGGTAATCTTGCACTTGGAGGTGATGGCCATTGAGCTAGCTTAGATCAATGACACACCCCCTACCTGGTGCGCCAGCTATCGGTGTTTAGAGTCTGACCACACACCCAGGGTTACCCCTTGCGGTGCTTTTGGGTAGGACAGTGCTGTTGACTGTAGCTGAATGGTTCACGCGCGATGCGTGAGAGAGGGACAAGCAATTTTCTACAGGTTCGAGCCACTTGGAGAGGCGTAATACCCTACTTCCCAAGGTGGATCTTTATGTGATGGGTTACATGTGAAGTCTCTTGAATGGAGAAAAGCTAATGAGATAGGTAGATGGTCGATGGAAATGATGGGGTACCTCCTAGGCCTTATATACTCGACCGTGAGGCAGTCCATGCGTACATGAGGATCACATGTTTCCTAAATAATAGTGAACCGACTGAACTGATCTTCCTACAATCTTGCCGACTTGTCCTTAATCCGCCCCGATATTCAAGGACCCCATGCGTGGGAAAGTCGGGTGGTCGCTGGGGATGGCGCACGGGTTGACAGATTGCCTGGGCTTGAGTCTGTTACCTTTTTAGGTCGGCCCATTCCACCAGTAGCTCTAGCCCGGCCCACGAAGGGATGGCCTTGTGGGGTACCTGGCTCGAGGCCTCGCGCGAGGCCTTCTTGCCTTCTAGTGGACCTGAGGGATATCTGTCCCCCACACCTAGGGCACAAGGGACCCTGAGAACTTAAATTTCTCATGAGTGTCCTGGGACATATGGTGCCTCAACACCTTAAATTATTTTGGCTGAGGATACCCAACGATAATGGGGCCTAGGCCTTAATCCATCTTCATAGACTGGCTTTGTAAGTGCGAGAGTGCCCTGGGGTCTAGTAGTGACTCTTTATGAGACTTATAATCATTCCTTTGATGTGCCCCATATCAAGTTACATGGAGAGTAAAGCTCCTGCCCTGGCTAGGGCCAGTAGAGGTCTCATGTTATGGAACCTCAGGACGATTGTCCTACTGGTTGGGCTTTACAATATACCGGGATTCTTGAACAAGTCTTGGCATCATTAAGAAGTATAATGTTCCTCAAACGTTAGCAGTGATCGTGATAAAATAAGTCTTGTTACTCTCTTGGACTCGATTGCTACAACGATGTCGACAACAATCCATAGATTTGGAGTAGCATGAAAACACTAAATAAAAGGAATAATGCATGTTACTCTGCTATTCAAATTAACTTCAGCGTTGTTACTATTATTGTAACGTAGTCTCATATTTTCTTATAACCGATTACCTAAAAATAAATCAATAAAGACAAGGAAAAATAATATAGCTCAAGAATAAATAATTTAGGGACTGCTCCGTAGTAAACATGTCATGTTCATGGACGGTCATCAAGATTTGGATGATACATAGTATCACCAATGCATGTTCATTGTAATCTGTGTATGCTACAATGGAAAAGCTAGTTCGTTCGCGTGTCGCCATCGATGCATAATGCAACTTGGTTCTTATATAAAATGAGAAAAAAATTCTAAGGAAATTCAGAACTAGCATAAGCACTCTGTTCTTATATAAAGTGAGGCCATCCTTAGTGGTATAGTCACCAGAAGTAGAGCGAACCAAAAGAGCTTAAAACACATAAGCCATATCCAAATGTTGGACATACATGTCAAGGACAACTTGAAGCCAAGTAGGCTATAAAGTTGACAAGGCCAGAACTTGATCAGTGCGAAGGTAGGATAAAGCATTAGCCACACAGTTGGTCAGTCCTTGCTTGTAACAGATCTTGTACCTTAGACCAGTAACTTAGTAAGGGCCTTTTGTTGCTAGGGAGTAGTGATTCACTGATCATCCATGTGAATAAGGCTACACTGATACGTGGGAATGATAAATTCACCCCATATGAGATAGGAACACCAGCGATCCACAACCATTAAAATGGCGAGACACTACTTTTCATTAGTGGATAATTCCTGATGACAATGGCCTAAAGCTTTACTGACAGATGCTAACAGATGGCTCACTTGATGTAACACTGCACCAACACCCTTGTCACTTGCATTAGTTTCAATCTCAAAAGGTTTTGTGAAGTTTGGTAGAGCCAAAATCGGTGATGTCACCAAAGCATGTTTTAAAGCCTAGGAAGGCCTATTCCTGGTTAGAGTGCTAAACAAACACTTGTACCTTCTTGAGTAAAGTAGTGAGAGGATGACACAATATGCTAAAATTATGGAAAAACCTCCGATAATACTGTCACACCCGGTTTTGGAAGGCAAACCGAATGCGAACCATGTACGTGCCAGGATCAGAAACTCACGTACATATCGATTACATAATTGGACATCATCACACAATGCTCAAAGTAAATAGCGGAAAGGTACTTTATTCCATTAAGATGTCCAAGACATCCACAGAGTCTATAACATAGTCATTAACATTATCAAAGTGCGGAATATGAAACGTAGTAGATAAGGCCTTCACAGGCAGCTGACTGGTGGTTTGCCACTAAGATAAATAGAACTCGTCACAGTCCTGGAACTCCTCAAAGTCCTCCATGTTGCCAGCATCTCCTCCTGAGCACTGAATACAGTGGGGATAACCTAGGGTGGGGGTGGTTTTTAAAGCAAGGGTGAGTACATATCAACGTACTCAGCAAATGTCCTGTTTGGCTACAGTGCACTAACTGTATGTGGAGTTAAGGTTAAGGATTTGCTTTTAGTTGGTCAAGTATTTATTACTATTAGTAGAGCCAAGTTTTAGTAATAAACCCAGTTATTACCCAAATGTACTCCCTCCAAGAGGAAATACCAGAGATCATAATGGTAACCATCAACATTAAACATCATCATAAGAGTATCCAAAATTCTTCTAATCAAAGAGGATACCAATGCCGCTCTTAACCGTGAGCACGACTGATATACCAGTTTCTAACACTCTGTAGAGGTTGCACACTTTACCCACGAGTCGTGATTCCCATTCTGCCCGAAGATCATAACTCCCCATTGATCACTACCAAGGTGACCTGGCAGGGTCTCACTATGTAGCCTTTACAAAGACTCCCCTGGTGCATAGTTGCTCGTTAGGTTTCGCCAGTCGTACAAACGCAGTGTAGCTCCCCAAGGTGGGTGACTAACAAAACCAAATCGAATGAACCTCTACACCCCCTTGGAAGAGCGAGCACTACGCCCCGGCCCCCATTGACGGTCCTCCGGCAAAGCCAACTACACCCCCAGGTTCATCTAATTATTCAGCTAAGGGCGTCCCATTTCACCCTCATGGTTGCATGGTTATCCCGGGTGGTCACTCAACGAACAGGTCCTCACAGAGAGGTACTCAGGAAAATGACCAGAGTCCCCTAAAATATCACAAGATCATCATCGGGATAACATCATTGTATCATAAAGATTCACATCATGTTCATTGATTAAGTTAAAGCAATAGCATAAAACTAACCATGATGACCCAAAAGGTAAATAATGATAAGGTAAATACTGACTAGTCAATCCTTAGGTTTCAATAAAGTAATGCGGGACGGTGAATTATAAAGTAAGTAGGACATAATTGGTTAGAGTGCATTCACTAGGTTGTTGCTCAGGAAGATCTTCGGCAACACACTCAGGAACCACGGGTTGCTCGTCGTCTAAATAAAGTGATCATACATTCAATACATTTGGAAAATGACAAATGAACAACACAACAATCATGTATAAACAATGGAACACATCTCAAAAGGAAAAGGAAAAGTATAAGCTCAAAAGGGAGTTTAGGTGTAAAGCTCAATTTTGTATCAAAAAAATATATAATAATAATTATACAAATAAATAAATAAATAAAATTATGATAGTGTTTTGAGAATTTTGAAAACCTTTGGATATTATTGGGTTTCTTTTGCTCTTGAATAAATGGGATTAAACTAGCCAAATAATAAAAAAATAGAAACATGTACCTCATGATAAAGTTCTTGCATTTTTGTAGTCAAATTGTGAGACAAGTTAAATTAGGAAATTAGAATTTGAAATAGGAATAGGAAAGAAAAGAAGAGGGAAGGAAAAGAATATATATATAAATAATATAAAATATAAATGCATCTCTACAGACTAGAACTTTTATTGGAATATTTGATACATATGTGGATCTCTCAAACAAATTGGAATTTAAAAACCTAAATTTGAAATGGAAAATTTGAATTGGAAAGAAATAAAAGAAAAAGAAAAGAAGGGGGGATTCTCACTTGGGCCACGTTTCCTTGGCTGGCCTATTTCTTCAGCCACTGCTCGACCCACTAACCCTTCCCTGTGCGCCGCGCCTGGGAAATCTTGCACTGGCAAGTGGGCTCCGCCAGTCAGTGTACTCCTTGAACACGCATGTGCCACTGAGGCATGGTGCCCTCGCGTTAGCCCTTCCTCTTTCCTTTTCTGCGTACCGCACCACGGTTTTCGCGGGCCCACCGCCCAGTCCCTGCACAGGTAGGCGGATGATGTTTTGGATGCTGGCAACGTGGGTCCGGATGTCAAGCTTATCCCCTCCACGCCATACCGAACTGGAGCCATCGTATTACCAGCTGGGTTCGTTGCGATCCCATCTCTGGAGATTGAGTTTGGTTGTTGATATCCTAGATAATTCGGCTCTGTTTCAAGATATAAGTGCCCTCCTACCACAACATCGAAGCACCGGGGATCGCAGAGAGAAGAGGTCTACACCGGGCGTCGAATGACATCGCCGCTGCCACCGTCGAGGGCTCGTCACCGGGTCTGTGTCGCCGCGGGTGAATCACGTGTTCACCAGTGCTGGGTCCCCGAAAACCGGTTGGGGAGCTCCGCCTAGTTCCCGTGAAGAAGTTCGTAGCATTGATTGGATGGGAGCTCCCTCTGTGCCTCTGTGATTGCTCGACGGTGAAGCTCCTCCGCCAAACTGTCGCTGCGTACCGTGGACAGCTTCCCTGGCGTCATCTCTACCTTCTGTAAACCCTCCCCTCTCATGCGCTTTGACACCTATGCGCGTGGGTCGATTGGATTTGGTGGCGTGGCTCTCGGGGGTTGACTTAGCAACCTCCGGAAAACCTGTTGCCGTGGGGGCATGCCCTGCGTCGCCACCCGGCGGGGAAAGGATGGGGGTGGGGTTTGTGCCGTCGATCTGGTATCGTACGGCTATGATTAGATTAGGTATACTCCTTCGCGCCGATAGATCCAAGCCGTGGATCTGTGAACCAATGGCCATGGATGATTAATGCTCAATTCAAAATAGAGATTTAATCTAAATCGTAGGAATATGATCCAACCGCTCAAATGAATTGATGCCCTCCTTTGGCGTGGTCGTCTGTGAACCGTTGATGTGGTATCTGAGTGTGTCGGTTGAATACCGGTTCACATAAGATCTGATCTAATCCATGCGCTTGGCTGTTGATCCAACGGCTGTGAATGGCCGATACCCCTTCGACCTGTTGATTTTGCTAAAGAGACCCTGCCTTTTACAAAAATCAACTCGCCATCCTGCGCGGTGTTCTCTGTGTATGGGGTATTTTTGTACGTATGCCCCTAACCTTATCTGTATTAGTGCGCCATGTCCAGGAATTAAAGAAAACAGGAAAAAGAGATTTAGAAATTGATTTTGAGTATAAAAATAATTGTAAAACTTGTATAATTCATAGAAAATTCATATGAAGTCCAAATTAATCCATTCCAATTCCTATAATTTTGTAATATTATTGTTTATCATTTAATATCACTGTTTTGACATGAATATCAAAATAAAATTTATATCCTATTTAATCTTGTACAAAACATATAAAACCTTTAGAAATTCATAACTTAAAATATATAACTCCAAAATTAATGATTCCTATCCCTAGAATCTTATTTTAATGTGTAGATTATTATTATGTCTTTTGTTTACATGTTTGGTGTGATGTTAATTTTTCCTACACCATGTTTGTCTGTATTGCTACGTTTTGCAGTGAGGACACGTGTCATCCGAAAAGCAAGTCGGTACCTGGAATCTCAAGTGCCAGGAAAGTTGTACCCTTGATCACTTCTTTTTATCCAATCATGTTCTGATTAATCATAATGATCTGCATAGGTTAATTTTGATGGGACCCAATCAGTTACCCTAGTTTGACTATCTTTATACCTTGTTTACCACTGAATTTTGGGTAGTACCTGCTATTGTTTTATGTGGTTTTGGGTATAGAGATACACACTATTCATGATTATACTTTTATTATCAGTTGTTAATTATTGTTCATGTTAAGATCATTATGTTAATTGGAACATGGAGAACCACCCGAGAATACAGTGCTACCACAAGGGTGGAATGGGACGCCCTTGGCTGACTAACTAGGAAAGCTAGTGGAGGACTACCTTACCCGAAAGGGGCCAGGGCAGTAGGGGAGTGGTCAGTGTAGGGAGGTCCTCGGGTTGATTTTGCTGCGATGGCAGTCAGGCGAGGATTCCTGCATTGGAGCTTCCTAGAAACTGTAGCGTGTTTTCTAAAGCTAGTGGAACTTTGTAAAGCCTCGTAGTGTTACCCTGCCTCGCCTCCTCAGTAGAGGTGTATGGGATTGGCTATCTCTTGGCAGATGGGTAACATGACTTATGGGTAAAGATGCACAACGTCTGCAGAGTGTAAAACTGGTATACTAGCCATGCTCACGGTCATGAGCAGCTCGGACACTCACATGATTAATTTATGGAACTAAATTCAATTTGTCATGTGCATTGCATCGCAGGTGATGTTGTTACTACTTTTGTTCAACTACTTAATTGGGTTGGTGTTTACTTATCTTAGTAATTGCTAATAAAATTTTGACCAACTTTAAAAGCAATGCTTATCTTCAACCATCCTCTTTGGTAAGCCTTACACTTCACGTGAGCTCCCACCTTTGGTGAGTTCATGCACATTATTCCCCACAACTTGTTGAGCTATGAACGTATGTGAGCTCACTCTTGATGTCTCACACCCCCCATAGGTCAAGAACTGGTACCGCAGGATGAGACGCATGGAGGATGTTGTGATGAGTTCGTGAGAGGTCTAGGTCGTCGTCTCCCAGTCAACTTTGGGTTGCTGGACCGTTGTCTCCTTGTAATGTAATTATTTATTTATTTATTTTGTACAGAACTCCTGTTATGTAGTAAAGATGTGACATTCGATCCTGTGCCACGATTCATCATATGTGTGAGACTTGGTCCCTGCACACATGGTGTTTATGTTCGCGCCCGGGTCTTGGTGCCCTGAAACCCGGGTGTGACATTAGGTTATAGGGTGAACTAATCACATTCAAGGGTTTGTTATTCGCTAAGTGTTGTCTATCTCCATGGTTACATAATCTGATTCTACTCATTTTAATGAGACATAAGAGTTAAATGAGGGATAAATCCATATACTACCTATTATTAACCTCACAAGATTAAGCATCTATTTACCACTAGGGCTTTCCTTTTTACTTATCTTATTAAATAAATAACTCATCACATAAATTAACCTATAGCCTAGGCCTAAAATTAGAATGCACCAATAGTGAATGACCCTAATTTATTTGAACAGAGAATAATTGAGAGCACCTAGAGGGGGGTGAATAGGTGATCCTGTAAAACTTGAGACTTAGTGCCACAAAAACTTGATTAGGAGTTAGCACAATAAGGCCAAGTGGCTAGAGAGGAGTCTTAGCAAAACACAATAACCACAAAGAGATCAACATAGAGATGGCATAGTGGTTTATCCCGTGGTTCGGCCAAGTCTAATACTTGCCTACTCCACGTTGTGGCGTCCCAACGGACAAGGGTTGCACTCAACCCCTCTCAAGCGGTCCAAAGACCCACTTGAATACCACGGTGTTTTGCTTTGCTTTACTATATCCCGCTTGCGAGGAATCTGTAACACCCGGTTTTAAAGAACAAAGCCGGGTGCATCTCATACATGCGCCAAGAAGACAACATATATAATAACAGAGTGTATAGAGATAAATGTCATAAATCATCAGAGTATTTATTACATAGCGGAAGACTTATTACAAAATAAAGATAAATATAAAACGAACTAAGGATCGATGGCGCCAATGTCGACTGAGAAACGCCACCTAGATCAGATCGAACTCCTCGGTGTTAGGCAGCTCCTCTTCTACCACCTGTTCTTCTCCTGTGGGGGGGGGGTGTGAGACAGCAAGAGTGAGCTCACATACGATCATAGCTCAACAAGTCGTGGGGAATAATGTGGCATGAACTCACCAAAGGTGGGAGTTCATGTGGTGTAAGGCTGATCAATGAAATAAAGGCTAAGGCTGAGCATTGCTTTTATAAGTTGGTCAAAATTTTATTAGCAATTACTAAGTGTAAGTAAATACCAAACCTTAATAATAATAAAGAACAGTAATAGTAAAATAATCCCAAATGCGATGCAAATGTCAAATTAAACTTAAGTTCCATAGTTAATCATGTGAGGGTCCGAGCCGCTCATGACCGTGAGCACGGCTAGTATACTAGTTTTACACTCTGCAGAGGTTGCGCATCTTTACCCACAAGTCGTGTATCCCATGTCGCCTGGGTTTGCAAGGCCCTTAGACACTACCGAGGTGAATGGCTAGGGATCCACTACGAGGCCTTTACAAAGTTCCACTAGCTTCCGAAAACCCGCTACAGTTTATGGGAAGATCCAGTACAGGGTTCCTGGCTGATAGCCATCGCAGCAAAATCAACCAGGGACCTCCCCGCACTGACCTCTCCCCTACTGCCCTTGCCCCTTTCGGGTAAGGTAGTCTTCCACTAGCTTTCCTAATTAGTCAGCCAAGGGCGTCCCATTAAACCCTTGTGGTAGCACTGTTTTCCCGGGTGGTCGCTCCATGTTCGCATTAATTTAATGATCTTAACATGAACAATAATAATAACAAGATAATAACAGAATAATCATGAATAATGAATCTCCATACCCAATCCACATAAAGCAATAGCAAGTACTACCCAAAAATATTCCAGGGGTGAACAAGGTATAGAAGTAATCAAAACTGGGTACATGAAGGATCCCATCAAAATTAACCTATGCAGATCATTAAAATTAATAAGAACATGGCTGGGAAAAGTAAGTGATCAAGGGCACAACTTGCCTGTAATGAGCTCCTGCTCAGCTACTTCTACTTGTTGAACCTCAGTTTCCACAGTGGGTTGCTCGTCTACTCGCATCAATACAAAACATACATGGTATAGCATAAATTAACATCACATCAAACATGCAAATAGAATATACAGTAATAAACTAGACATTAAAATGAACCCATAGGAACTGGAACCACTAAATTTGGAGTTATATAATTCAAGTTATGAATTTCTGTAGCTTTTATGTATTTAATACAAGATTAAGTATTAGATAAATTTAAATGAGCCTTTCATGCCAAAACAGAGGCACAATGCGTAGACAATATTATTACAAAAATTTAGGAACTGGAATGGGTCAATTTGGGGCTAAAATGAATTTTCTATGAATTAACTAAGTTCTAGGAATTATTTTTGTATTAAAAATAACTTTTCTAATTCATTTATATGTTTTAAACGTGCTCTGGACTGGGCGCCAATTTCTGGAAAGTCCAGGGGTCTGCGCGAATAAAATCCTAGACTCAGTGTACAGTGGCCAATGGACTGCGGGTTGATAACTAAATTTTCCAGGGGCTCTTTAACAAAAAGTACCCGCGAAGGGGTATGGACGAGTCTCGGCCGTTGGATTAGACTTGGGCGCGCCAGATTAAACCTACATCTAAGCGAACCGGTACGCCATCCGGCCCATTGGATCCGGAATCGATGGTAGCGATTTAAAATAGCGAAACTCGATACGGATCATGGATTCGACGATCAACGGCGCAGATTAAATGACGCGAAGCGGTATGGGAGTCCTGATCTGGGTCGACCATCCCCGCATCAACGGCTCACGCTGGTTCGAACCTAGACCGTCCGATAAGATCAGACGGTCCAACTGCCCCCCCTTTGAGCTACCGGGTCGCGGCGGCGCCGCCCACACCCTACGGCGGTCCTTCGCCGTCGTGCGCCCTGCTCCGGCCCCCAGAGTCAGCCCCGACTCGATTTCTAGTGCAGATCCATGAGCGAACGACAGTGAACACGATGGGAGGGTCATTACCGGCGTTAGGAAGGTTGGTGAGGCTGCTCTCGCGCGCAGTGCTTCCGCGGCGACAACACCGCGACGGTGAGCAATCGCCGCCGCCAGGGACGACGAAATCCGAGGTCACCGGCCGCCCTTCCCCCGTAGCGAGGCCCCGGTCCTATCCCCGAAACACGGCGAGGCACCCGAGTACGAAATCGTGGACGCGGCGCCGATGGCGATGGTGCGGATTGCGCGGCGGTGGTGTATCCTCCCAATGGCGGAGCAGAGCAGTACGGGGCGAGCGGGGGATTGTGGAGGTCCCAGAGGGTCTTATCCCCCACAACGTCGCGAGCTCGGACCCACAGTTCCACTTTTCCCGCGGGGTGGCGAGCGACCCGGTCTCGCAACGGCAGCCGAGGCTTCCGCGCGATTTCTGTTACGCGAAGAGGACGATCCCGACAAGTGGGTCCCACTTGTAAGTGGGCGCGCGTGGAGTGAATGGCAGGCGCTGTGAACGGGCTGCAGGGGAGATTGGGTAGGTGGGCCGCGCAGGGGGTTTCCTTGATGGGCCGAAAAGCGCAGCCGAAGTCCAGGTGTGTGTTCTTTCTTTTTTTTCTTTTGTTTTTATTTTCTGTTTTTCTTATTCATAATTATTTTGAATAAATTTTGAATTTGAATATGAGTTTCACCTTTGAGTCAACTATACAAATTCAAACTCTAATATGTATAAGAATAATGCTTATATATTCTTATTTTTATTCACCTAGTAATTTCTCTTCTTCTCTCTTTTTTTTCCAATTCTTGAATTTTCCTTTGGAATATAAATTCCATTTTTTTTAACATATTTATTTTCTTTTATATTATTTTATGTTGTCACAGAATGCACACAAAATAAAAATCCCAACATGATGCATGTATTCTTTTTAGGTGCCTTTTGTCCTTTAGTTGTTTGTTATATGTGATGTGTTCATGAAATGATAAACTTGGATGACACACCTATGTATACATGAGTATAATTTTCTTTATACTCTTTATTACAAAAGTGGATATTACAAATCCTACCCCCCTTAAAAATAATCTCGTCCTCGAGATTTAAGAAGATCTAGGGAAAAGGTGGGGAAAATCTATACGAAGCTCTTCTTCTCTTTCCCAAGTTGCTTCACCTTCACCGTGGTGACTCCATTGAACTTTGCACATCTTTATAACCTTATTCCTTGTAACTCGAGTCAGAGTATCCAAAATCTTGATGGGGTACTCAGCATAAGTCAAGTCCTCTTGAACACTAGGGTCCTCCATTGGTAACTGTTCCTCAGGCACCCTGAGGCATTTCTTCAGCTGAGATACATGAAAGACATCATGTACCTCTGACAGATGATCGGGCAACTCCAATTGATATGCAACTTCTCCCACTCGCTTCAAGATTAAGAAGGGTCCAATAAAGCGAGGGGACAACTTTCCTTTGACTTTAAATCTTCTCATGCCCCGGAGCGGTGACACCTTCAAATAGACATAATCTCCCTCCTTAAACTCAAGTAGTCTTCTCCGGGTGTCAGCATAGCTTTTCTGCCTGGATTGTGCAGTTCTCAAATTCTCCCTTATTTGCTGAACTTGTTCCTCTGCTTCTTGTATGATCTCAGGTCCAAACAACTGCCTTTCACCAGTTTGATTCCAATACAAGGGAGTCCTGCACTTTCTGCCATACAAAGCCTCAAACGGTGACATCTTCAAACTGGCCTGATAGCTATTATTATATGAAAACTCTGCATAAGGCAAACTCTTATCCCAACTTCTACCATGCTTAAGAGCACAAGCTCTTAACATATCTTCCAGTACTTGGTTAGTCCTCTCAGTCTGCCCATCAGTCTGGGGATGGTAAGCCGAACTAAAATTCAATCTTATATCCAATGACTCGTGCAACTTCTTCCAATATCGAGAGGTAAACTGTGATCCCCGGTCTGACACAATCTTCTTTGGTACACCATGCAGGCATACAATCCGTGTCATGTACAACTCTGCCAACTTAGCTCCTGAATAAGTGGTCTTCACTGGAATAAAGTGGGCTACTTTAGTTAGCCTGTCCACAATCACCCATATAGAATCATATCCTGCTGGAGTGCGGGGTAGTCCAACAATAAAATCCATACCAATTTCTTCCCATTTCCACTCGGGTATCTTCAATGGGTGCAATAATCCAGCGGGTCTTTGTGTTCGGCCTTGACTCTTTGACATACATCACACTTAGCCACATGAGCAGCAACATCTCTTTTCAGTCCATACCACCAATACTTTTGCTTCAAATCTTGATACATCTTAGTGCTCCCAGGGTGGATAGAATAAACTGAATCATGTGCCTCCTTCAATATGGTTTCCCGAAGACTATCAATATCGGGAACACAGATCCGATTCTTGAACCATATCGTGCCTTGCTCATCCTCCGTGAACTCCGGGCCTCTACCTTCAGTAATAAGATCCCTGATCTCTTGAATCTTAGCATCACCAATCTGACCTTTACGAATTTCTTGCTCCAAGGTAGGTTCCAATTCAATAGTCACTCCTTCCGTATGTGTAACAATTCCCAGGTTGAGCCTCTCAAAGTCTTTTGCTAATTCATCAGGTAGCTGGACAACGAAAGCGGAGTGAACATGCTCCTTCCGACTCAAGGCATCTGCAACTAAATTCGCCTTGCCTGGGTGATAGTGAATCTCCAAGTCATAATCCTTAATGAGTTCCAACCAACGGCGTTGCCTAAGATTGAGATCCTTCTGAGTGAATATATACTTCAAACTCTTATGATCCGTGTATACTTGGCACTTAGTTCCCATAATGTAGTGTCTCCAAATCTTCAGTGCATGGACAACGGCAGCCAATTCCAAATCATGAGTGGGGTAGTTCAATTCATGTTTCCTCAACTGATGAGATGCATAGGCAATCACATGACCATCTTGCATAAGCACACATCCAAGTCCTTGGCCACATGCATCACAATAAATGTCAAATCCCTTCTGCAGATCTGGCATAATCAATACTGGTGGCGACATTAGTCTCTCCTT
The DNA here is from genome assembly GCA_029449295.1 of Zea luxurians. NCBI lineage: Eukaryota > Viridiplantae > Streptophyta > Magnoliopsida > Poales > Poaceae > Zea > Zea luxurians. The sequence continues at coordinate 12,033,452 of JAOPSE010000025.1, read as the reverse complement.
CAACTGATCAAAGCTTTCTTGACACTTCTCATCCCACTTGAATTCTCTTCCTTTCTCCAAAAGTGAGGTCATAGGTTTGGCAATCTTAGAGAACCCTTCAATGAATCTCCGATAATATCCTGCGAGTCCCAATAAACTCCGAATCTCAGTAACTGTAGTGGGTACTCTCCACTCCATTATCTCCTTAACTTTAGCAGGATCCACTGCTATTCCTCCATTAGAAATAATATGTCCAAGAAATGGCACTTCGCCAATCCAAAACTCGCACTTGCTGAACTTAGCATAGAGTTGATTATCTCGTAACTTCTGTAGCACCAACCTTAGATGTTGTTCATGATCACTTTCATTCTTAGAATAGATAAGAATATCGTCGATGAATACCACGACGAATCTGTCCAAATACTCCATAAACACCTTATTCATCAAATTCATGAAGTAAGCTGGTGCATTGGTTAGTCCAAATGACATAACAGTAAACTCATATAATCCATATCGAGTCGAGAAAGCCGTCTTGGGAATATCCGATGGTCTAATCCTCATCTGATGGTAACTGGATCGGAGATCAATCTTCGAGAATACTCTAGCACCTCGCATCTGATCAAATAAATCCTCAATACGGGGCAACGGATACTTGTTCTTCACCGTAACATCATTAAGAGATCTATAATCCACACACATCCGTTGCGATCCATCCTTCTTCTGCACAAATAACACCGGTGCTCCCCAAGGTGAGGAACTTGGACGAATGTAACCAGCCTCTTGTAACTCCGTTAACTGCTTCTTCAGTTCCTTCAACTCCTCTACGGACATTCTATATGGCCGTTTAGAAATAGGGGCGGTTCCAGGTAAGAGATCAATAACAAACTCAACTTCTCTATCAGGTGGCATCCCTGGTAACCCCTCTGGAAAGACATCCGGAAAATCTCTAACCACCCGGATGTTGTCACCAACAAACTCCTCAGGCATAAAGAACATTGCACGCATGGATGAAGAGGTTACTGCAATATTAACTTGAAATCTTTCTCCTTTAGTGGTAGTGAGCTCTATAGTACCTCTACCACATGCTATAACGGCCTTTGCCTTTCTTAGCCATGACATTCCAAGGATCAGATCTATACTGCTTGACTCTAATATTATAGCAGTAGCTCCAAATTCTCTACCCATAATGGTTAATGTCAATCTACGTGTCATTCGATTCGCCTCAACAGGCCCTTTAGGTGTAATTACTATCAAGGGTTTTCTCATATTTAGCAGTGGTATTTCATTTGTGTTGGCATAACGAGCAGACATGAATGAATGTGTAGCACCAGAATCAAATAATATTGTTGCAGGAATTGCATTAACATAGAACATACCAATTACGAGGTCCCCGCCATCAGGAGTATCATCCACGCTGACTTGATTCACCCTGGCTATAGAATATCCCTTGCCAGGGGTCTGTTGCTTGTTCTGAGCTGGAGTAGTAGCAATCCTCTGTGGGCAGACATTTGCATAATGACCAATCTTCCCACACTTGAAACATTGAGTGCCCGGACTCTGTCCTGCAAACTTTGTCGGGGTGCCAGTGGGTGTAGCCTGTCGAGTAGGTGTCCTCAGTGGTGATTGCTGAACTGGGCGCGGTCCTCCTGGTCGAGGCGGTGTACTCTGTGGTGAACTGTAGCGAGGACGAACACTGCTGCTACCCTGTCCCTGTGAGATAGCCTTCCTCTTCAAATCGCCCAGTTGAACACGCTTGTGCTCAATAGCCAGTGCCTTATCAAGCAGCCTCTGAAATGATGGAAATGTGTGTGCCACTAGAGCATACTGCAGTGGTCCATTAAGTCCTTCAATGAAATGCTCCTGCTTCCTCTCATCCTCAGCAACTTCCTCTGGAGCATATCTGGATAACTGAATAAACTTGTCGCGGTACTCGCTGACTGACATACTTCCTTGCTTCAGCGACAGAAACTCCTTCTTCTTGATCTTTATCATCCCAGCTGGAATATGGTAGTTCCTGAACTGTGTACTGAACTCTGCCCAAGTAATAGTATCCGCAGCATCATGGGTAGCAGTATAAGAATCCCACCAGTCGGCAGCAGGACCAATCAGACGTCCAGAAGCATATAAAACCTTCTCCCGGTTAGTGCATTGTGCAATATTCAGCATCTTCTCAATTGACTTCAACCAATCGTCTGCATCAAGTGGATCTGGCGAGCTGGCGAAGGTCGGTGGCTTGTGACTCATAAACTCTCTATGCTTATCACGGGGTGGAACTGGTGGTGGTGGTGGAGGTAGTGGCACTTGTTGCTGCTGTTGCTGTTGTTGAAGCTGTTGTTGCGCCCTCCTTTCTTGGCGTATCTCATCTCTTTCCTGGCGCAACTCCTGGCGTATGTCTTCTCTTTCCTGACGCATCTCTTGGCGTTCTTGTTGCATCTGAGCACGCATATCAGCCATGGTGTCTGCCATCTGCTGCATCACCGCCATCTGAGCAGCAACCAGTGGATCAACTCCGCCTGGTGGAGGATTGGGAGGATTCATCCCAGCAGGCTGTGGCTGAGGTTGTCTTCGAGTGTGTTGGTTAGGAGGCAAGTCAATTCCACCACCCCTCCTGGTATTGACCATCTGAGTTAGATACATATGGTAAGTAAATAATAGACAAGGCAGGTATTTACAATCATGTTACTTTGGGGGATTTATTAGCTAAGCAGATTAATATTTCACCTACTATAGCTAATTTAATACCTTATGTTGGTACATGCTAAGATGTCCATCTATAATAATTCAATCAATCAAAGAAGCAAATCAGACATTTAGCATCAGCACAATCAACCAACATTTTTAATAGAGAAAATAGTTTAATTTTGTCTTAGGCTTCCTATCTCTTAAAAATGTCATAGGGGTAGGGATTCCAAGGTTTGAAATCCATCTTGTCTCAGAGTAGAAAAGATAAGAATGATCAGAGTAGAACAGTAGAAGGTGAGACAGGATCAAGATAAGTGTAGAAAGAATCAGAGTAAGGTGAGTGTAGAATGAATCAGAATGAGATAAGTAGGTAAGGGTTTGTCCAGTCTATCTAGGTTTCGTCCTACAGTCAACATTTGCTCCGATACCACTTCTGTAACACCCGGTTTTAAAGAACAAAGCCGGGTGCATCTCATACATGCGCCAAGAAGACAACATATATAATAACAGAGTGTATAGAGATAAATGTCATAAATCATCAGAGTATTTATTACATAGCGGAAGACTTATTACAAAATAAAGATAAATATAAAACGAACTAAGGATCGATGGCGCCAATGTCGACTGAGAAACGCCACCTAGATCAGATCGAACTCCTCGGTGTTAGGCAGCTCCTCTTCTACCACCTGTTCTTCTCCTGTGGGGGGGGTGTGAGACAGCAAGAGTGAGCTCACATACGATCATAGCTCAACAAGTCGTGGGGAATAATGTGGCATGAACTCACCAAAGGTGGGAGTTCATGTGGTGTAAGGCTGATCAATGAAATAAAGGCTAAGGCTGAGCATTGCTTTTATAAGTTGGTCAAAATTTTATTAGCAATTACTAAGTGTAAGTAAATACCAAACCTTAATAATAATAAAGAACAGTAATAGTAAAATAATCCCAAATGCGATGCAAATGTCAAATTAAACTTAAGTTCCATAGTTAATCATGTGAGGGTCCGAGCCGCTCATGACCGTGAGCACGGCTAGTATACTAGTTTTACACTCTGCAGAGGTTGCGCATCTTTACCCACAAGTCGTGTATCCCATGTCGCCTGGGTTTGCAAGGCCCTTAGACACTACCGAGGTGAATGGCTAGGGATCCACTACGAGGCCTTTACAAAGTTCCACTAGCTTCCGAAAACCCGCTACAGTTTATGGGAAGATCCAGTACAGGGTTCCTGGCTGATAGCCATCGCAGCAAAATCAACCAGGGACCTCCCCGCACTGACCTCTCCCCTACTGCCCTTGCCCCTTTCGGGTAAGGTAGTCTTCCACTAGCTTTCCTAATTAGTCAGCCAAGGGCGTCCCATTAAACCCTTGTGGTAGCACTGTTTTCCCGGGTGGTCGCTCCATGTTCCCATTAATTTAATGATCTTAACATGAACAATAATAATAACAAGATAATAACAGAATAATCATGAATAATGAATCTCCATACCCAATCCACATAAAGCAATAGCAAGTACTACCCAAAAATATTCCAGGGGTGAACAAGGTATAGAAGTAATCAAAACTGGGGTACATGAAGGATCCCATCAAAATTAACCTATGCAGATCATTAAAATTAATAAGAACATGGCTGGGAAAAGTAAGTGATCAAGGGCACAACTTGCCTGTAATGAGCTCCTGCTCAGCTACTTCTACTTGTTGAACCTCAGTTTCCACAGTGGGTTGCTCGTCTACTCGCATCAATACAAAACATACATGGTATAGCATAAATTAACATCACATCAAACATGCAAATAGAATATACAGTAATAAACTAGACATTAAAATGAACCCATAGGAACTGGAACCACTAAATTTGGAGTTATATAATTCAAGTTATGAATTTCTGTAGCTTTTATGTATTTAATACAAGATTAAGTATTAGATAAATTTAAATGAGCCTTTCATGCCAAAACAGAGGCACAATGCGTAGACAATATTATTACAAAAATTTAGGAACTGGAATGGGTCAATTTGGGGCTAAAATGAATTTTCTATGAATTAACTAAGTTCTAGGAATTATTTTTGTATTAAAAATAACTTTTCTAATTCATTTATATGTTTTAAACGTGCTCTGGACTGGGCGCCAATTTCTGGAAAGTCCAGGGGTCTGCGCGAATAAAATCCTAGACTCAGTGTACAGTGGCCAATGGACTGCGGGTTGATAACTAAATTTTCCAGGGGCTCTTTAACAAAAAGTACCCGCGAAGGGGTATGGACGAGTCTCGGCCGTTGGATTAGACTTGGGCGCGCCAGATTAAACCTACATCTAAGCGAACCGGTACGCCATCCGGCCCATTGGATCCGGAATCGATGGTAGCGATTTAAAATAGCGAAACTCGATACGGATCATGGATTCGACGATCAACGGCGCAGATTAAATGACGCGAAGCGGTATGGGAGTCCTGATCTGGGTCGACCATCCCCGCATCAACGGCTCACGCTGGTTCGAACCTAGACCGTCCGATAAGATCAGACGGTCCAACTGCCCCCCCCCCCCTTTGAGCTACCGGGTCACGGCGGCGCCGCCCACACCCTACGGCGGTCCTTCGCCGTCGTGCGCCCTGCTCCGGCCCCTAGAGTCAGCCCCGACTCGATTTCTAGTGCAGATCCATGAGCGAACGACAGTGAACACGATGGGAGGGTCATTACCGGCGTTAGGAAGGTTGGTGAGGCTGCTCTCGCGCGCAGTGCTTCCGCGGCGACAACACCGCGACGGTGAGCAATCGCCGCCGCCAGGGACGACGAAATCCGAGGTCACCGGCCGCCCTTCCCCCGTAGCGAGGCCCCGGTCCTATCCCCGAAACACGGCGAGGCACCCGAGTACGAAATCGTGGACGCGGCGCCGATGGCGATGGTGCGGATTGCGCGGCGGTGGTGTATCCTCCCAATGGCGGAGCAGAGCAGTACGGGGCGAGCGGGGGATTGTGGAGGTCCCAGAGGGTCTTATCCCCCACAACGTCGCGAGCTCGGACCCACAGTTCCACTTTTCCCGCGGGGTGGCGAGCGACCCGGTCTCGCAACGGCAGCCGAGGCTTCCACGCGATTTCTGTTACGCGAAGAGGACGATCCCGACAAGTGGGTCCCACTTGTAAGTGGGCGCGCGTGGAGTGAATGGCAGGCGCTGTGAACGGGCTGCAGGGGAGATTGGGTAGGTGGGCCGCGCAGGGGGTTTCCTTGATGGGCCGAAAAGCGCAGCCGAAGTCCAGGTGTGTGTTCTTTCTTTTTTTTCTTTTGCTTTTATTTTCTGTTTTTCTTATTCATAATTATTTTGAATAAATTTTGAATTTGAATATGAGTTTCACCTTTGAGTCAACTATACAAATTCAAACTCTAATATGTATAAGAATAATGCTTATATATTCTTATTTTTATTCACCTAGTAATTTCTCTTCTTCTCTCTTTTTTTTCCAATTCTTGAATTTTCCTTTGGAATATAAATTCCATTTTTTTTAACATATTTATTTTCTTTTATATTATTTTATGTTGTCACAGAATGCACACAAAATAAAAATCCCAACATGATGCATGTATTCTTTTTAGGTGCCTTTTGTCCTTTAGTTGTTTGTTATATGTGATGTGTTCATGAAATGATAAACTTGGATGACACACCTATGTATACATGAGTATAATTTTCTTTATACTCTTTATTACAAAAGTGGATATTACAGAATCTCCACAACTTGGAGCCTCTCACCCTTATAAAGATGTTCACAAAGAAGCACAGAAGTAAGGTTGGGATGAGCAACGCACACAAGACACAAAATCAGAGCAACAATGCACACAGGTCGCAACACGAGCTCTCAACACAGCCCGTAGAGTACACTACTCAAATGGAGCTCTAGTTGCTATCACAAAGAATCGAATGCGCGGAATTGAAGTCTTGGTGCTTAGGAATGCTTAGAGAATGCTTGGTGTCTCTCCTATGCGCCTACGGGTCCCTTTTGTAGCCCCAAGGCAGCTAGGAGACGTTGAGAGCATTCCAGGAAGGCAATTCTTGCCTTCTGTCGCCTGGCGCACCGGACAGTCCAGTGCACCACCGGACACAGTCCGGTGCAGATTTCTTACCTTCTGTGGCGCAGCCGACAGTTGCAGATCCAGAGCCATTGGCGCACCGGACACTGTCTGGTGCACACCGGACAGTCCGGTGCCCCCTTCTGACCATTGGCTCAACCACGCGTCATGAGCGGATTACGCGGCCGACCATTGGCCCGGCCGACCTTTGGCTCACCGGACAGTCTGGTGCCTCACCGGACAGTCCGGTGAATTATAGCCGTACGCCGTTAATCACTTCCCGAGAGCGACGACTTCACCTGTGAATGGCTCACCGGATAGTCTGGTGCATCACCGGACAGTCCGGTGATTTATAGTCGTACGCCGTTAATCGCTTCCCGAGAGTAGCCACTTGACAGTCGCCAGCCTAGCGCAACGAACACTGTCCAGTGCACCACCGGACACTGTCCGGTGCACCACCAGACAGTCCGGTGCACCCAGACTGCGCAGAGTCTTGGCTGCTTAGCCAAGTCTTTTCCAAATTGGTCTTTTCCTGTTTCTAACACTTAGACACAATACATTAGTCTCCAAAACAATGTACTAAGTCTTAGAAACATACCTTTACTCTTGATTTGCACTTTGTCCATCAATTGGCATAGATTAACAATTAAGCACTTGTGTTGGCACTCAATCACCAAAATACTTAGAAATGGCCCAAGGACACATTTCCCTTTCAATCTCCCCCTTTTTGGTGATTTATGCCAATACAACAAAAAGAAACCAAAGAAGTGCAACATCAATGCAAATGAGAACACAAATCTGTTTTGATTCAAATTTGGCATATTTGGATCATTCTTTGCTACCACTTGGTTTGTTTTTGCAAATCAACCTCAATTTCCTATATCTAAGTCAAACACCCTTGTCAAGACATAAAGAGAGTTGTTCCAAGAGAAATTGATCAAAGATTTCAAAAAATCCCCCTTTTTCCCATAGTCAACTATTCTCCCCACAAGAGGCCAACTTTTGACAAAAGAGACAACAAGAGAGCTTTTGACAAAGCAAAAGCTCTATTCTACTATTTTCAAAATTCTCAAGTGGTAGATGATTCATTTATTGCTTTGGCCTTATTTTCTCCCCTTTGGCATCAAGCACCAAAACGTGATCAATCTTGGCCCTAGAACCCCATTGCCTCACCAAAATCTTCAAATAAGAGTACAAAGGCAATAAGGATATTGAGATGGACTTGGAGTAAGTTACCCTCTCATCGGAGTGCAATGGAAGTCTTGCATGGTCCAAATCCACCTTTCCCTTTCAAACCACCTTTGAGGCTAAATCAAGCAAGCTCAAAACACATGGTTAGTCTCAAAGGGTCAAGTTGTAGCACATCTCCCCCTAGATATGTGCATTACTCACACATGGACTTGTGAGGTCCGGGGATCATGAGTACAACTTGAGCACCATAAATAAACAACAAAATGCATAAGGGAACATGATCAAAGCATGAACACATGTATGCTATAAATCAATCCAAGTTCCACGAATCTAAGACATTTAGCTCACTATGCAGCCTGCAAAAGGTCTTTTCATCTACAGGCTTGGTAAAGATATTGCTAGCTGGTTCTCGGTGCTAATATAGAACACTTCGATATCTCCCTTTTGCTGGTGGTCTCTCAAAAAGTGATGTTGGATGTCAATGTGCTTTGTGCGGCTGTGCTCAACAGGATTGTCCGCTATGCGGATAGCACTCTCATTGTCACATAGGAGTGGGACTTTGCTCAGATTGTAGCAATGGAAGTTTGTTTCATAGAACTCCATGACACCAGGGACCTTCCTAAGAATTGGCACGTCCCCGATGTACTCTTCCTATCGACCTTACATCCAACATAGTCGGAGTCTGAATATCCAATCAAGTCAAAGGTAGACCCCTTTGGATACCAGATCCCGAAGCAAGGCGTAGCGACTAAATATCTAAGAATTCGCTTCACAGCCACTAAGTGACACTCCCTTGGATCGGATTGAAATCTAGCACACATGCATACACTAAGCATAATATCCAGTCTACTAGCACATAAATAAAGCAAAGAACCTATCATGGACCGGTATGCTTTTTGATCAACGGACTTACCTCCCTTGTTGAGGTCGACGTGTCCGTCAGTTCCCATTGGAGTCTTTGCGGGCTTGGTGTCCTTCATCCCAAACCGCTTTAGCAAGTCTTGCATATACTTCGTTTGGGATATGAAAGTGCCATCCTTGAGTTGCTTCACTTGGAACCCAAGGAAGTAGTTCAACTCGCCCATCATCGACATCTCGAATTTCTGAGTCATCACCCTTCTAAACTATTCACAAGACTTTTGGTTAGTAGAACCAAATATTATGTCATCGACATAAATTTGGCACACAAATAAATCACCATCACAAGTCTTAGTGAATAAAGTCGGATCGGCTTTCCCAACCTTGAAAGCATTAGCAATTAAAAAGTCTCTAAGGCATTCATACCATGCTCTTGGGGCTTGCTTAAGTCCATAGAGCGCCTTAGAGAGCTTACATACGTGGTCGAGGTACCGTTCATCCTCGAAGCCAGGGGGTGCTCCACGTACACCTCCTCCTTGATTGGCTCGTTGAGGAAAGGGCTCTTCACATCCATTTGGAACAACCTGAAAGAATGGTGAGCGGCATATGCTAGCAAAATACGAATGGACTCTAGCCTAGCCACAGGAGCAAAAGTCTCCTCAAAGTCCAAACCTGCGACTTGGGCATAGCCTTTTGCCACAAGTTGAGCCATGTTCCTTGTCACCACCCCGTGCTCGTTTTGTTTGTTGCGGAACACCCACTTGGTTCCCACAACATTTTGCTTGGGACGAGGCACCAGTGTCCAAACTTCATTTCTCTTGAAATTATTGAGCTCCTCTTGCATGGCCAACACCCAGTCCGGATCTAGCAAGGCCTCTTCTACCCTGAAAGGCTCAATAGAAGAGACAAAGGAGTAATGCTCACAAAAATTAACTAATCTAGAACGAGTAGTTACTCCCTTGCTAATGTCACCCAAAATTTGGTCGACGGGATGATTCCTTTGAGTCGTCACTCGATCTTGGGTTGGAGGTGCCGGTTGTGCTTCTTCCTCCATCACATGATCATCTTGTGCTCCCCCTTGATCACACACCTCCTCTTGATGAACCTGTTCATCATCTTGAGTTTGGGGATGCACCATTATTGAGGAAGAGGGTTGATCTTGCTCCTTTTGTTCCTGTGGTCGCACGTCTCCAATTGCTATGGTACGAATCGCGTCCATTGGAACATCTTCTTCATCTACATCATCAAGATCAACAACTTGCTCTCTTGGAGAGCCATTAGTCTCATCAAATACAACATCGCTAGAGACTTCAACCAAACCCGATGATTTGTTGAAGACCCTATACGCCTTTGTATTTGAGTCATAACCTAACAAAAACGCTTCTATGGCTTTGGGAGCAAACTTAGAATTTCTACCTTTCTTTACTAGAATATAACATTTGCTCCCAAATACACGAAAGTAAGACACATTGGGTTTGTTACCGGTAAGAAGCTCATACGAAGTCTTCTTGAGGAGGCGATGAAGGTACACCCGGTTTATGGCGTGACAGGCCGTGTTCACGGCTTCCGACCAAAATCGCTCGAGCGTCTTGAATTCTCCAAGCATTGTCCTTGCCATGTCAATGAGTGTCCTGTTCTTCCTCTCTACCACACCGTTTTGCTGTGGTGTGTAGGGAGCGGAGAACTCGTGCTTGATCCCTTCTTCCTCAAGGTACTCCTCCACTTGAAGGTTCTTGAACTCGGACCCGTTGTCGCTCCTTATCTTCTTCACCTTGAGCTCAAACTCATTTTGAGCTCTCTTTAGGAAGCGCTTGAGGGTCCCTTGGGTTTCAGATTTATCCTGCAAGAAGAATACCCAAGTGAAGCGGGAAAAATCATCAACTATAACAAGACCATACTTACTTCCTCCTATACTTAGATAGGCGACGGGTCTGAAGAGGTCCATATGAAGCAACTCCAAAGGTCTTGATGTGGTCATCACATTTTTGGTATGATGAGAGCTTCCCACATGTTTACCTGCTTGACAAGCTGCACAAGGTCTATCTTTTTTGAAATGCACATTTGTTAGACCTATCACGTGTTCTCCCTTTAGAAGTTTGTGAAGGTTCTTCATCCCCACATGTGCTAAGCGGCGATGCCACATCCAGCCCATGCTAGTCTTAGCAATTAAGCATGCATCTAGACCGGCCTCCTCTTTTGCAAAATCAACTAAATAGAGTTTGTCGTCTAATACACCCTTAAAAGCTAATGAACCATCACTCCTTCTAAAGACAGACACATCTACATTTGTGAATAAGCAGTTATATCCCATATTACAAAGCTGACTCACAGACAACAAGTTATATCCAAGCGACTCAACTAAAAACACATTAGAAATGGAGTGCTCGGATGAGATAGCTATTTTTCCTAACCCTTTCACCTTGCCTTGATTCCTGTCACCAAAAATGATTGAGTCTTGGGAATCTTTGTTCTTGACGTAGGAGGTGAACATCTTCTTCTCCCCCGTCATGTGGTTTGTGCATCCGCTGTCGATAATGCAGCTTGAACTCCCGAATGCATAAACCTGCAAGGCAAATTTAGGCTTGGGTTTTAGGTACCCAACTATTGTTGGGTCCTACAAGGTTAGTCACAATGGTCTTAGGGACCCAAATGCAAGTTTTATCTCCCTTGCATCTTGCCCCTAACTTCCTAGCAATCACCTTCTTATCCTTTCTAAAAATAGCAAAGGAAGCATTGCAAGTATGAAAAATTGTAGAAAGTTCATTGTTTACTTTCCTAGGAACATGAACAACATTTCTTCTAGGCATAGCATTTTTCCTAGCCAAATTTCTATCATGCATAATAGAAGAACTAGAAGCAAACATGGCATGAGAATCAAAAGCATCATAACTTCTATAAGCATTCCTAGAATGTCTCCTATTATGATACATGAAAGCATGGTTCTTTTGAGCACTACTAGCCATAGGGGCCTTTCCTTTCTCCTTGGCGGAGATGGAAGCCTTATGGCTTGTTAAGTTCTTGACTTCCCTCTTGAAGCCAAGACCATCCTTAATTGAGGGGTGTCTACCAATCGTGTAGGCATCCCTAGCAAATTTTATTTTGTCAAATTCACTCTTGCTAGTCTTAAGTTGGGCATTAAGACTAGCCACTTCATCATTCAATTTCGAAATTGAAACTAGGTGTTCACTACAAGCATCAACATTAAAATCTTTACACCTATTGCAAAGTGCAACATGTTCTACACAAGATATTGATTTATTAGCTATTTCTAACTTAGCATTCAAATCATCATTTATGCTCTTTAAGCTAGAAATAGAGTCATGGCATGTAGACAATTCACAAGAGAGCATTTCATTCCTTTTAATTTCTAAAGCAAGGGATTTTTGTGCCTCTACAAACTTATCATGTTCTTCATACAAAAGGTCCTCTTGCTTTTCTAATAACCTATTCTTATCATTCAAGGCATCAATTAATTCATTAATCTTATCAACCTTAGTTCTATCTAGGCCCTTGAATAAACATGAATAGTCTATTTCATCATCGCTAGTTTCTTCATCACTTGAGGAAGCGTAAGTACTAGTATCACGAGTGCTTACCTTCTTTTCCCTTGCCATGAGGCAGGTGTGATGCTCGTTTGGGAAGAGGGATGATTTGTTGAAGGCGGTGGCGGCGAGTCCTTCATTGTCGGAGTCGGACGACGAACAATTCGAGTCCCACTCCTTGCCAAGGTGTGCCTCGCCTTTAGCCTTCTTGTAAGTCTTCTTCTTTTCCCTCTTGTTCCCTTGTTCCTGGTCACTATCATTATCGGGACAATTAGCGATAAAATGACCAATCTTACCACATTTGAAGCATGAGCGCTTCCCCTTTGTCTTGTTCTTGTTGGGATGCCCCTTGCGACCCTTTAGCGCTGTCTTCAAACGCTTGATGATGAGGGCCATTTCTTCATCATTAAGCCCGGCCGCCTCAACTTGCGCCACCTTGCTAGGTAGCGCCTCCTTGCTCCTCGTTGCTTTGAGAGCAATCGTTTGAGGCTCTTGGATTGGGCCATTCAACGCATCATCAACATATCTAGCCTCCTTGATCATCATCCGCCCGCTTACGAACTTTCCAAGTATCTCCTCGGGCGACATCTTGGTGTACCTAGGATTCTCACGAATATTATTCACAAGATGTGGATCGAGGACAGTAAAAGACCTTAGAATTAGGCGGACGACGTCGTGGTCCGTCCATCGCGTGCTTCCATAGCTCCTTATTTTGTTGACGAGGGTCTTGAGCCGGTTGTACGTTTGGGTTGGCTCCTCGCCCCTGATCATTGCGAATCTCCCAAGTTCGCCCTCCACCAACTCCATCTTGGTGAGCATGATGTGTCGTTCCCCTCATGTGAGATCTTGAGGGTGTCCCAAATCTGCTTGGCGTTATCCAAGCCGCTCACCTTATGGTATTCGTCCCTGCACAATGAAGCTAGAAGAACAGTAGTAGCTTGTGCATTTTTGTGAATTTGTTCATTAATGAACATGGGACTATCAGAACTATCAAATTTCATTCCACTCTCTACTATCTCCCATATGCTTGGATGGAGAGAGAACAAGTGACTACGCATTTTGTGACTCCAAAATCCATAGTCCTCTCCATCAAAGTGAGGAGGTTTACCAAGTGGAATGGAGAGTAAATGTGCATTGGTACTTTGTGGAATACGAGAGTAATCAAAAGAAAAGTTCGAATTGACCGTTTCCTTTTTCTCGTAGTCGTTGTTGTCGTCCTTTTGGGAAGAGGAAGATTTGTCGCTATCGTAGTAGACTATCTCCTTGATGCGCCTTGTTTTCTTCTTCTTCCCGTCTTTCCTTTTGTGGCCCGAGCCCGAGTCAGTAGGCTTGTCATCTTTCGGCTCGTTGACGAAGGACTCCTTCTCCTTATCATTGATCACAATCCCCTTGCCCTTAGGATCCATCTCTTCGGGCGATTAGTCCCTTCGTGAAGAGAATGGCTCCGATACCAATTGAGAGCACCAAGAGGGGGGGTGAATAGGTGATCCTGTAAAACTTGAGACTTAGTGCCACAAAAACTTGATTAGGAGTTAGCACAATAAGGCCAAGTGGCTAGAGAGGAGTCTTAGCAAAACACAATAACCACAAAGAGATCAACACAGAGATGGCATAGTGGTTTATCTCGTGGTTCAGCCAAGTCCAATACTTGCCTACTCCACGTTGTGGCGTCCCAACGGACGAGGGTTGCACTCAACCCCTCTCAAGCGGTCCAAAGACCCACTTGAATACCATGGTGTTTTGCTTTGCTTTACTATATCCCGCTTGCGAGGAATCTCCACAACTTGGAGCCTCTCGCCCTTACAAAGATGTTCACAAAGAAGCACAGAAGTAAGGTTGGGATGAGCAACGCACACAAGACACTAAATCAGAGCAACAACGCACACAGGTCGCAACACGAGCTCTCAACACAACCCGTAGTGTACACTACTAAAATGGAGCTCTAGTTGCTATCACAAAGAATCAAATGCGCGGAATTGAAGTCTTGGTGCTTAGGAATGCTTAGAGAATGCTTGGTGTCTCTCCTATGCTCTTAGGGGTCCCTTTTATAGCCCCAAGGCAGCTAGGAGCCGTTGAGAGCATTCCAGGAAGGCAATTCTTGTCTTCTGTCGCCTAGCGCACCGGATAGTCCGGTGCACCACCGGACACTGTCCAATGCGGATTTCTTTCCTTCTGTGGCGCAGCCGACCGTTGCAGATCCAGAGCCGTTGCCGCACCGGACACTGTCCGGTGCACACCGGACAGTCCGGTGCCCCCTTCTGACCATTGGCTCGGCCACACGTCGCGCGCGGATTACGCGGCCGACCGTTGGCCCGGCCGACCTTTGGCTCACCGGACAGTCCGGTGCCTCACCGGACAGTCCGGTGAATTATAGCCGTACACCGTTAATCACTTCCCGAGAGCGACGACTTCGCCTGTGAATGGCTCACCGGACAGTCCGGTGATTTATAGCCGTACGCCGTTAATCGCTTCCCGAGAGTAGCCAGTTGACAGTCGCCAACCTGGCGCACCGGACAGTTCGGTGCACCCAGACTGCGCAGAGTCTTGGCTGCTTAGCCAAGTCTTTTCCAAATTGGTCTTTTCCTGTTTCTAACACTTAGACACAATACATTAGTCTCCAAAACAATGTACTAAGTCTAAGAAACATACCTTTACTCTTGATTTGCACTTTGTCCATCAATTGGCATAGATTAACAATTAAGCACTTGTGTTGGCACTCAATCACCAAAATACTTAGAAATGGCCCAAGGGCACATTTCCCTTTCAATAATTCTATGAGCATTTTGCAATTTGAATCACTCAATTTGGAGTTCATATGCAAAAGATATAAAATAAACAAGTTTTGAAGTTTAAAATACAAAATTAGGTCCAATTATGTGATTAATAGAAAGGTCAGGGGTCTATTTATAAGAATCCAGGGGTCTGCGCGCAAGACCTAATGGATGGCGAGTTGAATACTAAAGAGCTAGGGGTGTCTTTAACAAAATCACACGCGAAGGGGTATCGGGCCATCTCAACCATCAGATCGGAGATTAACGGCCGAGATTAGATCCCAAAGAAGAGCGCACGGCGAGCGCTGACAGGTGGGCTTAGGGCGTCAATGACCTGAGGTAGGACTGACGAGCCAAGCCCAGCGGCAGGGGTGCGGGTGATAAGGCGGATCCGAGAAGTCAGATCTAAATCAGACGACCTGGGTTAGATCGGGTTTAATTGAAATCAGGCCATCCGATTAGGAATGAGCGGTTAAGATGGGCATCTGGGATATTGCCTTTGTCGGTCAGCCAGAGGCGGCTCCTCGCGGTCACGGTGGTGCCATTGCCGGAGCCGAGGCAGACCGGAGTTCTTAGGGTGTTAGGGGTCGATCGGGATAACTGGAAAGGTTGGTGATGACCTGCCAAGCATTATGGCGAGCTCGGGGTTGCGTGAACGGGGCTAAGACGACCAGACGGTGGAGGGGGAGTCCTTGGCGGACCAAGAGCACTCCGGCGAGCAATCATGCGCGACTAAGTGCAAAACAAGGGAAAATAGGGGCGAGGTTAGGACGGTTACCTTGAGGGAAGACTCAGGGGCTCACGAACTGTAAAGCCCTAGAATTTATATAAGGTAAAAATAATAAAATAAATAAATACATATATTTACATAAAAGTGTTTTAGGAATTATTTGATTTCCTGTTCCTTGTGCATACTCACTAAAGGAAAGTAAAGTAGTCAAATAGCAAAATATAGAAATATGCATCTCATGCTGAGGTTCTTGTGATTATGCATTTGTGTTTAAATTCACAAGATAGGTTTAAGTTAAAAAAATAGAATTTGAAAAGGAAGGAGAAAAGAAGATAGAAGAGGGGGAAAGAATATACACTATAAAGAAAATAAAAATATTATAAATAAATAATAGGCGGTATCTTCATATTAGGATTTTTATTGGATATATTTGGAAAGCTGAAGTTCAAACATGATTTAAAATTGGAATTAAAGTTTCAAATTTGAAAAAATAAAGAAATTAGAAAGGGAAAGAAAAGAAAAACAATATACACTACTAAGAAAAAAATATAGGAATAAATATATCATTTTAGGTTAGTACTTTTATTTTGATCCCTGTGTGAAACCTATAAACAAAGTTGAATTCAAATTATGAATTGAGTAGGAATATGAAATTAGAAGACAGAAATGATAAAAGGAAAAGAAGATAAAAACCTGCTGGGCCTGCTACCTAGTTTTCGGCGCACCCGCGCTCCCCCTCACTCAGCCGATCACCTTTCTTCTCCGCATCAGCCCAATCACACGCAGTGAATCCCTAGCAACCCCCTCCGCTGGTCAGCCGCCACTGCGCGCCCTCTGCCTGTTGGACCTGTGGGGCCCTTCGGCCAGCCTTCCCCGCGCTCTCTTGTGTGTGGGCCTGTAATACCCATTTTGTAAGAAAATCTAAAAGGAGCAATTATATTCCTTTATATACATGTGTGTCATCTATATCTATCATTTCATGTGAACACATCACTTCCACAAATAAATAATTAAATAAAGAACACTCAAATAAATCATGCATCATGCTGGAATTTTCTTTTGTGTGCATATTGTGACAAAATAAAATAAAAATGTGATAAGAATATATTAAAGTCCATAATGGAATTTAAAATCTAAAAGGAATTGTAGAATTTAGAAAGGAATAAAAAGAGAGAAACTACCACGGGTGGCTAGAAAGTTGGAAGCCTAAAATTCTCCTCGTCCACATGCACCGTGGCCCACTTCGGCCTCGCCATTTTACAAAAGAATACCTGAGGAAGTCACTAAACAACCCCCGGTGCAGTTCTGAGTTGTCTGAGTCTTAGGAAAAGTTATGTAGAGGCCCCTGTATTTTCTGTAAATGGTGTGCTCGGTCCAGAGAACAGAAAATCAAAGTGGCCCACTTCCCCCTTATCGCTCTTTTAGCCTGAACTCAGCACACGATCACCAGAGCCATCGCCGCGTGAGGCCACTTCAACAGGACCTTCTTCTCCGCATCTCTCCCTGTCACAAACTCGTGCCGCGTCCACTGCTTCACGACCGAATCTTCAGAGCCGTTGCAACAGCGCCCGGACTTCGCATCAACTGAATCTCTGCAACCTCCTTCGCTTCTCCCTGCGCATCACTCGCCGTTCCAGCTCTAGCTCTAGGTTTATTCATTGGGGATCTAATCTAGGTCGTCTGTTTTGATCTTACGGCTCAGATCAAGTGTTTCCCCTCGACTGCAGATCTCAGATCGTGAGCACCAGAACAGATCGCGGCATTTTAAAATCGGGGCCATCGGATCATGATCCAGCGGACAATAATGCACCGTACCCCCTTCAGCCTCGCCATTTTACAAAAGAATCCCTGAGGAAGTCACTAAACAACCCCCGGTGCAGTTCTGAGTTGTCTGAGTCTTAGGAAAATTTATATAGAGGCCCCTGTATTTTCTGTAAATGGTGCGCTCGGTCCAGAGAACAGAAAATCAAAGGAATTCAGTTAGAACATACAATTTTGGTGTGAAAATAATTATAGGAACTTAATTAATTCATAGAAAATGCATTTTAACTCCTTTTTAGCTCATTCCAGTTTCTATAATTTTGTACTAATACTGTTTATCACTTGGTAACACTGTTTTAACATGAAAACTATATTAAAATGTATCTCTTAATTAATCTTGTATCAAATACATAAAACCTTCATAAATTCATAACTCTTTTGTTTAAATTCCGAATTGACTCGTTCCAGTTACGTTAGTTTCGTATAAGTATTTACTACACAGTAACGATATTTATTATATCATATTGCATAATTTTATAATTAGATATTTATTTATCCTATGTCTACTAAGATTAACTCTTCTAAATCAAAACTAACCTGATCATAATAATAATGTGGTTCAAACATGATCTCAAGTCAAGTATAACCTAGATTAAAGTTGAATTGATTATTTAGAGTATACTTTAACATATGATGTATAATAATCAATTTATAATATAATTTAATATTCAATTACATAGATCTTCTATAAATCATAACTCTTTAACCGTAACGCCGATTTTAGTGGTTTTCGAACCCGCGATCTCGTAGCAACGCATAGATTATTATTATTCCGTTTGTACTTATTTTTGGTGTGATGTTAATTTTGTCTATACCACGTCTGCTTGTATTGCTACGACTAGCTGTGCGGTCACGAGGATCTAAAGAATCACCCTAGTAACTGGAATCTCAAGTGCCAGGCAAGTTGTGCCCTTGATCACTTCTATACCCAATAATGTTCTTTAATGTCATTTATGCCTGCATAGGTTTAATTTTGATGGGACCCAATAGGTCACCCTAGTCTGTTTATCCTGTTTACCTTGTTTACCCCTGAATCATATAGGTAGTTATGCTATTGCTTTACATGGTTTTGGGTTAATATTTCATTATATCCATGTTCCAATTATTTTGTTATTCTATTTATGCTCATGTCAAGATCATTATATTATTGTTAATTGGAACATGGAGCTTAACTTGAGAAACACGTGCCACCACAAGGGAGGAATGGGACCCCTTAGCTAACTAATTAGGAAAGCTAGTGGAAGACTACCTTACCCGAAAGGGGCAAGGGCAGTAGGGGAGTTGCATGCAAGGAGGTTCTCGGGTTGATTTTGCTGCGATGGCGGTCAGACGGGGGATTTTTGCAAGTGCTCTTCCCATAAACTATAGCGGGTTTTCGGAAGCTAGTGGAACTTTGTAAAGGCCTCATAGTGGATCCCTAGCCATTCACCTCGGTAGTGTCTAAGGGTCTGGCTAGCCCTGGCGACATGGGAAACACAACTTGTGGGTAAAGGGTACAACCTCTGTAGAGTGTAAAACTGGTATACTAGCCGAGCTCACGGTCATGAGTAGCTCAGGACTCTCCAATGATTAATTTATGGAACTTAAATTTAATCTGTCATTTGCATTTGCATGGGATTTTTATTAATTTTGTTCTATTATTTTATTATGGTTTGGTATTCACTTACACTTAGTAACTGCTAATAAAATTTTGACCAACTTATAAAAGCAATGCTCAGCTTCAACCTTTATTTTGTTGATCATCCTTACACTTCTCATGACTCCCACCTTTGGTGAGTTCATGTCACATTATTCCCCACAACTTGTTGAGCGATGAACATGTGTGAGCTCACCCTTGCTGTCTCACACCCCCCACAGGAGAAGAACAGGTGGTTCAGGAGGAGCCACAAAGCGAGGAGTTTGATCTGATCTAGGTGGCGTTTCTCAGTTGACATTGGCGCCAATGACGATCCTTAGTTCGTTTTATATTTATCTTTTATTTTGTAATAAGACTTCCATTATGTAATAAATACTCTGATTATTGTGACATTTATCTCTATACACTCTGTTATTATATATGTTGTCTTCTTTGGCATATGTATGAGATGCACCCGGCTTTGTTCCTTAAAACCGGGTGTGACAGGGCCCGAAACGTCAGGTCCTTCTTCCACCCGGTAACAAACCGTGCCGGTAGAGCGCGCGGGATCTGGCCAACAAACTGTGCTGGTCACCGTAGTCATCGATCGAGCGCCTTCTTTGGGTCGTTAGGATTTGGCCGGACATTGCGGATTCTGTTTGAGTCAGAATACCATATTATTCCGCTATAAATAGTGGGCGCCATGGGGAGCATCAACAGATGTCGCACGGGTTTGGGCGCTGCTGTCAATTTGTGCGTGTGCCAGCGTCGGGCCCTTAGGGATTCGCCACAAAACACCACCGCACCGCCAGTATTGTGCCCTTATTTATGCTGGGGGTGGTTTGTGGCCAGGGGCGCGTGAATCGCTCGTCGATGTGGATGCACCACCGTGGAGGCGCGGTCAGTCATGAACAACCCCTCTGTCACCACCATGTTCGGTAAGAAAGCAACCGCCAAGTTCACCATGACCTCCTCTCTACGTAGGTAGTTCCTGTGTTTAGGCTCGGGTGCCGAATGGGTAGGAGGTGGGGCTTGCCGGTGGTGCCGCCGTCTAGTGGCTACTGGCTAGCTAGAGGTTGAAGACAGAGGCTAGGCCGTAGATCTTGGAGTGAGTGGCTAGGGTTAGACGTTACCATACCCCTTCGCTGAGTTCATCTCGAGTCGTGGATTTCAATCAATGGGCTCACAACCGGTTTAGGATTGGTGATTCCTTCACCGTCGATTGCAGATCTGACGTCTCGCGTGGCATACTGGTTCGCGTAATACGTCGATCTAATCCATGCCCTCAAATGTCGATCCGACGGTTGAATATACTCATACCCTTTCGACCATGGTCATTTGCAAAAGAGCCCTTACATTATACACAAAACAACTCGC
The DNA here is from genome assembly GCA_029449295.1 of Zea luxurians. NCBI lineage: Eukaryota > Viridiplantae > Streptophyta > Magnoliopsida > Poales > Poaceae > Zea > Zea luxurians. Next base: position 12,012,840 of record JAOPSE010000025.1, on the reverse strand, counting down.
CATCCTTTGCCTGTTATAGATTAATTACGCTTCAGTCCTGCTTTTCATGAGTTAACCCCTGAGTTCTGGGGAAATTGGGTCCCCAGTCCAGAACTAGTAGAATATTCATAATTTAAATCAGAAAATGATTTTCTTAGCATAAATAATTCCATAGACTTGATTAATCCATACCTAATCTATTTTAATTCCTTTTTGATCCAATTCAGCTGCAATAAATTCATGATAATTTTTTTATTATCTAGTAACCTTATTTTAGTATGAAATATATAGTTAAATTTATACGCTTGATTTGTTTTGTATCTACCACTTAAACTTTGAAAAATCATAATTAATTCATTTTAGCTCCTATTTGATCCATTCAAATTGCGTTAGCTTCATAAAAATATTGTCTACGCAGTGGAACCATTAATTGTACCATAGAATATATTTTTATAGTTAGATATTTTTTTAGCCTATGTTTAGTAGGTTATACCTTTTAACCAAAGTTAAACTAGACCATGATAGTGATTTGACTATAATATAATTTTTGAACAAGTTATAATCTGGATTAAAGTTTACTTAACTATTTGGAGTATATTTCCTCATATGATGTATATTGACCAAGTTATAATATAGTTTAACATTTAAATCATATTTATCTTCCAAAAATCATAACTCCTTAACCGTAGCTCCGAATTTAGTGATTCTCGTTCCCACAATCTTGTAGCGACGCGTAGATTATTATTATGCAGTTTATTCTTATATTTGGTGTTATGTTAATTTTGTCTATACCATGTTTGTCTGTATTGCTATGACTAGCGCGAAGTTACGAGTCATCTGAAGAGCAAGTTGGTACCTAGAAATCTCAAGTCCCAGTGTCATACCCGGATTTTAGGGACCCGGGCACGAACATAATCACCAGGTGTGCTGGGACCAAGTCTCACACATATGATGAATCATGGTACAGAAATGAATGTCACAACTTTATTATATAATAGGAATTCTGTATAAAATAAATAAATAATTATATCGAAAGGAGACAACGATCCAGCAACCCAAAGTTGACTAGGAGACGATGGCCTAGACCTCTCATGAACACATCGCAGCATCCTCCATGCACCTCATCATGTGGTACCTGTTCTTGACCTGTGGGGGTGTGAGAGAGCAAGGGTGAGCTCACATACGTTCATAGCTCAACAAGTTGTGGGGAATAATGTGCATGAACTCGCCAAAGGTGGGAGCTCTTGAAGTGTAAGGCTTACCAAAGAGGATGGTTGAAGCTGAGCATTGCTTTTAAAGTTGGTCAAAATTTTATTAGCAATTACTAAGTATAAGTTGATACCAAACCATAATAATAATAGAACAAAATTAATAATAAATCCCATGCAATGCAAATGACAAATTGAATTTAGTTCCATAATTTAATCATGCGAGAGTCCTGAGCTGCTCATGACCGCGAGCACGGCTAGTATACTAGTTTTACACTGTGTAAAGGTTGTACCCTTTACCCACAAGTCGTGTATCCCATGTCACCAGGGTTAGCTAGACCCTTAGACACTACTGAGGTGAGTGGCTAGGGATCCACTATGAGGCCTTTACAAAGTTCCACTAGCTTCCGAAAACCCGCTACAGTTCTTGGAAGAGCAATTGCAAAAATCCGTCGTCTGACCGCCATCGCAGCAAAATCAACCAGAGAACCTCCCTGTATGCCTACTCCCACTACAGGAGAAGCCTAAAATTTCGTGGGCCGGTATATTTTCGTCGGCCGGCCCACGAAAATAAGAAAGTTATTTTCGTCGGCCTAGTGGCCGACGAATATAATACGTATTTTCGTAGGCCCATTAATATTTTCGTCGGCAGGCCGACGAAAATACGGAAATTATTTTCGTCGGCCACTAGGCCGACGAAAATAAGCTATATTTTCGTGGGCCGAGGCCAAACCGACGAAAATACGTCGTTGACCGACCACTATTTTCGTCGGCCTCACTGAGGCCGACGAAAATAGTGGCCCTACATCGTCGGGCCCAGCCTTCTCTCGCTCGTTTCAAACGGTTCTCACCACGCCCGCGCGTCCTCACCCGCCCGCGAAGAAGAGAGCCCGCCGTCCACGAAGGGAGCCCGTGGCCGCCGTCGCGAAGAAGAGAGACCGTCGTTCGTCCACGCCGCGCTCGCCGTTCGTCCACGCCGTCCTCGTTCACCGTGGTGAGCCTCCCCGTATATAATATTGTTTGTAAGATTGTTATCACACCACATTTGATGCTCATGGCGGTTGTGGCGGTCGTGGCGTGCCGTGGCGTGCCGTGCGCGTGCCGTGGCGGCCGTGACGAGCCTCTGTCTTATGGTTGTGCCATTGGCGTATAGGGCACTTCTATCTTATGGTTGTGTCGTTGCATTCTTTGTCTAATCCTCAATGTGATCGGAGGGTGATGTCTTTTGTTTAATCTCCGAGATATTTTTTAATGTTTATAGTTTAGTTTTAATCGTTAACCATAGCGAACCGTATGCGTCACCCGTTCGGGAACGGCGAACGTCACATTGGCTTGTGAGGTTCGCCGTTCCGGAATTGTCCACGTATTTTGGACAGCCTGAGAGTGTAGGCCGATGCTTGTGATTTGTGACATGTGCCTTATGATTGACGCGGAATTTCGGTTGTGTAACCCAGTTGTTCTCCAACACACCATGTTCAGGCGTGTGCTTGGAGAGCAGCGAGGTTATGCTGCCGAAATTTCGCGGCAATCGTAGGATACATGTCACAAATCACAAGCATCGGCCTACACTCTTGGGTGGGTTTAGGGCCTTTACCTAATAGGGAGTTCACCTAAGCCATGGACGATCGTTGATGTTCTTTGTGTTTTGTTTAGCCTTTGAAATGGACGGTGATCGGAGGGTGATGTATGACGGGTGGAGAAAGGATGGGGCACATTCGAATGAATGGATGGGTGTAACAAAGGCTTTTCTTGAGCACGCTTTCAAAGATGCAACTGGTCGTCTAGTGAAGTGTCCTTGCAATCGCTGCGAGAACAAGTGGCCTCAGAAGAAGGAAGAAATGGAGAAACACCTTTGCAAAAGTGGGTTTATGCCGAACTACCTTGTATGGTACCGGCATGGAGAGTCTATTAAACACGTTGACGCGGAGGTGGAACTTGATGACGATCATGATAGGATGGACGACATGTTGCATGATCTTGGTAGGGATGTTGAAATGAACGCTGAGGAGCCGGGGCAGCTTCCACGCGATGCTCAGGAATTCTTCAGGCTACTCTCCAAGGGGGAAGAGAGACTGCACGAGCACACTCAGATGTCAGTTCTTGGGACTCTCACAAGACTAATGGCGATAAAGTCGAAGCACAACATTTCAAACAGTGCTTACAACGAATCGTCCAACTGATGGGCGAGGTTCTCCCGGAGAATCATAAGTTGCCAAAGAATATGTACTTCGCAAAGAAGATGTTGGCTGGTCTTGGGATGACATATGAGAAGATCGACGTGTGTCCCAACAGTTGCATGCTATTCTTTGAGGAGGATGACAAGCTGGACCGTTGTAAGCATTGTGAAGCTTCTAGATATGTCGAGGTGACAAATGATGAGGGTGAATTGGTAGTTACGAAGGTCGCAGCTAAGCAACTTCGTCGGTTGCCCATCATTCCTCGGCTTTCAAGGTTGTTCCTCAACAAGGAAATAGCTCTACATATGACATGGCCAAAGAATGGTGTACGTCTCGTCACTGATCCAGACATAATGGTCCATCTGTCGGACGGTGATGCGTGGAAGGCAATTGATGAGTTTGATCCCGAATTTGCAAACGACCCTAGGAGTGTACGGCTTCGTCTATCGACGGACGGATTCACACCTTTCAATACCAGTGCAAGCCCTTACTCGTGTTGGCCTGTCTTCATTGTGCCATATAATCTTCCTCCTGAGTTGGTCAATAAAGAAGAGTTCATGTTCCTTGCACTAGTCATCCCAGGCCCCGAGCATCCAGGGCCAAAGCTGAATATGTTTGTTCGCCCTTTAATTGAAGAGCTGAAACAATTGTGGAGAGGTGTGAAGGCTTATGACAGCCATACTGAAAAGGAGTTTACCATGCGCGCTGCTTATTTGTGGTCAGTGCATGATCTGCTGGCGTATGGAGATTGGTCTGGATGGTGTGTTCATGGTCGGTTGTGCTGTCCCATATGTATGAATGATACGGATGCATTCAGATTGAAGCATGGTGGGAAAGTGTCATTCTTTGATGCTCATCGACGTTGGACTCCATTCAAGCATGATTTCAGGAATTCGCTTACTGCATTCAGAAGTGGAGCCAAAATTAGAAATGGGCCACCAAAGAGGCAAACTGCACCGCAGATAATGGCATGGCATGCTTGTCTGAAGCAAGGAGAAAATGATAGGTTTCAAGGCTACGGGGAGGACCACAACTGGACCCATATTTCATCAATATGGGAGCTTCCGTATGCAAAAGCCTTGATCATGCCGCACAACATAGACTTGATGCACCAAGAGCGTAATGTTGCTGAAAGCATCATAAGCACATGTTTCGATGTGACTGATAAAACGAAAGATAATATGAAGGCAAGAAAAGACATGGCTGAAATTTGTAAGAGACCGATGCTCGAGTTGAAAGTAAGCGATAAAGGGCATGAGAGTAGGCCGCGAGCTGATTACTGCCTCAAGCCAGATGAAAGGAAAGAAATATTTAAGTGGTTGAAGAATCTGAAATTTCTAGATCGATATGCGGCAAATCTGAAACGGGCAGTCAATCTGAAGACCGGTAAATTGATCGGTTTGAAAAGCCATGACTACCATATTATTATGGAGAGGCTGATGCCCGTGATGTTTCGAGGCTATTTTAAGGATGAGCTTTGGAGCATATTTGTAGAGCTGAGTTACTTCTATAGGGAAGTATGCGCAAAGACGGTATCGAAGAGGTTGATGCAGAAATTTGAGAAAGAAATTCCAATTCTTATTTGTAAATTTGAAAAGGTTTTCCCGCCAGGATTCTTCAATGTGATGCAACATCTAATTGTGCATTTGCCTTAGGAAGCTTTGGTAGGCGGACCAGTGCAATTCAGGTGGATGTATCCTATAGAAAGGGCGTTGAAAAAGCTCAGGGCGTCTGTTCGCAACAAGGCTAGAGTCGAAGGGTGTATTGCGGAGGCTTTTGCCCTTAAGGAGATATCTCAATTCTCAACCAGGTATTTCGCTCGAGCCAACAATGTGTTTGCTCCTTCAGTGCGACTTCATGTCGAAAATGAATCGCCCCAAAGCACCCTTCAAATTTTTGCGAATCCGGGTAAAGCAGTTGGAAAAGGGAGTATACGTCACATTGAAGGATCAGATTTGAACACGCTAATGCTATATATGTATAGCAATATTGACAGCACACAGGAGGCGTTCGAGTAAGTTTTCCTCATAGTTACTTCCATTTTCTCATCTCATAATTTCTATAGTGTGTAATCTCCATGTTTCTAATATGTCCAGCATGTTTGATGAAGAATGTTGGAAATCTACTAGTAAACCTACGGCCATCCAATTAGAAAATCTTCGACGTGATGGGTTGAAAGGTGGACCAAACTTCGTGCAGTGGTTTCGTAATTATGTTAGTAATTGTCGTTCTCTCATTGTCCATACTTAATCTTTGAATTTTGGACTTCGAAGATATAATGCATATACTAATTCCTTGTATAGGTTTCCAAAAACTCTATGCACCCGGACTTGCAGCAAATGGCACATACCTCTGTGTCCGTCCGGAACTATACTCACTATGATGTAAATGGATATCGCTTCCGAACCGCGAAATTGGAGAAGAGTCGACCATTGGCAGCCACCACCAATAGTGGTGTGTTGGCAAGTTCATATGTTGACGATGACAAAGTAGTGGACTATTACGGTGTTCTTCAAAACATTGTAGAGTTGATTTTCGATGGCCCCAAGGAACTTAAAGTCGTGTTTTTCGAGTGCGACTGGTTTGATGCTCATAGTGGGACTCGTGTCGACAAGTATGGTAATGTCGAGGTGAAGCATAGCTCTAGGATTCCGAGCAGTATGAGCGATGTTGTCCTTGCAAATCAGGCAAAACAAGTGTACTACCTGCCATATCCTCACCCAAGCCTTAGGGCTTGGTGGGTTGCAATCAAAGTCAACCCACAAGTCGTCGCTCCAGAGAGTGCTGACTACGTGAATACGAGCAGGGACAACGATGACGCTGTTTTTCAACCAGAAGCGGTGTCGAATCAAGACATAGCTCACCGATTCCATGTGACCAATGGAGAAGGCCTTGAAAATCTCTGTTACAATTCAAGCGACTTAATTGAAGAACCTAGGTCAAAGCGCAAACGACCTGTCGTCGTTAGAAGATCAGTAAGGATCCAACGAAATCAAGAGCGTATGAATAAACAACGAGCCGAAGAAGCATCATCGGATGCGGATGACTTTTGATTAGTATGTTTATTTTATTTAATCAATTAAGCTATGTATTCCAATTTTCACATTATTAATTTTCATATTATTTGTTTCATATACTGTGGTTTGACATTAATTTATCTACAGTTGAACATGTTCAAGCATAGGAGATCGAGGAGGAGTGGGGGCAGCGCGGCCAGCGAGGACAGCTCGGGCAGTGGGCTTTTTCAGGGCACCTCACAGAGCCGACAGAGGCAGCAGCAACTTCTCGACTGTCTAGATGAAGTGCATGGTGAGGAGGGTGAGCAGGAGGCTCCTCAGCAGGATGCTCATGTGCAGGGTGAGGAGGGTGAGCAAGATGAGGAGGGTGAGCAGGATGAGGAGGTTGACCCTATGGGGGCAGGCAGCGCGGGCGACGCGTCAGATGGTTCTACATCCTTCAGGTATTATTATGCATATTAGTTTAATTGATATTAGTTTTAAATCATTTCATCATATTTAATTTACTTGTATACTTAGGTATAAGAAGAGCAATGCGCTTGGTCCGAGGCCTGCTGAGAGGAGGCTCATCCGGCCGCATGGAGAATGGTGGGGCTTATTTCTGTTGTGTTAATTTTTTAATATGAACGTGATTGCACTGGTTTACTTGTTTTATTAATGTTTGTAGGTCATGGGAAGACTTGACTTGGGACGGTACAGGCAGACGTCCCAAGGTGAACGCGGTGTTGGGTAGCCTCTGTCGCTTCTACTACCCTGGCATGGTGGAGCTCAATGGCGAGAGGTTCGCGGCTATGCAGTGGGCTGACTGGGGTCTGAAGGACTATGTCCAGCCAGGGGAAAGCAGTAGCGGAGGGGGAAGTTCAGAACAAAAACCAAGGACCGTGCCAACCGTGGCACTGAAGGACCGGGGCATAGGTACGGCGCCGATGGACACCTTGGTACCGCACGCCGCATGGTAAGTGTATAAATCAAACTTGTATGTTACATCTATTACAATTCTATGGTTTAACTCTTCTTTTTCATGCAGGAAGCTGAAAGTGGAGTTGCTCCAAGTTTTATGGAGGTTTACGTCCGTGGTCACCGTGGGCCTGATCCAGTGAACCCTGATGAGCTATGCAGCGTGGCGGCAAGGGAGAAAATGGTAAACAAGTTTGTATTTACGAATTAAATTGCATGATTTGTGTCTAACTCCAACTCTAACTTTCTTTGCAGAATGCATATGGGGAGGAAATGACTCAACGCCATGGGCCTGATTTCGACTGGATGCATTCAGACTTAGATGCCTCGGCGTTGTACCACAGTGGTGGGGGTAGAAAGCATGGCAGGTGAGGTGGTTGTCTTTGATTCGACAATTTCATTAACAAGAATGTGTCCACTTAATGGCTCAACTATGTGTATCATGCAGGTTTGCCTTTGGCACCGGCGTTGTGGAGTACAACAGGACCATAGGTCAAGGGAAGGCATCGTCTTCGGCAGGGAGTTCTCGCTCCAAGTCTGCTCGAGAGGCTCAGCTGGAGGAGGAGACTCGGGCAGCACAGGAGCAGGCTCGACTCGCACAGGATCAGGCTCGAGCAGCGCAGGAGCAGGTCGGACAGCTGACGCAGTATATGACTTCTTATTTTCAGGTAATTCGTCTATCTCATCACGTGTCATTGAATTCAAAGTATAGTGTTGCGATTCTAACGTTTCATCCATTTGCAGGAAATGACTACTCGACTCGGCCCTGATATGAACTTGCCCGCTTTTCGCCCTCCCCAGGTAACACTATCTGAACACTTCAATTCCATAGCAACTCTTTTTTTATTATCAAAAATGGATCGCAGGCACAAGGATGGGGACAATGGCCAGGACAAGCTCCAGCGTCGCAGCCACAGTGGACCGGTGTTGGGTGGACGCAGGCACCTCCAGGCACTTGGACGCCTCCACCACCCCAAGGATCGCAGCCATTTCAAGCGTGGATGGCACCGCCACCGACGGGGTGGGTGCCACCACCTCAGGGGTGGCCAGCACAACAGTACCCGTGGATGCATGCACAGCCTCCTTATCACCATGGATCACAGGTGACGTTCCATGTTTAGTTTTATGCAAATAGTGACCAAACATAGCCAGTATAGGTATAGGGATAGCAAAACACAGCCTTATTTGAATGATTGATGAATTGCAGGGTTCAGCGTCACATGCTCAGGAGGGTGCTGTCAACGTCCACGACTTCCTCGTCCATGGTTCTGGAGGGAGTGGCCACCTTCCTGGTGGTGGAGGAGGGAGTGGCCAAAACTCCCACAGCCCGCAGGAGTGATTAGTGAGTAGTGAGTTTGTTTGAAACTATGGACTTATGGTATTGAAACTATGTATGGACTATGGACTTATGGACTATGGACTATGGACTATTTATGTATATGTGAATGTGTTTTGTGATATGTATATGTCAATGTGTTTTGTGATATGTATATGTGAATGTGTTTTGTGAATTATGTATTTTGATTGTGAATCTGTATATATGTGAATTGTGATATTGTGTATTTTGCTGTGAATTATTAATAGGTGCAGAAAAATCTGTTTTGGGGGGGAACCATCAATTTTCGTCGGCCTCGGTGGTGGCCGACGAAAATATCCTGGGAACATATTTTCGTCGGCCATCAGCGGGCCGATGAAAATATCGGGCATGTATTTTCGTCGGCCCCACCTGGCCGACGAAAATAGCCTGGGCGTATTTTCGTCGGCTTTCCCAAGGCCGACGAAAATAGTCAGTCGACCAATTATTTTCGTCGGCCTTGGGAAAGCCGACGAAAATAGGTATTTTTCGTCGGTACCGACGGAAATAGGTGCCTATTTTCGTCGAACTTATTTTCGGCGGCTATTTTCGTCGGTCTGCCGACGAAAATAGTCTATTTTCGTCGGTTTAGGCTTATTTTCGTGGGCTTTTGGCCCACGAAAATTTAGGTGTTTCCTGTAGTGTCCCCTACTGCCCTTGCCCCTTTCGGGTAAGGTAGTCTTCCACTATCTTTTCTAATTAGTTAGCCAAGGGCGTCCCATTCCACCCTTGTGGTGGCACGTGTTTCTCAAGTTAAGCTCCATGTTCCAATTAAAATATAATGATCTTGACATGAACATAAATAAAATAACAGAATAATTGAAACATGGACATAATGTAGTATTAATCCCAAAACCATATAGAGCAATAGCAAAACTACCCAAATGATTCAGGGGTAAACAAGGTAAAAGATAATCACACTGGGTGACCTATTGGGTCCCATCAAAATTAAACCTATGCATGAATAAGTGATATTAAAGAATATTATTGGGTAATAAAAGTGGTCAAGGGCACAACTTGCCTAGGACTTGAGATTCCAGGTACCAGGATGATCTTCAGGTGACTCGTGACCTCACTGCTAGTTGTAGCAATACAAACAAACATTATATTGGCAAAATTAACATCACACCAAACATAAGAACAAACTGCATAATAATAATCTACGCGTTGCTACGAGATCGTGGGATCGAGAACTAGTAAGATCGGAGTCATGCTTATAGGGTTTATGATTTATAGAAGATCTATGTGATTTAAATATTAAACTATATTATAAATTGATTAGTATTTACCATATAAGATAATATTCCATAATAATTATGCTAACTTTAATCTTAATTATAATTTGACTAGATATCATATTTTAATCAAATTATAATTATGGATAGGTTAGCTTTGGTTTAGAAAAGTTAATCTAGTAGACATAGGATAAATAAATATCTAACTATAAAAGTATGTGACCTGGTATAATTGATGTTGTTACTGCATAGTAAATATTCATATGAAGTTAGCGGAACTGGAACGAGTTAAATCGGAGTTAAAGTGTGGTAGTTATGATTTTCTGAATAATTAAGTGCTTGGCATGAGATAAATCGAGTGACCAATTTTAATCTAAGTTTCATGGCTAAACAAAGGTACTAGATGATGAACAATATTAAACCAAAATTATTGCAACTGAAATGGATCAATTTGGAGCTAAAATGAATTTAATATGATTTATACAAGTTTCTGAATTTATTTTTGTATTAAAAATAAATTTCTATAATTACTTATCTACTTTCTCTGCTCCCTGGGTCGCGTGCATTATTATAGAAAAGCACAAGGGCACAGGTGCAAAAGACTCCAAGACTCAGCTTCCTACGCACTGGATGGTGGGTTCATTCGTATAAAATATAGGGGCTCTTTTGCAACTAATCCTGGGTGAAGGGGTATCAGTATACATGATCCACACGATCAAAAGTATACGGTCCAGATTAGGTCACCAATGGGAATGCTCAGCACTTGATCCTAGCCGTTCGATCAAATCCAAGAGCCCAGAACAGATCGCGAAGTACGCGTCTGAGGCCATCGGATCATCATCTAACGGTATTCACTCACCCGGACCAACCAGTATTTAGGCTTCTAATCATGGTTGTCCGACTAGGAATCTATGATTCTGGTTTAATGCGGTGAAGGAATAGGTCAGCGTCTAATCTTAGCCATTGGCTAGGGATCCAATGGCCATCAGTCATTTGCGTCCTCTACATGACCGGACGATGGCGTCCTACCCACACGGCGGCGCATGCCGGTGAGCCCACCCTGCCGAGCGAATGAAGGTGTGATTCCCAAATCAACTAGGTGCTATGCGTTGTTGAGTGAATACTAGGGATAGGGACGGGTACCATACCGGTGGTTGGATCCCGAGGAGGCTTGTTCTCGCCGTGCGGCGACTTGGCCGCAAGGGTCGGAGTCCGGTGACAAATTACTAGTCGCCCACATGATTTCTCACTTGGCTGAGCCCCCAAAGACATCCTACGCCCGATGCCGATCCTCCTAGAACAATTGTCCCAGACCAATGGCGACGAGGACCAACGCTCAACAATGGCGGCTCTCTGATCTCGCACTCTTACAGTAAATGGCAGACCCTAGCGTGGCGTGGAGAAGCTGGGAGCAGGTTGCAGACATTTGATGACCGAGATGGGGGTCACAGCCGCCATATAGTCCGCAGGGTCTGGGTGACTGCAACGACCAGGAGATCCTAGCCAAGCCGTTTGAGCCACGCGGATTTCGCGCAGGTTCTGTTCGGCATGTGAGCGCAGGTGAAGGAGATGACAGATGGGGTCCACACACGGGTGAGAAGAGGAAGTGGAGATGACAACGGGCCCGCGTGGGGAGGCCGGCCACTGGTTCAGCGACCCCACCGGTGGGTGCCTGGGAGCGAGGGAGCAGCGCGTGGGCTGAGGGAATTTGGGCCGAGGATGGAAGGTTTCGGCCCAGAGCGTGTTCCCAATGCTTCTCTTTCTCTTTTTTTTCTATTTTAGTTTTCAGATTTCTATTCAAGTTTAAACCCTAATTCGACTCAAACAAAGTTCAAACTTGCTTCTAATTTAAGTTTATGTTTAGTGCACCAACACAGAAACTCCAACATGTATGTAATGCAAAGCTACTCTATTTTATTTATTTACTTTATTCTTTTCCTTATATGCTTCCACATAAAGCAATACTTAGTTTGGGGAAATATTTTCTAATGTATAACTACACCAAGATATGTTTTTTAGCTCAAATATTTTATAGAATACTTTTTAATTCGATAGTGGGATAACTAATTTCATATTGGTACCTTTCAATTAACTCTTTATTAGGAAGGATGTTTATTTTAGGGGATATAACTTCAAGGTAGGAAGAAGAAAGAGTACTTCGTTACACAATAGTTAGAGAGTTTCCCATATTCCGAAGGTAGGATTTTTTTTAAATGTATGGTCCAATTAAAAGCACATTCAAAAATTCATTGTTTTACTATTTATTAATCCCAAGTATTTTCTAAGGTTTTAGTATTTATTAAGAGCCATTTTAACTTGAACCTCTTGGAGAATATTGCTATAATTCATCAAAGAATAAATATGTTTTTAGTCTTTTATTTGAAACCATATTTATTTTAGGAGATGTGGGTTTAAAGGTTATGGGAATTCTAAAAAAATATTCTAATTCAAGATCTTTGAAAATTTTTACTATAATTCTCATAATCAGATTTTGCAAGTTGTGCCCTTGATCACTTCTTTTTACCCAGTCATGTTCTGATTAATCTTAATGATCTGCTTATGTTAATTTTGATGGGACCAAATAGGTTACCCTAGTTTGACTATCTTTATACCTTATTTACCACTGAATTTTTGGGTAGTACCTGCTATTGCTTTATGTGGTTTTGGGTATAGAGATACACATTATTATTCACGATTATACTTTTATTATCAGTTGTTATTTACTATTCATGATAAGATCATTATGTTAATTGGAACATGGAAAAGCACCCAGGAAAACAGTGCTACCACAAGGGTAGAATGGGACGCCCTTGGCTGACTAATTAGGAAAGCTAGTGGAGGACTACCTTACCCGAAAGGGGCAAGGGCAGTAGGGGAGTGGTCAGTGTAGGGAGGTCCTCGAGTTGATTTTGCTGCGATGGTGGTTAGGTGAGGGATTCCTGCACTTGAGCTTCCTATAAACTGTAGCGGGTTTTCGGAAGCTAGTGGAACTTTGTAAAGGCCTCGTAGTGTTACCCCGCCTCGCCTCCTCGGTAGAGGTGCATGAGATTGGCCTTCTCTTAACAGATGGGTAACATGACTTGTGGGTAAAGATGCGTAATCTCTGTAGAGTGTAAAACTGGTATACTAGCCGTGCTCACGATCATGAGCAGCTCGGACACTCACATGATTAATTTATGTAACTAAATTCAATTTGTCATATGCATTGCATCACAGGTGTTGTTATCACTTTTGTTCTACTACTTAATTGGGTTGGTATTTACTTATACTTAGTAATTGTTAATAAAATTTTGATGAATTTTAAAAGCAATGCTTAGCTCTAACCATCCTCTTTGGTAAGCCTTACACTTCACGTGAGCTCCCACCTTTGGTGAGTTCATGCACATTATTTCCCACAACTTGTAAAGCAATGAACGTATGTGAGCTCACTCTTGCTGTCTTACAACCCCCACAGGTCAAGAACAGGTACCACAAGATGAGGAGAATGGAGGATGCTGTGACGAGTTCATGAGAGCTCTAGGCCATCGCCTCCTAGTCAACTTTGGGGTTGCTGGATCGTTGTCTCCTTATGATGTAATTATTTATTTATTTTGTATAGAACTCCTATTATATAGTAAAGATGTGACATTCATTTCTGTACGATGAATCATCATATGTGTGAGACTTGGTCCTAACACACTTGGTGATTATTTTGTGCCTGGGTTTTGGACCCCTAAAACCCGGGTGTGACACGAACGGCGTCCGCGGCACGGCGAGGACGCGGGTTGACGGTGGCGGAACTACGGCTGGTGAACTAGTGAGCGCGGACCAGGCTAACCAGAGGGGGAGGGGGCGAACCGAGGGGCGTGCCGGGTTGCAGGTGATAATGTGGAGCTTACCGAGGCAACGGACAGGGCGAGGGCTTGACGGCAACCGCAGAACAGGCACGAGACCACAGTGAGCAGCAGTTGAACTTCCTGGGCGCGTGCGCAGAGCGAGAGAGAGAGAGGGCGAGGGCGCTTGGCTGAGGGCACAATTGAGCGAGGGAGGGCGAGTGACTGAGGGCGGGGTCCAAAAAAGGGCTCGGGCGCGTGGGGGCGTGGCCGGGAATCGTGCGGTCGTGGGCGCGTCCACGGCGGAGAGCACAGCAGTTCGGAGGGGAAGGGTCTGACAGACAGGCCACACGGGTTAGAGAGGGAGCAGGCGAGCGAATGGGTTTCTGCGCTGATGAGCGGGACCCACGGATCAGTGAGAGAGGGCAAACGCGCGCAGATGGGTTCGGCGCCGACAAGTCGACCCCACCAGGCAGCGAGAGGGAGAGAGGGAAGGGAGAGCGGGCGCGAGAGGGCGCTAACAGGCAGGGGCCGCCTGTCAGGGAGGGCTGGCGCGCGGGCGCGGGCTGGGCCGGCTGGGCTGATTTTGGCCGAAAAGTGGTTTTCCATTTTCCCTGGAATTTCTAATGGTTTTTCTATTTTATTTTCTCTAGGGTTTTCAATTCAAATTCAAATAAAATACAAATTCAAACCATTTCAAACATGTGCATCAAACAACAGAATAATTTAGGCTCAGCATGATGCAACATTTCATGACCTACATAGTTTTGACAAAATAAATAAGTAATCCCTCTCCTTAATTAACTTTATTCTATCCAAAAGAAAAGAGAGAGAGAGACTAGAGAGAGGCAAGGGTAGCACCTGAATTTGGTAGGTATTTAGAAAGAAATTTTATACCCCCAAATTCAGGGTGTTACAAACTTATCCCCCTTAAAAAGAAACTCGCCCTTGAGATTCAGGGTTGGCTAGCAAAGAGTTCAAGGTACTTGACTTTTAAATCGTCTTCTCTTTCCCATGTTGCTTCTTCTTATGAGTGATGGCTCCATTTGACTTTGCACATCCTGATGGTGCTTCTCCGAGTGACTCTGTCAACTTGTCTCCAGAATCTGAGTTGGCTTCTCAATGTATGTTAGATCTTCTTGAACTTCAAGGTCCTCAGTTGGCAACTACTCTTTCGGTACTCGCAAGCATTTCTTCAGCTGAGACACATGGAACACATCATGCACAACTGACAGACTTTCTAGTAAGCTGAGTTTATATGCTACTTCTCCACGTCTTATGTATCGAGGTGCTAGCTCGCCCTTGACTCCAAACCTTTTGATCCCTCTGATAGTTGACACTTTCAGGTAGACATAATCTCCCACTTCAAAACTCAATTTTTTTTCTTCGGGTGTCAACATAGCTTCGCTATCTGGACTGTGCTGTCTTGAGATTCTCTCGAACCATTATGACGTTCTCTTCAGTCTCAAGCAGAATATCTGGACCGAACACATGTCTTTCACCGGGCTAGTCCCAATGCAACAGAGTTCTGCAATTCCTCCCATAGAGTGCTTGGAACGATGACATCTTCAGACTAGCTTGATAGTTGTTGTTGTAGGAGAATTCTGCATATGGTAGTCTCTTGTCCCAACCTAACTTGTCTTGCAATGCATAAGCTCTCAACATATCTTCAAGAATTTGGTTGGTTCTCTCAGTCTGACCATCTGTCTGCGAGTGATAAGCTGAACTGAACTTCAAGTGTATGCCCAAAGCTTCATGTAATTGCTGCCAAAAGTGAGAAGTGAAGTGGATGCCTCTATCTGATACTATCTTCTTTGGAACACCATGCAAGCATACAATTCGAGACATATATAGTTCTGCCAACACCGCGCTATTATAGGTGGTCTTGACTTGGTATGAAATGGTTCGCCTTTGTCAAACGGTCCACTACTACCTAGATGGAGTCATAACCAGCACGAGTGCAGGGCAGACCAACTATAAAGTCCATCCCAATCTCATCCCATTTCCACTAAAGAATCTGCAATGGCTGTAACAAACCTACGGGCCTTTGATGTTCTACCTTGATTCTCTGACAATTGTCGCATACAGCCACATATTCTAATATCTCCCATTTCATATCGTACCACCAAAATCTTTTCTTTAGGTCTTGGTACATCTTTTCGCTACCAGGGTGTATGGAATACGCTGTCTCATGAGCTTCCTTGAGAATCAGCTCCCGGATCGATTTGATGTCGGGAACACAAAGTCTATCCTTGAACCACACCAATCCTTCTGCGTCTTCACGGAAGTTTGGGCCTTTCCCTTCTATGATCAGCTGTCGTATCTCATTGATTTTCTCATCATCTTTCTAGCCCTTCCTGATATCTTGTTCTAGAGTGGGTTCTAGCTCGACTGTCACTCCTTGAGTGTTGTTCAGAAATCCGAGACTTAGCGTGTCGAATTCCTTTGCTAGCTCGTACGACATCGGGTGAGCAGCCAACATATTGACTTGACTCTTTCTACTCAAAACATCTGCAACCACGTTTGCTTTGCCTGGATGATAATGTATTTCCAGCTCATAATCTTTGATCAACTCTAGCCATCTTCGCTGCCTCATGTTTAGCTCTGACTGAGTGAATAGGTACTTGAGACTCTTGTGATCTGTGTAGATATCACACTTCTGCCCATACAAATAGTGTCTCTAGGTCTTCAGTGCATGAACCACTGCTGCTAGCTCTAGATCATGAGTGGGGTAATTCTTCTCGTGAATCTTCAACTGGTGGGACGAGTATGCCACTACTCTCCCCTCTTGCATTAACACGCATCCCAGTCAGGTGTACGAAGCATCACAATATACTGAGAATTACTTGTGGACATCTGGCAGAATCAATACCAGTGTTGTTGTCGACTTCTTTAATGTCTCAAAGGATTCTTGGCACGTTGGGGTCCACTTGAACTCAACCTTCTTTGCCAACAAGGCTGTCATTGGCCTAGCAATCTTGGAGAAACCCTCAATGAAACGCCAATAGTAGCCGGCCATTCCAATGAAACTCTTGATACCCCGGACATCTTTTGGTGCTTTTCAGTCCAGAATCGCTGCTACCTTCTTTGGATCCATAGCTAATCCTTCTCAGGTTTATAATATGACCCAAGAACAAGGCTTCACTGATCCAGAACTCGCACTTGTTAAGCTTGGCGTACAACTGACAATCTTGTAGCCTTTGTAATACTTTCTTCAAGTTCCTCATTCTCTTGCTCATTCTGGGAATATATGAGGATATCATCGATGAACACCACTACAAACTTGTCGAGGTAGTCATGAACATGCTGTTCATCAAGTACATGAAATAAGCTGGCACATTCATCAAACCGAATGACATGACAGTGAACTTATAAAGTCCATACTTGGTGATAAATGCGATATTCGGTATATCTGAAGGTCGGATTATGAGCTGATGGTAACCTAACCTCAAATCTATCTTCGAGAACACACTAGCTCCTCTCAACTGATCGAATAGATCTTCAATTCTGGGCAGGGGGTACTAGTTCTTGATAGTGACTTCATTCAAGGATCTGTAATCAATGCACATCCTCTTTGTCCTATCTTTCTTCTCCACAAACAATATTGGGGCTGCCCAAGGCGATGTACTTGGTCTGATGTAGCCTTTCTCTAACAACTCATCAATATACTTCTTGAGTTCTACCAATTCTAATCTAGAGACTCGATAGGCTCTCTTGAAAATAGGGGCGGTGCTAGGTAATAGCTCTATGGCAAATTCAACTTTCCTTTCAGGTGGCATGCCCAGTAACTCCTCGGGAAACACATCTGGGAATTCCGATACTACGTTGATAGCTTCTAATGGCTCGATTTCCTCAATATGGTCAATGACTTGGTGACAGCTTCCTTTCCTTGGTCTAGACAAGACCAACTCCACTAACACTTCCTCTCCTGATAAGGACACTAACTTCACCATCCTCTTGTCATAGCTAAGACTTGCCTAATATTTGGTTAGCTAATTCATCCCTAGGATGACATCTGTAGTTGCATCCTGCTTACCCATAACTATTAGATCAACAGAGAACTCTATCCCCCTTATTTGAACTCTTGCATTGGGGCAAAATCTATATGTTTGGGTTCTCCCACCAATTGAACTAATCCCCATAGGTGGATACATGGGTGCTATGGGTATATTGTGTGATTCTACCCATGATGTAGTCACAAAAGAATGTGTTGCTCCATTATCAAATAACACATTTTTAGAATGGTACTCGACTGAGAACGTACCTAGTGCCACTCCTAGGGTCTCCTAGACTGTGTTGGCCTCCAGGTGGTTCACCTTTCCATACTAGGCACGAGGCTTCCCATGGTTGTTGCCTCCTTGTTTCAATGCATTCTGCCTGGCGGGGCATTGGGAGTTGGCTGCTGCTGAGTTGCTTTTTTTGGGCAATGATTCGCCCATTGGCCTTGTTCCCCACAGTGGAAACATGCACAGCCTCCTCCTTGCGCTGGAAATGCTTGGTTGTTTTGGTTAGTTGTTGGGGCAGGAAGGCGAGGTGCCTGGTTGTTCTGGCGCTGGTACAGATTTCCTCCTTGCTGGTTGTTCTAACGGTACTGCAGCTACTGCTGAGGGAACTGCCTCTGGTACTGCTGGTACTAGTTCTAGCGCTGATGTTGGTGCTGGTGCTAGTGACCTTTCTTAAACTGCTGAGGTGGGTTGCTTGAGTAGTGGGGACAGCTGCTACTCCCGACTTGAGATCCACCAATCTTGCATTTCCTGTCTTCCATCTCCCGACACTTCCTTTCAGTGAGCATGGACTAGGCTAATCAGAGGGGAGGGGTGAACCGAGGGGCGTCCCGAGTTGCGGGTGATAAGGTGCATCTTACCGAGGCAACAGACACGGCGAGGGCTCGACGGTGACCGCAGAACGGGCGCGAGACCATGGCGAGCGGCGGTGGAACTTCCTGGGCGCGTGCGCAGAGTGAGAGAGAGGGCGAGGGCGCTCGGCTGATGGCGCAACTGAGCAGGGGAGGGCGAGTGAGTCAGGGCGGGGTCCAGAAAAGGGCTCTAGCACGTGGGGGCGTGGCCGGGAATCGCACGGTCGTGGGCGCGTCCACGGCGGAGGGTGCGGCAGTTCTAAGGGGAAGGGTCCGACAAACGGGCCCCATGGGTCAAAGAGGGAGCGGGCGAGCGAACGGGCTTCTACGCTGGCGGGCGGGACCCACGAATCAGCAAGAGAGGGCAAACGCACGCGGATGGGTTTGACGCTGACAAGTCGACCCAACCAGGCAACGAGTGGGAGAGAGGGAAGGGAGAGCGGGCGTGAGAGGGCGCTAACAGGCGGGGGCCGCCTGTCAGGGAGGGCTGGCGCGCGGGCTGGGCCGGCTAGGCTGATTTGGGTCGAAAAGTGGTTTTCCATTTTCCCTGGAATTTCTAATGGTTTTTCTATTTTATTTTCTCTAGGGTTTTCAAATCAAATACAAATTCAAACCATTTCAAACATGTGCATCAAACAACAGAATAATTTAGGCTCAACATGATGCAACAATTCATGACCCACATAGTTTTGACAAAATAAATAACTAATCCCTCTCCTTAATTTACTTAATTCTATCCAAAAGAAAAGAGAGAGAGATTAGAGAAAGAGGCAAGGGTAACACCTGAATTTGGTAGGTATTTAGAAAGAAATTGTATACCACAAATTCAGGGTGTTACAAATACCCAGCCAAACCCAAAAAACTGTGAATATCTTTGATGTTACGGGGAGTGGGCCAAGACTTTATTGCTGCCATTTTAGCTCGATCTGTAAGTGCACCTTCTTCGCTAACGACATGACCCAGGTAGTGAAGTTTAGTTTGAGCAAAGGAGCACTTAGAAAGTTTAACCTTAAACTGGTGGTGATCCAAAGGTAGAGAAAGCAACCCGTAGATGGTTCAAGTGATCAACCCAATTATTGTTGAAAATCAAAATATCATACATAAAAACCACTACACATTTTTGGAGAAGATGTGCTAGAATAGAATTCATTGCAAGTTGAAATGTGACAAGGCCTCTAGACTCCATAAGGCATAACTCTACACGCATAACATCCATTGTGGATTTGGAAAGCTGTCTTTGGAATATCATTGGGTTCCATTTGAATTTGATGATAACTCGAACTAAGATCCAAGCTAGTGAACCACATTGCCTGTTGAAGTCATCCAATAGTTCATCGATCACTAGTAGGGGATATTTTTTTATTGTAAGAGTGTTGAGACAATGGTATTGGGTTGTAATCCATTTATCCCTTGTAATCCATTTAGTTGTAGTCCATTTAGCCCTTGTAATCTTCAATCACCTGTTTTATTCTGAGTTAAAATAATTGACGTGGCAAATGGACTACAGCTAGACTGGATCATACCATTTTGAAGAAGTTCAACAATCTAATGTTCTATTTCATCTTTTTGAGCTGAGTTGTAATGGTAAGGACATAGTTGGAAAGGGGAACCACGAAGGATTAAAGGTATTCCATGACAATGGGATCTAGGGGGTGACATCCTAGTGGTGGGTTTATCAAAAAGAGAGGCAAACTCTTGAATGAGTTTTTAAATTCCATCGGCAATAAACTAGGGGAAGATGATTTAGGGCTCTGTTGCAATTCTAGAGTGCATCACAATTCATCCAAACATTCGAGATGGTAGAGTTGGAAAACTAAAATCTGTTCCACTATTGAGAAATCCAACAATTAGCCCTATAAGGTAACTCTCTATTGCTCATAGTTAAATGCATGCCACTTCTCTTGCCAATGAATTTTCATCGGGCTATGTGAAGATAACCAATCCATGCCTAAAAGGACATCGTAGCATTACAAGGGCAACACCTTCAGAATAATGTAAATAGTATGGCCAGGAAGGGTCACTTTACATTGAGGTAGATGGTGAGTACATGATATAAGTTGGCCATTAGCAACCTTCACTTCGACAGTTTGAGAAAGAGGGACCAACATAGGACCAAGAGCAGCCAAAGGTTGGCTAGTGAAGGAAGAAGAGCTACCTAAATCTAGTAGCATAATCACTTTTTGGGAAACTGGGTGACCATCGGTTTCATAGTTTTGAGAGCTTCAATTCCTTGTATGGCATTAATTGACAAAACCATTAGATCATCCCTAGAGTCATATTGACTAGAGAGATTGCCTTCATGAACCACTAACAATTCCAACATGTTCCATAGTTCTTCCACTACATGTAAAGGAACCGTAGAACTGCATTTGTGAGTCATACCCTAATGTAATCCGCATTTGAAACAAAGGCCTTTAGCATTGTGGTATGCCATTAATGCTGAAACCGTAAGACTATCAACCCCTATCTTAGGAAGCTCCACAACATGATGGTTATCAGCAACAGGATGTCGTATAGCAACATCAACACCCAAAACTGACGAAGAAGAGGAAAGTGTCCGCATCAAGCGAGTAGATGCCTTTGAAGATGGGAGATCACCCAAGCGTTGAGAACTTGGTAGAGCTTGGGGTTTCAATAATTCTTCCTATAACAATTCCCAAGACCGTACGCGACGTCATACAATCGAGTCAATAGTGACCTCCCGATGCATCTTCGGTATGCCGCACCTATGGTCCAGATGTGGTTTGGTGCGACACATCTTTTCGTGCTGACGTGGGTCAATAGTACTGGGCCGGGAACTCCACCTCGCTGAGTTGCCCGGTGAGTACTTGGTTGTACGCTCCGCCTTGCAGGGTTGCTCGACTGAGAGCTAGTCAGCCTCTCCACCTCACAAGGTTGCTCGGCAGGGAGCTGGTTGGCCCCTTAGCCTCACAGGGTTGCTCGGTGGTTACTTGGTTGGTCGCTCCGTCTCACAGGTTTTCTTGGTAGGGAGCTAGTCGGCAAGCGGGCCATTAAGAGGCTTTGGGCCTACTTTGGGCACCCGGTTGCTAGATACCCGACAATAACAGTTTGACATATTCCATGTCATAGTCAAAATGATGAATATGGGAAAATTGTTTAATAAGATGATTATGTCGATCATGCTCAAAATGGGCACACGTCGTTGAACAAAATTTTGACCAAGGGTTGTGACGTAAAACAGGGTCAGCCGAATACAACCAGAATACAGTTGAATGCTCAAAGTGCATAGACGCAATATTGACCCATAGTTCACTTGGTATAGCGAAAACATCAAAACATGATTCACACTTAGCTTTCCATATGTAATACCCAAAAATGTATACAGTGATAATATAGCCGATCTCCTTATTTGTGTTTCATACATTCATTTCAACACGAGAATAACTGTAATTAAGAATGAGTAAATAAAAGAAATGAGACATGAACAACTTGTGCACCATGCTGGAGTTTATTGGATTGTGTATTTATAAACAATGGTAATATCGATAAAAATATAATTATGTTAATATTGTGATTTGAGACCTAATTTGCAATTTTAGAAATTGGAGAAGTAAAGGAAAACTACTATACAAAATAAAACAAAATATGGGATAAATAAAACCTTGCTATGATGGTTTGACCAAACTGCACAATTAAAATAGGTTCAAATTCCCAAATAAGTTTGAATTCAAATTTGGATTTAAAAGAGTTAAGGATAAAAGAAAATAGGAAATAAAAAAAAGAAAACATGGCAACTAGGCCGCAGACCACCTATTCGGCCCAGCTAGCCATTCCCTGCTGCGCGACCCAGCCACTCCCACCTCTCTCACGCGCTGACGTATGGGCCCGCTCCTCAGTCGCGGTAGGACTGGGCGTGATGCTCCTCCTCTGCCCATGGGACCCACCTTGCAGGCGTGGACTTCTTCCCCGCGTGAACCGGATCACGCTGGCTGGATCCTCCGCGATCGCGTGACTCCGGCGCCAGCTGAAGTCGTTATGCCCTCGCTCGCATATGCCCTGATTCCCCACGACCCCAGACGCCATGACCACCACCGCGGATTGAGGAAGCCGTTGTTGGCACTCGGACCGGCCTTCTGAGGCTATAAAAGCAGTAGACCTAGGTTCGGTGTCCTTCTTCCCCTCCTAATCTAGCCACCATTAGCACTCCGCCAAGACTAGAGAGAAGGGCGAATCACCGTTCCCGCCGCACACCATGGCCAGTACAGCCTAGACTTCTGCCGTCGGTGAGCTACCCTCCCACACGTTCGTCATCATTATGGGGTCGTGTATCATGACCCTAACCTCTTGATTTGCCCCTCTGTAGACCGGAATTGGTCGTCGGCGCTGGCACTCCACCATGTTGCCTCACACCGTCAGTGGCTGAGGACCTCCACACTATGAAATCCGGTAAGGAGCCCTCAATCGAGATCGCCTTATTTCACTTTACGTGTAGCACTAGGGAATTGGCGCCTGGGTGCTTGTGCGCGGAGACGGCAAACTCCGGCCAAGTCTCCGCCGTGGTTGGGTGAAGCGCCACCGTGCCCAATGTTAGATTAGGGCAAGAGTTGTGCACCGTTAGATCTCAATGGACAGCCCAGATTAGATGTCGCGTACCCTTCATTTCATTGAATTCGGGTGGTTAGATCGTTATCGTGCGGTCTGGATCAGTTGAAGAATATCCTTTCACCCCGATGCACCGCGGGCCGTCGA
This sequence comes from Zea luxurians, assembly GCA_029449295.1. Lineage (NCBI taxonomy): Eukaryota > Viridiplantae > Streptophyta > Magnoliopsida > Poales > Poaceae > Zea > Zea luxurians. The sequence continues at coordinate 11,989,536 of JAOPSE010000025.1, read as the reverse complement.
TCTCCCTCGGGACGGCTCTGATTTTATTAAGCATATCGCTTCGCAGGGGGCGCTCCGGTTCGTTAGATTAAGATCGGGCGGCCTGCATCGAATACCGGTTCTCGTTGGTGTGAGTTTTAATCTCGGGCGTCTGGTGAAGATCCATCGGCCAGAAACAGAGAATACCCCTTCAGCGGCCGATCATTTGCATAAGAGCCCTCCAAAAATTAACTAATCAACCCACCAGTCCTGTGCGTGGGTAAACTGAGTCTAGGAAATTTTACCCTGGAAACCCTGAGCTTCTCTGTATTAGTGCGCCCAGTCCAAGAAGTTAAGAAATCAAATAAATGGATTTAGAAAATGATTTTTAATGTTTAAATAATTGCTAGAATTTGTATAAACCATAGAAAATTCATATTAGGTCCAAATTAGTCCATTCCAATTTCTATAATTCTATAATATTATTGTTTATCTCATAGTACCTCTGTTTTGTCATGAAAACATAAATAAAATTGATTTTCTAATTAATCCTATATTAAACACATAAAACCCTCGGAAATTCATAACTTCCTCATTTTAATTCCAAATTGATTCATTCCAGTGGCATTAATTTTGTTTAAGTATTGTTTATCATCTAGTACCTTTACCTAACCATGAAACTTGATTTAAAATTATTCACATGAATTACTCTATTATAGGTACTTAATAACTACATAAAATCATAACTCGGTGACCGTCACTCCGACCTTAGTAGTTCTCGATCCCGCGATCCCATAGCGACGCGTAGATTATTATTATTCAGTTTGTTCTTATGTTTGGTGTGATGTTAATTTTATCTATACCATGTTTGTTTGTATTGCTACGACTAGCGCGAGGACACGTGTCATCTCAAAAGCAAGTTGGTACCTGGAATCTCAAGTTCCAGGCAAGTTGTGCCCTTGATTCACTTTTGTTACCCAATAATGTTCTTTATAATCATTTACCATGCATAGGTTTAATTTTGATGGGACCCGATAGGTCACCCTAGATTGTTTATCTCATTTACCTTGTTTACCCCTGAATCACTTGGGTAGTTTGCTATTTCTTTATATGGTTTTGGGATAATCGTTTATTATATCCATGTTCGAATTATTTTGTTATTTTATTTATGTTCATGTCAAGATCATTATATTATTGTTAATTGGAACATGGAGCTTAACTTGAGAAACATGTGCCACCACAAGGGAGGAATGGGACCCCTTGGCTAACTAATTAGGAAAGCTAGTGGAAGACTACCTTACCCGAAAGGGGCAAGGGCAGTAGGGGAGTTGCATGCAAGGAGGTTCTCGGGTTGATTTGCTGCGATGGCGGTCAGACGGGGGATTCTTGCAAGTGCTCTTCCCATAAACTGTAGCGGGTTTTCGGAAGCTAGGGGAACTTTGTAAAGGCCTCGTAGTGGATCCCTAGCCATTCACCTTGGTAGTGTCTAAGGGCCTAGCACACCCTGGTGACATGGGAAACACGACTTGTGGGTAAAGGGTACAACCTATGCAGAGTGTAAAACTGGTATACTAGTCGAGCTCACGGTCATGAGCAGCTCAGGACTCTATGATGATTAAATTATGGAACCTAAACGCAATTTTGTCATTTGCATTGCATGGGTTTATTATTAATTTTGTTCCATATTTTTATTTAAGGTTTGGTATTTACTTACACTTAGTAACTGCTAATAAAATTTTGACCAACTACTTAAAAGCAATGCTCAGCTTTAACCCCTATCATTGATTAGCCTTACACATCACATGAACTCCCACCTTTGTGAGTTCATGTCCACTGGTTCCCCACAACTTGTTGAGCTATGATCATGTGTGAGCTCACCATTGCTGTCTCCCACCCCCCACATGAGAAGAATAGGTGGTTCAGGAGGAGCCACAAGGCTAGGAGTTCGATCTATTCTAGGTGGCGTTTCCCAATTGACTTTCTGGCGCCAAGGATAGATTTTAGTTCGATCCATATTTATCTTTTATTTTTGTAAGTCTTCCGCTATGTAATAAGTACTCTGATTATTGTGACATTTATCTCTATACACTCTGTTATTATATATGTTGTCTTCTTTGGCGCATGTATACGATGCACCCGACTTTGTCCCTTAAAACCCGGTGTGACAGAAGTGGTATCAGAGGAAATATTGACTGTAGGACGAAACCTAGATAAGAATGGACAAATCCTTACCTAGTTACCTTACTCTGACTCATTCTATACTTATCTTATCTTGATCCTGTCTCACCTTTTGTTGTCATACTCTGATTACTCTTATCTTTTCAACTCTAAGACAAGATGGATTTCACACCTTGGAATCCTACATTTATGAACTTTTAAGGGATAGGAGACCTAAGACAAAATTAAAACTATTTTCTCTATTAAAAAATGTTGGTTGATTGTTCTGATGATAAATGCTTGATTTGCTTCTTTGGTTGATTGAAACATTATAGTTGGACATCTTAGCATGTACCACCATAAGGTAATGTATTAGCTTTAGTGGATAACACACTAATCTACTTAGCTAATAAATCCCTCGTAGTAACATTTCTCGTAATTACTCGCCTTGTCTACAATTCTTCCTTTCTTACCCTGTGTTTCTAACCCAGATGGACTACCCCTATACTGTTAGAAGAGAACAGTATAGACATGATCCTTGGTATGTCATGGTTAAGAAAGGCAAATGCAGTATATACACTGTGCTAAGGGAACCATAGAACTCACCAGTTCCAAAGGACAAAGATTTGAAGTTGAAGTTGCAGTAACTACCACCATCAGACTAGTGGCATTCTTAGTAGATGAGAAGTTTGTTGGTGACAACATCCGTTTGGTTAAGGATTTTCCGAATGTCTTTTTAGAGGAGTTACTAGGGATGCCACCAGATACGGAAGTTGAGTTTGTCATAGATCTCTTACCTAGAACTGCTCCTATTTCTAAACAGCCATATAGGATGTCTGTAGAAGAGTTAAAAGAACTCAAGAAGCTTAACGGAGTTACAAGAGGCTGGGTACATTCATTCGAGTTCTTCACCTTAGGGGAGCGCTAGTTCTATTTGTGCAGAAGAAAGATGGATCGCAAGGGATGTGCGTGGATTATAGGACCCTTAATGATGTCACTATGAAGAACAAGTATCCATTACCCTGCATTGAAGATTTATTTGATCAGATGAGAGGTGCTAGGGTATTCTCGAAGATTGATCTCTGATCGGGTTATCATCAAATGAAGATTAGGCCATCGGATATTCCCAAGAAGGATTTCTCAACCCGATATGGATTTTGTGAGTTCACTGTTATGTCGTTTGGATTAACTAATGCACCAGCCTATTTTATGGATCTAAAGAATAAGTGTTCATGATTTGGACAGATTCATCGTGGTTTTCATCGATGATATTATTATTTATTCCAAGAGTGATAGTAATCATGAGGAACATCTGAGATTGGTGCTATAGAAGCTATGAGATAATGAACTCTACTCCAAGTACAGTAAATGCGAGTTCTGGATTGACGAGGTGCCATTCCTTGGATATATCATTTCTAATGGAGGGATACCAGTGGATTCTGCTAAAGTCAAGGAGATAGTGGCGTGGAGCATACCCACTATAGTTACTGAGGTCCGGAGTTTCTTGGAACTTGTAGGATACTATCGGAGATTTATCAAAGGATTTTCTGAGGTCGCTAAGCCTAAGACCTCGCTTCTAGAGAAGGGAAGAGAATTTAAGTGGGACGAGAAGTGCCAAGATAGCTTTGATCAATTAAAGAAGAGGTTGATGTCGCTACCAGTGTTGGTTATGCCAGATCTACAGAAAGGATTTGACATTTATTATGGTGCCTGCAGCCAAAGCTTGGGATATGTGCTCATGCAAGAAGGACATGTGATCGCCTACACGTCTTGTCAGTTGCGGAAACACGAGTTGAACTACCCCACTCATGACTTAGAGCTGGCAGCCGTTGTGCATGCGCTTAAGATTTGGAGACATTATATTATGGGAAACAAGTGTCAAGTATGCACAGATCATAAGAGTTTGAAGTATATATTCACTTAGAAGGATCTCAACCTTAGGCAACGTCATTGGTTGGAGATTATTAAGGATTGTGATTTGGAGATTCACTATCACCCAGGCAAGGCAAATTTGGTTGCAGATGCCTTGAGTCGAAAGGAGCATGTTCATTCAGTTGTTGTTGCCCAGCTACCCGATGAGATTGTTGAGGATTTCAGGAGACTTAACCTGGGAATAGTTGCTCACACTGAAGGAGTTACTATCAATGTGGAACCTACCTTGGAGCAAGAAATCCGCAAAGGACAAATTGGTGATGCTAAGATACAAGAGATTAAGGATCTGATTAATGAAGGTCGAAGTCTAGAATTCACGGAAGATGAACAAGGCACAGTATGGTTCAAGGATCGGATATGTGTTCCAGAGATTGAAAGCCTTTGTGAGACTGTTTTAAAGGAAGCCCATGACTCGGATTATTCTATTCATCCTGGTAGTACCAAGATGTATCAGGATTCAAAGCAGAAATATTGGTGGTATGGATTGAAGAGAGATGTGGCTGCACATGTGACTCTGTGCGATGCGTGTCAAAAAAGTTAAGGCAGAACACCAAAGACCAATTGGACTAATACATCCACTGAAGATACCCGAGTGGAAGTGGGAAGAGATTGATATGGATTTCATTACTGGATTGCCTCACACCCAAAAAGGATATGACTATATATGGGTGGTTGTGGATAGATTGACTAAAGTGGCTCATTTCATTCCGGTCAAGGCTACTAAAAGGGATCTTAATTGGCAGAGTTATATATGGCTTGGATTGTGTCTCGACTTGGTGTACCAAAGAAGATCATTTCGGATAGAGGATCACAATTTACCTCCAGATTTTGGAAAAGTTTTCATGAGAATATGGATACGAAGTTGAATTTTAGTTCGGCCTACCATCGTCAGACTGATGGACAGACTGAAAGGGCTAATCAAGTATTGGAAGAGATGTTGAGAGATTGTGCCCTTCAGCATGGTAGTAGTTGGGACAAGAGTTTACCTTATGCTGAGTTCTCATATAATAGTTACCAGGCCAGTCTAAAAGATGTCCCCGTTCGAGGCTCTATGTGGCAGGAAATGCAGAACTCCACTATATTGGGATCAGACTAGCGGAAGACAGTTCTTTGGATCTGAACTTATTCAAGAGGCAGAAGAACAAGTCCGTATTATTCGAGAGAATTTGAGGGTAGCTCAAACCAGACAAAAGAGCTACGCTGATAATAGAAGAAGACCACTGGAGTTTGAGGAAGGTGATCGTGTGTACCCCAAGGTGTCACCACTTCGTGGAATGAGGAGATTCAAGGTTAAGGGCAAATTGTCCCCTCGCTTTATAGGACCCTTTAGAGTTTTTAGGCGAGTTGGAGAGATGGCCTATCAACTCGAGCTACATGATAATCTAACTAATGTGCATAATGTATTCCATGTGTCTCAACTTAAGAAGTGTCTCCGTGTCCCTGAGAAACAGTTACCAATGGAAGAGCTCAGTGTTCAGGGAAATTTGGTTTATACGGGTAATCCTATCAAGATTCTTGACACTTTAACTAGAGTTACAAGAAATAAAGTGATAAAGATGTGCAAAGTGCAATGGAGTCACCATGAAGAGAGAAGAAGAGCTTCGCATAGATTTTCCCCATCTTTTTCCTAGATCTTCTTAAATCTCGAGGACGAGATTCTTTTTAAGGGGTTAGGATTTGTAATACCCAAAAATGTATACAGTGATAATATAGTCGATCTCCTTATTTGTCTTTCATACATTCATTTCAACACGATAATAACTGTAATTAAGAATGAGTAAATAAAAGAAATGAGACATGAACAACTTGTGCACCATGCTAGAGTTTATTGGATTGTGTATTTATAAACAATGGTAATATCGATAAAAATATAATTATGTTAATATTGTGATTTGAGACCTAATTTTCAATTTTAGAAATTGGAGAAGTAAAGGAAAACTACTATACAAAATAAAACAAAATATGGGATAAATAAAACCTTGCCATGATGGTTTGACCAAACTGCACAATTAAAATAGGTTCAAATTCCCAAATAAGTTTGAATTCAAATTTGGATTTAAAAGAGTTAAGGATAAAAGAAAACAGGAAATAAAAAAAAGAAAACATGGCAACTGGGCCACAGACCACCTATTCGGCCCAGCTAGCCATTCCCTGCTGCGCGACCCAGCCACTCCCACCTCTCTCACGCGCTAACATATGGGCCCGCTCCTCAGTCGCGGTAGGACTAGGCGTGATGCTCCTCCTCTGCCCATGGGACCCACCATGCAGGCGCGGACTTCTTCCCCGCGTGAACCGGATCACGCTGGCTGGATCCTCCACGATCTCGTGACTCCGGCGCCAGCTGAAGTCGTTACGGCCTCCGCCATTTCTGCTCTGACTTCACCCTGCTGGCTAGCCGGGACCGCATGACCTCCTCTCTTCTCGCCCTCGCTCACATATGCCCTGATTCCCCACGACGCCAGACGCCATGACCACCACCGCGGATTGCGGAAGCCGTTGTTGGCACTCGGACTGGCCTTCCGAGGCTATAAAAGCAGTAGACCTAGGTTCGGTGTCCTTCTTCCCCTCCTAATCTAGCCGCCATTAGCACTCCGCCAAGACCAGAGAGAAGGGAGAATCACCGTTCCCGCTGCGCACCATGGCCAGTACAGCCTAGACTTCCGCCGTCGGTGAGCTACCCTCCCACACGTTTGTCATCATTATGGGGTCATGTATCATGACCCTAACCTCTTGATTTTCCCCTCTGTAGACCAGAATTGGTCACTGGCGCTGGCACTCCACCGCGTTGCCGCACACCGTCGTGGCCGAGGACCTCCACACTGTGAAATCCGGTAAGGAGCCCTCAATCGAGATCGCCTTATTTCACTTTACGTGTAGCACTAGGGAATTGGTGCCTGGGTGCTTGTGCGCGGAGACGGCAAACTTCGGCCAAGTCTCCGCCGCGGTTGGGTGAAGCGCCGCCGTGCCCAATGTTAGATTAGGGGAAGAGTTGTGCACCGTTAGATCTCAATGGACAACCAGATTAGATGTTGCATACCCATCGTTTCATTGAATTCGGGTGGTCAGATCGTTATCGTGCGGTCTGGATCAATTGAAGAATATCCTTTCACCCCGATGCACCGCGGGCCATCGATCTCCCTCGGGACGGCTCTGATTTTATTAAGCATATCGCTTCGCAGGGGGGCGCTCCGGTTCGTTAGATTGAGATTGGGCGGCCTGCATCGAATACCGGTTCGCGTTTGTAAGGAAAATGGACCCCGGGCCATTTGGCTAATTGAGTGTTGGTGTTTGATGAACAACACAATCCGTGAACTAATAAGTTTTCTAGTGTTTATGATTGTAGTTCACAGGATGCAAGATTTACATGGACTAAGGAATTGAGGAAAGCAACACCTCAAAAGAAGACATTAAGAAGATCCAAGAAAAGTCCAAGTGTGCTGCTGCGGACTGTCTGTGCGAAGGCGCACCGGACTGTCCGGTGCCCACACGCCGGACTGTCCGGTGCACCAGGGAACTCCAGCTCCAACGGCTAGTTCAAGGTGGCACTCGGAGAAAAGACCACCGGACTGTCCGGTGTGAAAAGCCTGCGCGCGCCAACGGTCGACTGCTCTGTCAGAGCAACGGATAGGCGCACCGGACAGGCTACAGTGCGCTGTCCGGTGGTGCACGACACATAACTTTTATATGATTTGTAGGCTATGCCACATGGAAGGCCATAAGTCTTTTCAATGCAAGGCGATGACCAGGGATAAACAAAGGAAAAAGCTCAAGCAAAAGCCAACAAGCAAAATCTCCAACACCTACATCAAAAAGGTGGACAAAAAGGTTGCTACACCATATTTGATCAAGAAGAAAAAGAATGGAAAGGTGATAGCAATCAAGGCCAACAAGCAAGCCAACAAAGGAAATGGGGCCAAACGCATCTTGGTGCCAAAGGAAATAATTTCAACCATGAAAAGCACCAAGAAGGTTTGGATCCCGAAAGGGAAGTGAGTGGACTGAAGGTCTACGGGAAATTTGGAGACTTGGCAAATTTGGGATGTATATCATGGGATACATCATATTGGATCAAGTTAATTGCCAAGTGGGTTAGTGAAAATTTTGGACCCAAATTTCCCACCCATGACTAAGGTAACTAGATTTATTGTATCTCTTGTTTTTAGATATGTGTATCTATTTACTTTGTATCTAGTTTACCTTTCTTGCCTAGTATTAAACTTGTTATTTACTCTTGTTTAAAATCATACTAGGTAAATCATATGGTAGGATTGCTTGTTTTCAATTCATATACTTAAGCAAACCTACATGGTTTAAAGTGTTTAGTTAAAGCACGACACATAGCTTTTATATCACTCCATAGTAAATGATGCACAAATTGAAAACTTCGATTTATACAAGTTGTATCATTTAACTTATATGTGCCAAAGTTTGGATTATGGATAATTTGCCCCTCTTGATATCAAATCAAAGTGCATGTCTCCTACAAGTATTCAAAACTTGTATGCACACTTTTAGGGGGAGGTTACTCTATAATCTAACACTTTGAGACTAACACCTTTTCAAGTTTATTTTATGTGATAGTCTCATTGTAAGGAAAATAAGGTCCCCGGAGAAAGACAACAATCTTCCACTGCAAAATCTCCAAGAACTCTCATGTCTCTCAAGCTCGCCATTGACTTTCAATTGGTATCTTTTGAGACTGCATTAAGTATCATTTACATGTCTTCTCCAATATTTGATTAGACTATATTTCATATCATATACTTCCATGTGGCTAAAAATGCATAAGTACTTAACTCATATTCTGTTACCTATGCATAAGGGAAGTTAGTCTTTTCAAATCATGTCTTGCACCTGAAAGGGAAATGTGCCCTTGGGCCATTTCTAAGTATTTTGGTGATTTAGTGCCCAACACAAGTGCCTAATTGTAAAACAGTGGACAAAGTACAAATCAAGGGTAAAGGTATGTTTCTAATCCTTAGTACATTGGTTTTGTGTACTAATATACTTGTCTAAGTGTTAGAAACAGAAAAGAAGAAGAAAAGAAAAGAGGAGAAAAGAGTTGGTTGTGTGCAGCCATGACCCAGTTCGGTCTGGAGCACCGGACTGTCCGGTGTGCACCGGACAGTGTCCGGTGCGCCAGGCTGACTCGGCTCGAACTGGCCGCTCTCGGGAATTCGCCGACGGCGTACGGCTAAAATTCACCGGACTGTCCGGTGTGCACCGGACTGTCCGGTGAGCCAACGGTCGGCCGGAGCCAACAGTCGGCCGCGCAATCTGCGCGGGACACGTGGCGGAGCCAACGGTCGGAAGACGGCACCGGACTGTCCGGTGTGCACCGGACATGTCCGGTGCGCCAACGGCTCCAGATCTGCCAACGGTCGGCAACGGTCGGAAGCGCCAGTTATGGAAACAAATCGGGCACCGGACAGTGTCCGGTGTGCACCAGACTGTCCGGTGCCCCCGACGACAGAAGGCAAGGATGGCCTTCCGGATTTGCTCTCAACGGCTCCTAGCTGCCTTGGGGCTATAAAAGGGGCCCCTAGGCGCATGGAGGAGACACACAAGCAACCTTTGAGCATTCTTGATCATCCACACTAAGTCTCTGCGCATTCGTTTGTGTTTCTAAGTGATTCGAGCTCTGTTCTAAGTGAGAACTCTGAGATAGTCTTGTGAGCTCGATTCTTTGCCGTGTGTGTGCGCTTTTGCTGTGGATTTGTGTGTGTTGCTTCCCTCCCTTACTCTGTGCTTTCTTTGTGATCATATACTTGTAAGGGCAAGAGACTCCAATTTGTGGAGATTCCTTGCGAAAGGGATAAGAAGAGAAAAGCATAACACTGTGGTATTCAAGTTGATCATTGGATCGCTTGAGAGGAGTTGAGTGCAACTCTCGTCCGTTGGGACGCCACAACGTGGAGTAGGCAAGTTTTGTACTTGGCCGAACCACGTGATAAATCACTTGTGTCTTTTCTGTGTTGAATTCTTTGTGATTATCGTATTGTGCAAGACCTTCTCTCTAGCCACTTGGCAATTATCGTGCTAACACTTAACAAGTTTTTGTGGCTATAAGTTTAAGTTTTACAGGATCACCTATTCACCCCCCCCCCCCTCTAGGTGCTTTCAATTGGTATCGGAGCCGTTCTCTTCACAAAGGGACTAACCGCCCGAAGGGATGGATCCTAAGGGGAAGGGTATCGTGATCAACGACAAAGAGAAGGAATCCTTCGTCAACGAGCCGAAGGACGACAAGCCTACCGACTCCGGCTCGGATCATAGACGGAAGGAAGGGAAGAAGAAGAAGACAAGGCGCATCAAGGAGATCGTCTACTACGACGACAGCGATGAATCTACTTCTTCCCAAAAGGACGAGGACCACAATGACTACGAGAGAAGAAAACCGGTTAATTCGAACTTTTCTTTTGATTACTCTCGTATTCCGCAAAGTTCACATTCACATTTGCTCTCCATTCCACTCGGCAAGCCCCCACACTTTGATGGAGAGGACTACGGATTTTGGAGCCACAAAATGCGTAGTCACCTATTCTCTCTCCATCCTAGTATATGGGAGATTGTAGAGAGTGGAATGCACTTTGATAGTTCGGATAGTCCCATGTTCATTAATGAACAAATTCATAAGAATGCACAAGCTACTACTGTTCTTCTAGCTTCCTTGTGCAGGGATGAATACCATAAAGTGAGCGGCTTGGATAACGCCAAGCAAATCTGGGACACCCTCAAGATTTCTCATGAGGGGAACGACGTCACCTTACTCACCAAGATGGAGTTGGTGGAGGGAGAGCTTGGACGGTTCGCGATGATAAGGGGCGAAGAGCCGACGCAAACATACAACCGGCTCAAGACTCTTATCAACAAGATAAGGAGCTACGGGAGCACGCGATGGACGGACCACGACGTCGTCCGCCTAATGCTAAGGTCATTTACCGTTCTTGATCCTCATTTGGTGAACAATATACGTGAAAATCCCAGGTACACCAAGATGTCGCCCGAAGAAGTTCTTGGGAAATTCGTTAGCGGGCGAATGATGATCAAGGAGGCGAGGTATGTGGATGACGCCTTGAATGGTCCGATCAACGAGCCGCAACCCCTTGCTCTCAAGGCAACACGAAGCAAGGTGGCACAGGTTGAAGCGGCCGGACTCAATGATGAAGAGATGGCTCTCATCATCAAAAGATTCAAGACGGCGCTAAATGGTCGCAAGGGGCAGCCAAGCAAGACCAAGACAAAGGGGAAGCGTTCATGCTTCAAATGCGGTAAGCTTGGTCATTTCATTGCTAACTGTCCCGATAATGAAAGTGACCAGGAAAAGGGGAACAAGAGGGAGAAGAAGAAGGCATACAAGAAGGCAAAGGGCGAGGCACATCTAGGAAAGGAGTGGGATTCGGATTGCTCCTCCTCCGACTCCGACAATGAAGGACTCGCTGCCACCGCCTTCAACAAGTCTTCCCTCTTCCCCAACGAGCGTCTCACATGCCTTATGGCATGGGAGAAGAAGGTGAGTACTCAAGACTTCACTTATGCCTCTTCTAGTGATAATGAGTCTAGTGATGATGATGACATAGATTATTCATGCTTGTTCAAGGGCTTAGATAGATCTAAGATAGATAAAATTAATGAGTTGATTGATGCTTTGAATGATAAGAATAGATTACTAGAAAAACAAGAGGATCTTTTATATGAGGAGCATGATAAATTTGTTAGTGCACAAAATTCTCTTGCTCTAGAAATTAAAAGAAATGAAGTGCTTTCTAGTGAAATATCTTCTTGTCATGAAACCATTGCCACTTTACAAAGTGTTAACCATGATTTAAATGCTAAATTAGAAGTAACAAATAAATCTAAGTCTTGTGTTGAAAATGTTACAATTTGCACTAGGTGTAAGGATTTTGATGTTAACGCTTGTAGTGAACACTTAGTTTCAATTTCAAAACTAAAAGATGAAGTGGCTAATCTTAATGCCCAACTTAAGACTAGCAAGAGTGAAGTTGAAAAAATAAAATTTGCAAGGGATGCCTATACAATTGGAAGACATCCCTCAATTAAGGATGGGCTTGGCTTCAAGAGGGAAGCCAAGAACTTAACAAGCCATAAGGCTCCCATCTTCGTCAAGGAGAAGGGAAAGGCCCCTATGGCTAGTAGTGCGAAAAAGAACCATGCCTTTATGTATAATGATAGGAGAAATGCTAGAAACACTTATAATGATTTTGATTCACATGTTTATGATTCTCATGCCATGTTTGCTTCTAGTTCTTCTTATAAGAATGATAGAGATATGCGTAGGAGAAATGTTGTACATGTGCCTAGAAAGAATGTTATTCATGCTCCTAGGAAAGTAGTGAATGAACATTCTATAATTTATTGTGCTTTAAACACTTCCTTTGCTATTTGTAGAAAGGATAGGAAAATAGTTGCTAGGAAGTTAGGGACAAAATGCAAGGGAGACAGGACTTGCATTTGGGTCCCTAAGGATATATGTGCTAACCTTGTAGGACCCAACATGAGTTGGGTACCTAAGACCCAAGCCTAAATTTGCCTTGCAGGTTTATGCATCCGGGGGTTCAAGCTGGATTATCGACAGCGGATGCACAAACCACATGACGGGGGAGAAGAAGATGTTCACCTCCTACGTCAAAAATAAGGATTCCCAAGATTCAATTATATTCGGTGACGGGAATCAAGGCAAGGTAAAAGGGTTAGGTAAAATTGCAATTTCTAATGAGCATTCTATATCTAATGTATTCTTAGTGGAGAGTCTTGGATATAATTTGCTATCTGTTAGTCAATTATGTCATATGGGTTATAATTGTCTTTTTACTAATGTAGATGTGTCTGTCTTTAGAAGATGTGATGGTTCACTAGCTTTTAAGGGTGTACTAGACGGCAAGCTTTACTTAGTTGATTTTGCAAAAGAAGAGGCCGGTCTAGATGCATGCTTAATGGCTAAGACTTGCATGGGCTGGCTGTGGCATCGCCGCTTAGCACATGTGGGGATGAAGAACCTCCACAAGCTTCTAAAGGGAGAACACGTGATAGGTCTAACAAATGTTTATTTCGAAAAAGATAGACCTTGTGCAGCTTGTCAGGCAGGTAAACAAGTGGGAGGAGCACATCATAGCAAGAATGTGATGACCACGTCAAGACCTCTGGAGCTGCTGCATATGGACCTCTTCGGACCCGTCGCCTATCTAAGCATAGGAGGAAGTAAGTATGGTTTAGTTATTGTTGATGACTTTTCCCGCTTCACTTGGGTGTTCTTTTTGCAGGATAAGTCCGAAACCCAAGGGACCCTCAAGCGCTTCCTCAGGAGAGCTCAAAATGAGTTTGAGCTCAAGGTGAAGAAGATAAGGAGCGACAACGGGTCCGAGTTCAAGAACCTTCAAGTGGAGGAGTTTCTTGAGGAGGAAGGGATCAAGCACGAGTTCTCCGCTCCCTACACACCACAGCAAAATGGTGTGGTAGAGAGGAAGAACAGGACGCTAATCGATATGGCGAGGACGATGCTTGGAGAGTTCAAGACCCCCGAGTGCTTTTGGTCGGAAGCCGTGAACACGGCTTGCCACGCCATCAACAGGGTCTACCTTCACCGCCTCCTCAAGAAGACGTCATATGAGCTACTAACCGGTAACAAACCCAATGTATCTTACTTTCGTGTTTTTGGGAGCAAGTGCTACATTCTAGTGAAGAAGGGTAGAAATTCTAAGTTTGCTCCCAAAGCTGTAGAAGGGTTTTTATTAGGTTATGATTCAAATACAAAGGCAGTATAGGGTCTTCAACAAATCATCGGGATTGGTTGAAGTCTCTAGCGACGTTGTATTTGATGAGACTAATGGCTCTCCAAGAGAGCAAGTTGTTGATTGTGATGATATAGATGAAGAAGATGTTCCAACAGCCGCTATACGAACCATGGCGATTGGAGACGTTCGGCCACAGGAACAAGATGAACGAGATCAACCTTCTTCCTCAACAACGGTGCATCCCCCAACTCAAGACGGTGAACAGGTTCATCAACAGGATGCATGTGATCAAGGGGGAGCACAAGATGATCGTGTGATGGAAGAAGAAGCACAACCGGCACCTCCAACCCAAGTTCGAGCGATGATTCAAAGGGATCATCCCGTCGACCAAATTCTGGGTGACATAAGCAAGGGAGTAACTACTCGGTCTAGACTAGTTAATTTTTGTGAACATTACTCTTTTGTCTCCTCTATTGAGCCTTTCAGGGTAGAGGAGGCCTTGCTAGATCCGGATTGGGTGTTGGCCATGCAGGAGGAACTTAATAACTTCAAGCGCAATGAAGTTTGGACGCTGGTGCCTCGTCCCAAGCAAAATGTTGTGGGAACCAAGTGGGTGTTCCGCAACAAACAGGACGAGCACGGGGTGGTGACGAGGAACAAGGCTCGACTTGTGGCAAAAGGTTATGCCCAAGTCGCAGGTTTGGACTTTGAGGAGACTTTTGCTCCTGTGGCTAGGCTAGAGTCCATTCGTATCTTGCTAGCATATGCCGCTCACCATTCTTTCAGGTTGTACCAAATGGATGTGAAGAGCGCTTTCCTCAACGGGCCAATCAAGGAGGAGGTGTACGTGGAGCAACCCCCTGGCTTCGAGGATGAACGGTACCCCGACCACGTGTGTAAGCTCTCTAAGGCGCTCTATGGACTTAAGCAAGCCCCAAGAGCATGGTATGAATGCCTTAGAGACTTTTTAATTGCTAATGCTTTCAAGGTTGGAAAAGCCGATCCAACTCTTTTCACTAAGACTTGTGATGGTGATTTGTTTGTGTGCCAAATTTATGTCGATGACATAATATTTGGTTCTACTAACCAAAAGTCTTGTGAAGAGTTTAGCAGGGTAATGACGCAGAAATTCGAGATGTCGATGATGGGCGAGTTGACCTACTTCCTTGGGTTCCAAGTGAAGCAACTCAAGGACGGAACCTTCATCTCCCAAACAAAGTACACGCAAGATTTGCTGAAGCGGTTTGGGATGAAGGATGCCAAGCCCGCAAAGACTCCGATGGGGACCGACGGACACACCGACCTCAACAAAGGAGGTAAGTCCGTTGATCAAAAAGCATACCGGTCAATGATAGGGTCTTTACTTTATTTATGTGCTAGTAGACCGGATATTATGCTTAGCGTATGCATGTGTGCTAGATTTCAATCCGATCCTAAGGAGTGTCACTTAGTGGCTGTGAAGCGAATCCTTAGATATTTAGTCGCTACGCCTTGCCTCAGGATCTGGTATCCAAAAGGGTCTAACTTTGACTTGATTGGGTACTCAGATTCCGACTATGCTGGATGTAAGGTCGATAGGAAGAGTACATCGGGGACGTGCCAATTCTTAGGAAGGTCCCTGGTGTCATGGAATTCTAAGAAACAAACATCCGTTGCCCTATCCACCGCTGAGGCCGAGTATGTTGCCGCAGGACAGTGTTGCGCGCAACTACTTTGGATGAGGCAAACCCTCCGGGACTTTGGCTACAATCTGAGCAAAGTCCCACTCCTATGTGATAATGAGAGTGCTATCCGAATAGCGGAAAATCCTGTTGAGCACAGCCGCACAAAGCACATTGACATCCGGCATCACTTTTTGAGAGACCACCAGCAAAAGGGAGATATCGAAGTGTTTTATGTTAGCACCGAGAACCAACTAGCCGATATCTTTACCAAGCCTTTAGATGAGAAGACCTTTTGCAGGTTGCGTAGTGAGCTAAATGTCTTAGATTCGCGGAACTTGGATTGAAGTATAGCATACATGTATTCATGCTTTTGATCATGTTCCTTTTTGCATTTTGTTGCTTACTATGGTGCTCAAGTTGTACAAACACTCCCTGGACCTCACAAGTCCGTTGCAAAGTGATGCACATGTTTAGGGGGAGATGTGTTACAACTTGACCCTTTGAGACTAACCACATGTTTGAGTTTGCTTGTTTTAGTCACAAAGGAGAATTGAAAGGGAAAAGGTGGATTTGGACCATGAAAGACTTCCACTGCACTCCGATGAGGGGTAACTTATTCCAAGTCCATCTCATGAACTCTTGTTGCCTTTTGCTCTTAATTGAAGATTTTGGTGAGGCAATGGGGTTATAGGGCCAAGATTGATCCCGTTTTGGTGCTTGATGCCAAAGGGGGAGAAAATAAAGGCCAAAGCAATAAATGGATCAGCTACCACTTGAGAGATTTTGAAAATAGTAGATTAGAGTTTTTGGTTGTCAAAACTCTTTTGTTGTTTCTCTTGTCAAGTTGGCTTCTTGTGGGGAGAAGTAGTAATTATGGGAAAAAGGGGGGGTTTTTGAAATCTTTGATCAATCTCTTTTGGAATGACTCTCTTTATGCTTCAACATGTGTGTCTGACTTAGAGATAGAGATTTGAGTTTGATTTGCAAAAACAAACCAAGTGGTGGCATAGAGTGATCCATATATGTCAAAATTGAATCAAAATAATTTGAGTTATTCTTTGAAGTGTTTTTGTACTTGTTCAACTTGCTTTATGTTGTGTTGGCATAAATCACCAAAAAGGGGGAGATTGAAAGGGAAATGTGCCCTTGGGCCATTTCTAAGTATTTTGGTGATTTAGTGCCCAACACAAGTGCCTAATTGTAAAACGGTGGACAAAGTACAAATCAAGGGTAAAGGTATGTTTCTAATCCTTAGTACATTGGTTTTGTGTACTAATATACTTGTCTAAGTGTTAGAAACAGAAAAGAAGAAGAAAAGAAAAGAGGAGAAAAGAGTTGGCTGTGTGCAGCCATGACCCAGTTCGGTCTGGAGCACCGGACTGTCCGTTGTGCACCGGACAGTGTCCGGTGCGCCAGGCTGACTCGGCTCGAACTGGCCGCTCTCGGGAATTCGCCGACGGCGTACGGCTAAAATTCACCGGACTGTCCGGTGTGCACCGGACTGTCCGGTGAGCCAACGGTCGGCCGGAGCCAACGGTCGGCCGCGCAATCTGCGCGGGACACGTGGCGGAGCCAACGGTCGGAAGACGGCACCGGACTGTCCGGTGTGCACCGGACATGTCCGGTGCGCCAACGGCTCCAGATCTGCCAACGGTCGGCAACGGTCGGAAGCGCCAGTTATGGAAACAAATCGGGCACCGGACAGTGTCCGGTGTGCACCGGACTGTCCGGTGCCCCCGACGACAGAAGGCAAGGATGGCCTTCCGGATTTGCTCTCAACGGCTCCTAGCTGCCTTGGGGCTATAAAAGGGGCCCCTAGGCGCATGGAGGAGACACACAAGCAACCTTTGAGCATTCTTGATCATCCACACTAAGTCTCTGCGCATTCGTTTGTGTTTCTAAGTGATTCGAGCTCTGTTATAAGTGAGAACTCTGAGATAGTCTTGTGAGCTCGATTCTTGGCCGTGTGTGTGCGCTTTTGCTGTGGATTTGTGTGTGTTGCTTCCCTCCCTTACTCTGTGCTTTCTTTGTGATCATATACTTGTAAGGGCAAGAGACTCCAATTTGTGGAGATTCCTTGCGAAAGGGATAAGAAGAGAAAAGCATAACACTATGGTATTCAAGTTGATCATTGGATCGCTTGAGAGGAGTTGAGTGCAACTCTCGTCCGTTGGGACGCCACAACGTGGAGTAGGCAAGTTTTGTACTTGGCCGAACCACGGGATAAATCACTGTGTCTTTTCTGTGTTGAATTCTTTGTGATTATCGTATTGTGCAAGACCTTCTCTCTAGCCACTTGGCAATTATCGTGCTAACACTTAACAAGTTTTTGTGGCTATAAGTTTAAGTTTTACAGGATCACCTATTCACCCCCCCTTCTAGGTGCTTTCAGCACCTCTAAATTTTCACATGCTTTTTCCTAAGTAGAGGATCTCTGTCAGGGGGAGTATTTCTTCATCTCTAAAAAGGGGACAAACTTCTTTCTAAAGAGAACACTCGTTTAGGGGGAGTAATCCTTTCAACTGATATCATTCATGTGGTTTAATTTAGTATCCTTCAAATGGTATCATCTTGTATGAGGGCAAGCTTTTATTTACTTCCTACATGCTTTTAATGTCTTCCTTTTCGGTGGTTGATGCCAAAGGGGGAGAAGTTTAGGGACCAAAACAATGGAATCTATATCAAACACCAAACACCACCAATTTAAAATTTTATATCTACAAATGGTTTTTCAAGTGGTTTTGGTTATTTGGTCCAAAAATAGGAAGTAAGTGAATTAAGGAGTTAGGGGGAGGCTTAAGTCCATAATACCATATTGTGGGAACAATCATGCATCTTAGCAAGTAGATTGCATATTTTCATTCAAATACTTGTATTATTTACTTGCTTTGGTTGTGTTGTCATCAATCACCAAAAAGGGGGAGATTGTAAGGAAAATGGACCCCGAGCCATTTGGCTAATTGAGTTTTGGTGTTTGATGAACAACACAATCCGTGAACTAATAAGTTTTCTAGTGTTTATGATTGTAGTTCACAGGATGCAAAATTTACTTGGACTAAGGAATTGAGGAAAGCAACACCTCAAAAGAAGACATTAAGAAGATCCAAGAAAAGTCCAAGTGTGCTGCTGTGGACTGTCTGGTGCCCACACGATGGACTATCCGGTGCACCAGGGAACTCCGGCTCCAGCGGCTAGTTCCAGGTGGCACTCGGAGAAAAGACCACCAGACTGTCCGGTGGCACACCGTTCTGTCCGGTGTGAAAAGCCTGCGCGCGCCAACGGTCGACTGCTCTGTCAGAGCAACGGATAGGCGCACCGGACAGGCTACAGTGCGCTGTCCGGTGGTGCACCGGACTGTCCGGTGCACCCAACGAGAGAAAGCTGCTGCTTTCTGTCCAACGGCTAGTTTGGGGTGTGGAGGCTATAAATACCACCCCAACCGGCCATTCTCAAGTGTGAGAGCCCAAGCAACATACCAAGGCACATAGTGCACATTTCCAAGAGCTCAAACACCCAAGTGCTTAATACAATCACTCGGTGATTAGCGTAGGTGCTTTGCGAAGTGCTTAGGTTAGTTAGACCGCTTTAGCGCTTGCTCTAGGTGAACCCTAGTTAGTTGAGTGAGTTTTATAAAACCACACAACCCCTCGGCTCTTGCGCGAGCCGTTGTAATTGTACCGAGTGGGGCGAGAGTCTTGCGAGACCGTGACAACCGTGTTTGTGTCACGGCCGCCACCGTGTACCGGAGGGAACGAGGCCCGCGGCGTTTCGGCCGGAAGCTCGATAGTGGAGACGGCGGGGAGCGTTCGAGAGGAGCCGGAAGCGGAGCACCACTTGCGCGTGGAGAAGGCCCGCGGCTCTCTACGGAGTTACTCGACCGAGGTGCTTGGCCCTCGTGTGGGCTTTCCTTTGCGTAGGGGCACCAAAGAGGATAAGTCGGGACCTTGCGCGGTTCCGGATACCTCGGTAAAAATATCGGCGTCATCCACGGGAGTTTGCTTCTCTACTTTACTCTTTAAGTTTCCGCATTTATATTAAGCATTTAAGTTTCAATCTTGTATTCATACTTATCTAGTGTAGATTGAAACTTAGCCTTTGCGGTAGAGATAGCAACACTTAGACAAAACCTAGATTGCACTCTCTAGTTTGATTATTTGCATAGGTTTTGCTCTAGGGATTTTATTGTGGCCTAGTTTAGTAAAAAGTTTAGAAGTCCTAATTCACCCCCCCCCCTCTTAGGCGTCACCCGTTTCCTACAAGTGGTATTAGAGCCCGGTTTGGCTCATTTGAAACGCTTTAGCTTCACCGCTAAAAGAGCCGACGCTTTTTAGAGGAAGGGATGGATACCAATAGGCCACCACACTTCGACGGCACTAACTTCCCATATTATAGTGCTAGAATGGCTTGTTACCTAGAGGCCATTGATCTAGGTGTTTGGAGAGTCACTCGTGACGGGATGAAACCCTTCAAGAATCCCGAGAAACCCACCACGAGTGAGGAAAAGGAAATTCATTTAAATGCTAGAGCCAAAAATTGCTTGTATAAATCTCTTAGCATGGATATTTTTAATCAAGTATTTACCTTGAAAACTGCTAATGAGATTTGGCTAAAATTGCATGAGCTCCATGACGGCACATCCAATGTCCGTGAGCAAAAACATTGCCTAGTCTTAAATGAGTATAATTCTTTTGCCATGAAAGATGATGAGCTTGTTAGAGACATGTATTCTCGTTTGAATCTAATTATGAATGAGCTCAATTCGATTGGCATTAATAAGCTAGGTGATGCAGACATTGTGAGGAAGATTATCTCCCTGCTACCACAACAAAGATATGGGAGCATCATCACCATCCTTCACAACATGGAGGACTTGAGCAACATGACCCCGACCATTGTGATTGGGAAAATCGTGGCTTTTGAGATGTCACGAAAAATGAGTCGGGGAGAGGAGCCAACTTCCTCAAGGCCATATGCTTTTGCATGTGATGAAAGGAAGGGCAAAAAGAAGGCTCCCACTCCAAGTTCCTCAAGTGAAGAAGAGGAAGAAGAAGAATGTGATGATGATGAAGATAATCAACCATATACATCATCCTCCGAGGACGAAGAAACAATCCGACGCGTCGGAAAGGTAATGAGGATGATCCGCAAGATTAATCTAATGGGTGTGCCCCTGCAGGTCGAGGATCTTCTGTTTAACATTGACAGGAAAAAGCAAAGGAAGAGAGGATGCTTCGCATGTGGGGAGAAGGGCCACTTCAGGGACAACTGTCCAAATATGGCCAAACCCAAAAAAGAGAGGAGCAAAGGCAAGGCGCTAACAAGTGTTAAAACTTGGGATGATTCTTCAAGTGAAGATGAACCTCCAAGGACGCGCACCCACCGGTCCTCGTCACGATCATCACGGTCATCACACAAATGCCTTATGGCAAGAGGTAACAAAAGCATTCCATCCTCTAGTGATGAAAGTAGTAGTGATGATGAAGGTGAGGGAAAGGCCTCTCTAGATGAGCTTGCGGAAGCCGTAGAATTTTTTCAGGATGTTTGCACTAAGCAAAAAGCTCAACTTAAAACTTTGAAAAATAAGTTGGTTAGCTCTCAAAATGATTACAAAGGTTTGCTAGAAAAATTTGAAACTTTTGCAAACTTAAATAACTAAAATTGAGCTATTAGAATCTAGTGCTCCATCCATTGCTACCGATGATAGCCTTATTAAAAAGAATGAAAAACTTAAGGCGAAGTTAGCTAGCTCCCAAGAAGCTATTGAAAATTTGCTAGAGAAAATGGAAATTCTTAGCATACACAATAATGAGCTAACTACTAAGCTAGAAAACATTGGTAGCACCCCAGCAGCATCTTTAGCTGAAATACCTGAAATAATTAAGAAAGATGCTTCTACTTCCTGCTTTGATTTAATTGATGATTCTAACCCCTGCAACCAAGTCGTTGTTGAGAATATTGTTGTAGAGACATGTTCGGATGAGGTTGCAAAGGAAAATGAACAATTAAAGCAAGAAGTGGCTTCGCCTTGGCAAGGCTTTATATGACAAGAAAGGCAAAGCAAAACAAATCCAACCTCCACAGGATAACACCACTGCGGGAGTGAACAAGCCTATAGAGGGAGAAACTGTGATTTGTAGGCTATGCCACATGGAAGGCCATAAGTCTTTTCAATGCAAGGCGATGACCGGGGATAAACAAAGACAAAAGCTCAAGCAAAAGCCAACAAGTAAAATCTCCAACACCTACATCAAAAAGGTGTACAAAAAGGCTGCTACACCATATTTGATCAAGAAGAAAAAGAATGGAAATGTGATAGCAATCAAGGCCAACAAGCAAGCCAACAAAGGAAAGGGGGCCAAACGCATCTGGGTGCCAAAGGAAATAATTTCAACCATGAAAAGCACCAAGAAGGTTTGGATCCCGAAAGGGAAGTGAGTGGACCGAAGGTCTGCGGGAAATTTGGAGACTTGGCAAATTTGGGATGTATATCATGGGATACATCATATTGGATCAAGTTAATTGCCAAGTGGGTTAGTGAAAATTTTGGACCCAAATTTCCCACCCATGACTAAGGTAACTAGATTTATTGTATCTCTTGTTTTTAGATATGCGTATCTATTTACTTTGTATCTAGTTTACCTTTCTTGCCTAGTATTAAACTTGTTATTTACTCTTGTTTAAAATCATACTAGGTAAATCATATGGTAGGATTGCTTGTTTTCAATTCATATACTTAAGCAAACCTACATGGTTTAAAGTGTTTAGTTAAAGCACAGCACATAGCTTTTATATCACTCCATAGTAAATGATGCACAAATTGAAAACTTTGATTTATACAAGTTGTATCATTTAACTTATATGTGCCAAAGTTTGGATTATGGATAATTTGCCCCTCTTGATATCAAATCAAAGTGCATGTCTCCTACAAGTATTCAAAACTTGTATGCACACTTTTAGGGGGAGGTTACTCTATAATCTAACACTTTGAGACTAACACCTTTTCAAGTTTATTTCATGTGATAGTCTCATTGTAAGGAAAATAAGGTCCCCGGAGAAAGACAACAATCTTCCACTGCAAAATCTCCAAGAACTCTCATGTCTCTCAAGCTCGCCATTGACTTTCAATTGGTATCTTTTGAGACTGCATTAAGTATCATTTACATGTCTTCTCCAATATTTGATTATACTATATTTCATATCATATACTTCCATGTTGCTAAAAATGCATAAGTACTTAACTCATATTCTGTTACCTATGCATAAGGGAAGTTAGTCTTTTCAAATCATGTCTTGCACCTCTAAATTTTCACATGCTTTTTCCTAAGTAGAGGATCTCTGTCAGGGGGAGTATTTCTTCATCTCTAAAAAGGGGAGAAACTTCTTTCTAAAGAGAACACTCGTTTAGGAGGAGTAATCCTTTCAACTGATATCATTCATGTGGTTTAATTTAGTATCCTTCAAATGGTATCATCTTGTATGAGGGCAAGCTTTTATTTACTTCCTACATGCTTTTAATGTCTTCCTTTTCGGTGGTTGATGCCAAAGGGGGAGAAGTTTAGGGACCAAAGCAATGGAATCTATATCAAACACCAAACACCACCAATTTAAAATTTTATATCTAAAAATGGTTTTTCAAGTGGTTTTGGTTATTTGGTCCAAAAATAGGAAGTAAGTGAATTATGGAGTTAGGGGGAGGCTTAAGTCCATAATATCACATTGTGGGGACAATCATGCATCTTAGCAAGTAGATTGCATATTTTCATTCAAATACTTGTATTATTTACTTGCTTTGGTAGTGTTGTCATCAATCACCAAAAAGGGGGAGATTGTAAGGAAAATGGACCTCGGGCCATTTGGCTAATTGAGTTTTGGTGTTTGATGAACAACACAATCCGTGAACTAATAAGTTTTCTAGTGTTTATGATTGTAGTTCACAGGATGCAAAATTTACTTGGACTAAGGAATTGAGGAAAGCAACACCTCAAAAGAAGACATTAAGAAGATCCAAGAAAAGTCCAAGTGTGTTGTTTAGGACTGTATGTGCGAAGGCGCACCGGACTGTCCGGTGCACCAGGGAACTCCAGCTCCAACGGCTAGTTCCAGGTGGCACTCGGAGAAAAGACCACCGGACTGTCCGGTGGCACACCGGACTGTCTGGTGTGAAAAGCCTGCGCGCGCCAACGGTCGACTGCTCTATCAGAGCAACGGATAGGCGCACCGAACAGGCTACAGTGCGCTGTCCGGTGGTGCACCGGACTGTCCGGTGCACCCGATGACAGAAAGCTGCTGCTTTCTGTCCAACGGCTAGTTTGGGGTGTGGAGGCTATAAATACCACCCCAACCGGTCATTCTCAAGTGTGAGAGCCCAAGCAACATAACAAGGCACATAGTGCACATTTCCAAGAGCTCAAACACCCAAGTGCTTAATAGAATCACTCGGTGATTAGCGTAGGTGCTTTGCGAAGTGCTTAGGTTAGTTAGACCGCTTTAGCGCTTGCTCTAGGTGAACCCTAGTTAGTTGAGTGAGTTTAGTAAAACCACACAACCCCTCGGCTCTTGCGCGAGCCGTTGTAATTGTACCGAGTGGGGCGAGAGTCTTGCGAGACCGTGACAACCGCGTTTGTGTCACGGTCGCCACCGTGTACCGGAGGGAATAAGGCCCGCGGCGTTTCGGCCGGAAGCTCGATAGTGGAGACGGCAGGGAGCGTCCGAGAGGAGCCAGAAGCGGAGCACCACTTGCACGTGGAGAAGGCCCGTGGCTCTCTACGGAGTTACTCGACCGAGGTGCTTGGCCCTCGCGTGGGCTTCCCTTTGCGTAGGGGCACCAACGAGGATTAATCGGGACCTTGCGCGGTTCCGGATACCTTGGTAAAAATACCGGCGTCATCCATGAGAGTTTGCTTCTCTACTTTACTCTTTAAGTTTCCGCATTTATATTAAGCATTTAAGTTTCAATTTTGTATTCATACTTATCTAGTGTAGATTGAAACTTAGCTTTTGCGGTAGAGATAGCAACACTTAGACAAAACCTAGATTGCACTCTCTAGTTTGATTATTTGCATAGGTTTTGCTCTAGGGATTTTATTGTGGCCTAGTTTAGTAAAAAGTTTAGAAGTCCTAATTCACCCCCCCTCTTAGGCGTCACCCATTTCCTACAGCGTTGGTGTGGGTTTTAATCTCGGGCGTCTGGTGAAGATCCATCAGCCAGAAACAGAGAATACCCCTTCGCGGCCGATCATTTGCATAAGAGCCCTCCGAAAATTAACTAATCAACCCGCCGTCCTATGCGTGGGTAAACTGAGTCTAGGAAATTTTACCCTAGAAACCCTGAGCTTCTCTGTATTAGTGCGCCTAGCCCAGGAAGTTAAGAAATCAAATAAATGGATTTAGAAAATAATTTTTAATGTTTAAATAATTGCTAGAATTTGTATAAACCATAGAAAATTCATATTAGGTCCAAATTAGTCCATTCCAATTTCTATAATTCTATAATATTATTGTTTATCTCATAGTACCTCTGTTTTGTCATGAAAACATAAATAAAATTGATTTTCTAATTAATCCTATATTAAACACATAAAACCCTCGGAAATTAACTTCCTCATTTTAATTCCAAATTGATTCATTCCAGTGGCATTAATTTTTTTTAAGTATTGTTTATCACCTAGTACCTTTACCTAACCATGAAACTTGATTTAAAATTATTCACATGAATTACTCTATTCTAGGTACTTAATAACTACATAAAATCATAACTCGGTGACCGTCACTCCGACCTTAGTAGTTCTCGATCCCGCGATCCCGTAGCGACGCGTAGATTATTATTATTCAGTTTGTTCTTATGTTTGGTGTGATGTTAATTTTATCTATACCATGTTTGTTTGTATTGCTACGACTAGCGCGAGGACACGTGTCATCTCAAAAGCAAGTTGGTACCTGGAATCTCAAGTGCCATGCAAGTTGTGCCCTTGATTCACTTTTGTTACCCAATAATGTTCTTTATAATCATTTACCATGCATAGGTTTAATTTTGATGGGACCCGATAGGTCACCCTAGATTGTTTATCTCATTTACCTTGTTTACCCCTTGAATCACTTGGGTAGTTTGCTATTGCTTTATATGGTTTTGGGATAATCGTTTATTATATCCATGTTCCAATTATTTTGTTATTTTATTTATGTTCATGTCAAAATCATTATATTATTGTTAATTGGAACATGGAGCTTAACTTGAGAAACACGTGCCACCACAAGGGAGGAATGGGACCCATTGGCTAACTAATTAGGAAAGCTAGTGGAAGACTACCTTACCCGAAAGGGGCAAGGGCAGTAGGGGAGTTGCATGCAAGGAGGTTCTCGGGTTGATTTGCTGCGATGGCGGTCAGACGGTGGATTCTTGCAACACTACAGGAAATCAATTAATTCCCGTCGGCCAGGAACCGACGGGAATAAGCCTTAAACCTACGGGAATTACTTATTCCCGTCGGTTTAAGGCTTATTTCCGTCGGTTGTTAGCCGACAGCCGTTAGATGTCGGGGATACGGTTATTCCCAGTCGGCGGCTGACGGGAATAATTAATCCCCGTCGGCTAGTTAATGGCCGACGGGAGTTAATTATTAATCCCCGTCGGCTGGTAGGGCCGACGGGAATTAATTATTAATTCCCGTCGGCCAGGAGAACCGACGGGCGTTATCAATTAATTCCCGTCGGCCCTACCAGCCGACGGGGATTAATAATTAATTCCCGTCGGCCCTATCAGCCGATGGGGATTAATAATTAATTCTCGTCGGCCCAGTCAGCCGACGGGAATTAACTGGGCCGACGGGAATTAATAGTTAACTCACGTCGGCTATGGTCAAACCGACGGGAATTAACTGGGCCGACGGGAGTTAATGTATATTTCTGCAACACCAACACCAAATTAGACATTTCTCTACAGACAAACATATGACAAAATATATATATCATCCACATGAACATACACATCACAAAACATACACATCACAAAACATATATATCATACACATGAACGTACACATCACAAACGCATTATAGGTTAAATCCGTCACATAACATACACAAACATTTCTGATACGAGTTAAGATCAAGTGTTTACACAAACATAACGTCCAGGAGTTAAAAACATAACGAGCACGAGTGTTTAGAGATAACCACCACTTGGGTGGTTAGAGCTTTGGCCGCTGCCGCCACCACCACCAGGAGGAGGGAATGCGAAGAGCGAGTCAACAAATCCAGTCCCTGCTGGATCAGACCCACTACCACCCGCTTCAGGCGTAACCTATGCAAGTTAGCAAATATCAACACGTTAAATACAAATATCAAAAAGTATACAAGTGTATAAATTAATCGAGAGTTATGAAACGTACCCTATCTCCAGGTGCAGGTATATGTGGCGGAGGGGTGTTGAACTATGGTGGTGGAACTGGTGTGTTTGCAAATTGGCTCCATTGTGGTGGCGGTGGAAAATTTGTTGCCATGCCCTGTTGCTGCATTAACTGTTAACATATGTGTTACTACTGAAGATGTTGTATTGAAATATAATAATTTAGAGTTCGGATTATGTGTACTCACTTGATACATGGCTTGGTTATGGGCATTGCAAGCCTCCATAAATTCGCGTTGTTGTCTCATCTCTTCACGCATCCTCATAATCTCCAACTCCTGCTCGTTCGGTCGACGAGAGCATGAGCTACGGAAGACGAACCCGTCCTCTGAGATCTCACCGACGATGAGTCAATGAATCCGTCGAAGAGTGTGTATCTATAAGTGATTCAAAAAATGTTATTACTGCATAATCAATTTAGTGTCAACCATATAAATTCATAAGTTAGAGCTTACCGTCCATGCGCTTTGCCACCACCACTTGCGTACACCACCGAGGGATCCACCGGTTCATGACGCCAGTCGAAGTCAGGGCCATGGCGACGAACCATCTCCTCCCCATATGCCGCCTATACATCATTCACAACCTTACAAATGCAGGAATTTCTATACTTTGAACGTTTGTACTTTTGGGCCAAAACTTACCAAGCGATCCGTGGCTGTCTGGCTGCAGAGCTGGTCAGGGTTGTTCGGGTCTGGTCCTTTGTGGCCCTCCTGGTAGACCTCCATGTCACTAGGCTTTTGGCCACTTGTAGCTTCCTGTATAAACAAAAAACATTCATAAGAAATCGTACTATTTGCTGATCGACATAGCTAGATCAAACTTACCATTCTTTTAGCTTTTCGCATCATGTCGTCACCGCCAAACTTGTGGTTAGGATTGGTTCCTCGACATTGTCTGTGATGCGCTGACGCTTTCTGGAAGCCTTCGGAAGCCCAATATCGGCACCAAGCATAGTACGTATCAGGCACGGGCGCCATCCATGGAACCATCACCTGCACACACAATGTTACATATTATATCAATCACAACAATCAATATAAAGGGTAAAACAAATTAAATACTAACCTCACGATATTGATCCTCAGTCAAATATATCTTTGAGGACCCTTCCTTTTTACTCAAGGGGCCTGCTTCTTCTGGATGCTTTTGAAAATACAGGTTTGTAGCCTGAATTCTCGCATAGTATATGGCATCCTTCACCAGCTTCTTTGCATTGTTTTGGAAGACACGTTCAGCGTGCCCCATGTAATCCTCTCCGTCAGGCAACCAATATCGAAGCTACAACATAAAGAATACAAATACAATGGTATAAGTCATAGATTTACAATATTAAGAAACATAACAAAAATAATAAAGAATTCATACCCAAAAGTCATTACGCACAAGTCCCTGTTTGTCGGTGTGGTTTCGTTCCTTTTTAAACTTGTACTCGTCCCAGGTACTGACGAGCACCTCATCCTCGGTATCACCGTTTGACACCTTCACTATACCAGGGTAGTAAAGGCGGCAAAGAGAACCCAACGTAAGGTTAACCTGAGTGTGGTGTCCCTTGCCGTCGAAGGACAGGTCCTCCCAATTCCTGCATTACACAAAAACATTAATAATACACATAATAGTTATATGAGATAAGTTAATATATTACCTCATCCTCGGCCATAGGATGACTTGATTCGAAAATGCTTGAACGAAAGCGATATCCATTGACGTCGTAACGTCCATAGCTTTTGGCAGTTACGCTTCCAATAGATAACTGACATAAGTCATCATTCAAATTCATTTCCTCCCCAAACTGTCAATCATGCCACAAAGCATTAGCAAATTCTGTAATATTAGTTAAATGAAATTAGCTCTCGGAGCCACATAATTAAGACTTACACGGTCCCGAAGCCACATAATGAAATTAGGTCGCCCATGCATACCATCGCGTCGCAATTTGTCTATGTCTCTCGCTGTTGGCCTACCGAGACACCTCATGTTTTGTTCATCAAACTCGCTGTCAAATATTATTGTATGACATGAGATATTTGATAACATAAACTAATTCATATATGAACAGTTTAAGAAAACAAGTCTTACACAAAGTATTTCTCCACCTCAGGCATATTTGTGAACATGTACAGTAAAGCAGACTTCCGTTCTTCCATACTGAGGTGATATGCCTTGGGTGGACCAACGGCTTTGCCGTTTGTCTGAAAAATCGAAAGATCACTACACGGAGGCATCTCTCGTTCATCATCATGGTACCTTTTCTTTCGAGCAAATACATTATGTTCTTCTGCAAAGTAACAACTTGTGAAGTGTGCTACCTCCTTTAGTTTAAATTGTTCCGCAATACATCCTTCAACTCTTGCCTTATTGCCCACCATTGCTCTAAGCTTCTTTAATGCTCTTTCTATATGAAACATCCACCTATACTGAACAGGACCACCGACCTTAGCCTCATATGGAAGATGTATAAAGAGATGCTGCATAGGATTGAAGAAACCCGGTGGAAATATTTTTTCCAATTTGCACAAAAGCACAGGTGCCTCTTTCTCCAGCTGTTCCATCACATCTCTTCTGATTTCTTTAGCACACAACTGTCTGTAGAAATAGCTAACTTCAGCTAACGTTTTCCACACAGCTTCGGAAATGTACCCACGAAACATTACAGGCATGAGCCTCTCCATAATTATGTGGAAGTCATGGCTCTTCAGTCCATTCATCTTCATTGTCTTCAAGTTCACAGATCTTCTAAAACCAGCGGCATAACCATCGGGGAATTTAATATCCTTCATCCACTTCATCACTTCTTTCCGTTGCTTAGATTTCAGACAATAGTCAGCTTTTGGTTTGCCTCCGTTTTCTCTAAGCACTAGGGTTGGACGATCACATATCACTGCTAAGTCCATGCGTGGCTTGTCATTGTCTTTTGTTTTATCAGGGAAATCCATGCATGTATTTATGAGGGCTTGGCAAAAGTTACTCTCTTGATGCATGACGTCGATGTTGTGCATCAAAATCGATGACTTAGCATAAGGAAGCTCCCACAAGCCACATATGTGAGTCCAGTTATGCTCCTCACCAAAACCTTGATACCTTTTCCCACTCTCGTCTAGGACAAGTTTCATATGCTCTTCTGTAATTTCTATCCCACTACGTCAGCTTGGGCGGTCCCTTCGTGACGATGGTGCCCTTCCTAAATTCCTTTCGCTGCCTTCTGAAGGGGTGATTGAAGGGTAGAAAACATCTATGGCAATCAAAGTAACATATCTTGCCACCAGCACTAAGACGAAAACAATCTGTATCTTTAGCACAATAAGGACACGTCAATCTACCATGCACGCTCCATCCAGAGAAAATACCATACGCCATAAAATCATGAACCGAGAACAGATATACAACACGAAGATTGAATTTCTGCTTCTTGAAGCAATCATAGGCTTCCACACCTTGCCATAGCTTCTTTAACTCTTCAATCAGTGGTTGAAGCATCACATTGAGGCATACGCCAGGATGCTCAGGACCAGGTATAACAAGACATAGGAACATAAACTCATATTTCATGCAAAGAGCAGGTGGAAGGTTGTACGGTATGGCAATGACAGGCCAACATGAATATGACGCAGCGGTCATATTGAACGGCGTGAAACCATCAGTTGCCAAGCCGATACGAACGTTTCTTGCATCGCTGGCAAAATCTGGATCAAATTTGTCAAGAGCCTTCCATGCATCACCATCTAACGGGTGCACCATTAACCCATCTTGTCTGTCCGTACAATCTTTATGCCACCTCATGTGCATAGCGGTCTTCCTCGAGAGAAACAAACGTTTCACTCTAGGAGTGAGAGGCATGTACCGAAGCTGTTTATGTGCAACCTTTGTCACCACCTTCTCCCCATCTTCATTTACAAGCTCCACGTACCTCGACTTCCCACATTTTAAGCATTTCTGTTCTCTGCCATGTTCCTTCCAAAAAAGCATACAGTTGTCTTGGCAAACATCAATCTTCTCATACTCCATACCAAGACCTTCAAGCAATTTCTTGGACTGGTACATGTCTTTGGGCATCTTGTGACCCGTAGGAAGAACCTCGCTAATCAAATCCATAAGCTCCTTGTAACAATTAATTAAGAATGCAAACTTGGACTTGATTGACATCAGCCGGGTCACAAATTCCAGTACGGTCACGTCAGTGTGCCCGTGAAGAGGCTCTTCTGACGCTTTGAGTAGGTCGAAGAACTTCTGAACCTCCGGTGTAGGTGAATCATGATGATCTGGTGCCAGTTCAGGCTACAGATCCTCAAGCATCTGGTCCATCCTATCAACATCATCTTCATCGTCATCAACTTCTACTTCTGCTGCTCGTTCAACATCTTCACCATGGAGATACCAGACCTTATAGCCTGGCACGAAACCATGCGAACACAGGTGTAGTGTGACCTGCCTCTTGGTGTGGCTCGTCATATTTCTACATTTATTGCATGGACACCTAATATTATTTATTTGTGACAAAGCAGCTGCATGGTCCAGAAACATCTGCGTCTTGGCAAACCATTCACTTGTGTGACACCCACCCTTCTTGAAACCTTCATACATCCAATCACATCTATCACCCATTATTGCGGCTATGTGTACGAGTAAAGAGTGCGTGTGAGACATTCATGTTTCTACACGTCACACATACATCTATAGGTAAGTAGTAAAACTATATATATATACATAAATAACTATATATACACATAAATAACATCAAATTAACATGATATTCATCAATTAACAATATTTGCAAACATCCAATCCATCAAATTAAATTATAATTGCAGAACATCAAATTCATTACCTATAACATCAAATCTATCAAATTGATTAATGCTTACATAACATCAATTTCATTAAATAATAACATCAAATACATCATATCATATTTACAAAATCAAGTTACAAATAACAAATATCATACATCAAATAATATTAGGTCAAACCATACTAACAAATAACAATATTAAACAAATTATAATTGCATTATAGCTAACTCCCGTCGACCATAAAACCCGACGAAAATTAAAACATAAACCATTTGTTAAATCAACTATAATAATAGAATTAATTTTTACTTAACATCAAGCCACACATGATATTAAAACTAGCAAGTATAATGCATAAAATCATATGAAAACTAAGAACACTATCAATTAACAATTTTAAACTACTTGATTAGAAAGTTAACTCCCGTCGGCCACAAAAAACCGACGAAAATAATCACATATTAATTAGAAATAAGATTATACCTCGGTTGCGGTGGTTGACCGGTGCGTCGAGGCACTAGCGGACGGCGGACGACGGTGGGCTGGGGACGGCGACGCTTGTGGACGGCGGCGACTTGTTGAGGGCGGACGGCGGGAGCTAGGGGGCAGGCGCAGCTCGGGCGGGCCGTGGGCGGTGTGGGGGCGCTCGAGGCGGGGGCGCGGGTCGGGGCGGCGTCGCGCGCTCGGCCGGGGGCGAGGCCGGCGGCGCGCGGGCAGGCGGCGCAGCGGCTAGGCGCGCGGGCGGGGGCTCGGGCGGGCGCGGCTAGGGGCGGTGGCGCTCGGGGCGGGCGCGGCTACGAGCGGCGGTGCTCGGCGGGCGCGGCTAGGGGCGGAGGCGGCGGCGAGGTAGAAGCCGGTGGCGGTTTGAAGACGAAGGTGAATGAGCTCGCGCGTGGCCGGGGCCGGTCTCATAACTGGTTAATCCCCGTCGGCCTGTGACCTGGCCGACGGGAGTTAACGTAATCCCCGTCGGCCTGGGACGTGGCCGACGGCGTTAAAGTTATCTCCGTCGGCATGGGATATGGCCGACGGGAGTTAACATAACTCCCGTCGGCTACTAGTGGGCCGACGGGAATTACGCTAAGCCCGTCGGCTTTTGCTCTGGCCGACGGGAGTTAGTTTGGCCGACGGGAATCTTTAGAATTCCTGTAGTGCAAGTGCTCTTCCCATAAACTGTAGCAGGTTTTCGGAAGCTAGTGGAACTTTGTAAAGGCCTCGTAGTGGATCCCTAGCCATTCACCTTGGTAGTGTCTAAGGGCCTAGCTAACCCTGGCGACATGGGAAACACGACTTGTGGGTAAAGGGTACAACCTCTGCAGAGTGTAAAACTGGTATACTAGCCGAGCTCATGGTCATGAGCAGCTCAGGACACTCTGATGATTAAATTATGGAACCTAAACTCAATTTTGTCATTTTTGCATTGCATGGGTTTATTATTAATTTTGTTCCATATCTTTATTTAAGGTTTGGTATTTACTTACACTTAGTAACTGCTAATAAAATTTTGACCAACTACTTAAAAGCAATGCTCAGCTTTAACCCCTATCATTGATTAGCCTTACACATCACATGAACTCCTACCTTTGTGAGTTCATGTCCACTGGTTCCCCACAACTTGTTGAGCTATGATCATGTGTGAGCTCACCCTTGCTGTCTCACACCCCCCACAGGAGAAGAATAGGTGGTTCAGGAGGAGCCACAAGGCGAGGAGTTCGATCTATTCTAGGTGGTGTTTCCCAGTTGACTTTCTGGCGACAAGGATAGATTTTAGTTCGATCCATATTTATCTTTTATTTTTGTAAGTCTTCCGCTATGTAATAAGTACTCTGATTATTATGACATTTATCTCTATACACTCTGTTATTATATATGTTGTCTTCTTTGGCGCATGTATACGATGCATCCGGCTTTGTCCCTTAAAACCGGGTGTCACACCATATCTTAGGATGGTGACAATCAATCGGGGGGAAACATAATTTGGGCAATGCCGCCTCCAGATGCGAAGCATAAGGCGATAACAAAGGATTTATGTGTTGAACGACATTAGAATGTGGTGATCCCACATACAGGAGAGAATGTGTACCTATGACCGGAGGTGGAGTCAGGGTGGTCACCACCCCAAATCCATCACTCCGGTAAGAAGGTGCAGTGCAATTGTTAATAGGTCCTCACTACCGAAATTCGACTATTTGCCGAGTGCTCAGAGTTTTGTCGAGTGCCTTTTGTCGGGCACTCGGCAAAGGAAGACTCTCGGTAACGACAACCTTTACCGAGGGTAGGACACTCGACAAAGACTTCTTTGCCGACTGTCAAACACTCGGTGAATGGTGATGCTCAGCAAAGGACCATTAGCAGTCGTCTATATCTGACAGTTGTTATCTTTGCCGAGCGCCCGGCCCAACACTCGGCAAAGAGGGTACATTGCCAAGTGTCGGGGCGGGCAACACTCGGCAAAGCATACTTTGCCGAGTGCCTTACTTGGACACTCGACAAAATTTATTTCCATTTTTTTATTTTTCCAACCAAACTTTTTGTGGTTTGTTCCTACGCTATGTAGACTTACACGTTCCATTTTTTAAACAATTAGAAAAGTGTTTGCTATATATATTCGATTTTGTTCGTTTAAGTTCCATTTTTTGAACAATTATAAAAGTGTTTGTTATACATATTCGATTTTGTTTGTTTAATTGTATTTCCTCGGATAATTTATATTTGAACTGCAAGTCACTTGAAAAAAGAAAAACCATGAATATAAAAATGATATTCATGTTATTTAGCACAAGTTACGGCCAATTTCAGGAGCAGCCCGGAATGTTCGAGCACCATACTTACAAAACATGACAGTGAACTTGTTATCTAGTTATTGAAAAACTGTATAAAACACAAACAAAGTTAGAAAATCATAAAACTTGTCCACATGTCATGATATCATATATAGAGCCTATGATAAAAATTTAAGAATATTTTGAGAAAGTTGTCATACACTATGTATAGAAACCTAGACGAGCTACACATGAAAATTAAGAACTTCAGTGTAGACTGGCTAGATTTCTACATATGGATGCATAACGCAACTCAACTCCTGAGAATTGTGTGGCCGTAACAATCACACGTATGTATTAAAGATTAAATTAATTTTCAGCATCTCTTATGCCATATTCGGTTGCATGTGGATTAACTGAAGGGAAGAATTTAGAAGATTAAATTTCTTTCTATTTAAAATTAAATATATAGGAATTTAAGCTCTTCAATCCTCTTTAATTCGCTTGTAACCGAACTAAGCCTTTAGTGGGTTGAGACGTCGATCCATCTCAAACTGTCTAGTGTCAAGTGTTTCTGCCAGTAGTATTCAGAAGCTCGTACTGAAGCCTTGCTGACTATTTTTGTCGCAAGCGAGCAAAAACCATATGGATGGATGCATGTTCCTGCAGCATTTCTATCCTTTCATTTTTCTTGTTTTTTTCATTATTACTGGCTATATGCAGACTAAGGCCACATCATGTGCCTCGTGCGTGTATATATAACTAGTAAATTGCGCGCGCTAGCGCGCACATATAACTAAATACTATCTCCGCTTTTGAATACTTATCGCCGGCTAGTTCAGCTTTAAATTAATCGACGACAAATAAAAAAAAGGAGGGCGTAGTATTATGACAAAAAAATATAGCTAAAGATAGTCTATAGAATTTACAACCAACATAGCATAGACTATACCAGACCATGATGTTATCATAGTGTTGCACCATTTGAGAATTTATAATAGCTAATTTCATAACAGGGTGCATAGTCGTATAGTAACAATTAACAAAAGATGATTCAATGTAGCTAGGATTAAGAGGAACATGTAAGTTTAGCATAATATTTGTATGGAAAACAACATGTTGCCATATATTTACATATAAGTATGTTATTCTCACTGCGTAGTAACAAAAGGTGCTCCAAAGTTCTTCCTCTAGTTTTTTTTTCGAATGGACTGTTCATGGTGTTTTGTTAGCACTGTCGTGGTCCAGATTGTAACTGGAACTGAGCTTCTTGAGTCAACAATAGAGGTAGAATAAATATTTTTGATATTAGTTGATACATAGCAGGGCACCAATTCATTGATGGTATAAAGGAAAACGTATTTAAATCATAGATGGCAAATCATAAGCACTTAGCATGGGTGTTTTGATGATATGCATAGGTCATGTGTAATAGTTAGTCAAATCTAAGGTTCTGTTTGGGATAGTTCTAGCTCTAAACAATTTTGTGGAGTTTGTGAAGTAAGTCATTTGATGCTCCAGAAAATTATGGAGCTGGAGTTGTAACCCTTTAGAAGCCATTTTACATAAGTCATTTTATTTATTATTTAGATTAAAATATTTTTAAAACTATTTAAATTGATATTATAAACTAAAACTCCACATTGGAGCTGGAACCTAGAGCCATCTCAAACATTCCCTAAGTCATGCTGCTTAATTATTATAGAATTAGCACATTATATGTTAGTCTCGGCTACATTTGGTTAGTAGGTGCTGTTGATCAAGTGCCCACTTTCGATTTCTTAATTGCGCAAGTACGGCATTTTTATGCACAATAACAGTACGCGCTTCTACGATTGAGAGTAGTTTGAGTAGTTTCGGACGATAATTGTTGAATTATACTCCCACAATCCTAAAATAAAATTTGTTTTTATCTTTTTAATAGATTCATACAATAATTAATATATTTATTTCATACATGTGTAGATTTATCATCATTATTCATTTAAACATAGACATAAAAATCAACAGCTAAAGCGACTAATTTTTTGGGATGGAGGCAGTATCAGAGTTTTTTTAGAGGATGTGTGTTCCTCGTTGTCCACAGTCTGCACTCAAGAAAATTATATGTCAGAATCCCATGTATAGGAGGACTGTATTTCTTTGGTGGTATTAATTATATAAGTTTCTGCATCTCTCCCACCTTTGTTTTCTACGACCATACAAAGAAGGAAACAATAATAGGAAAGTAAAGGATGTACTTTTTCTGATGCTAAACAGATACATATTTTTGTGAAAAAACACATACAACAAGTCAACATTAATGAACAAAAAAGTTAAGCGCACAACACTTGAAAGAAGAAATATATGATAATACAGAAAAACTTAAAAAAACTAAAAACATTACACATTGTTGGAAAGGCATAAAGGAAGACGTAATCAAAGGTACCTTAATGAAGCACTGAAATCCTCAGCAGACTTGTTTATAACTAAATCCTCACACGTTGTAGAAACGGTAAAATAATAAAAATAACGGAATGGTAACAAAACAGACACACTAAATACAGAGCATTTGGGCACAAACTGTCCCAAAATAACAATATTACACTTTATGTAAGAAAGATAATGTGGGCAAATAGCAGAAGTTAGGATTTCAGCCACTACATTGACCAATTATTTGGCATAAACACATTATAATGGTAAACAACTTAATTAGAAAAAGAATAACACGTCATGCACATCATAACTTGAAGAAAAATCGATAGCGAAGAGAATAAACTGGGAGGAGGGGCAATCGTTGTGGCTGAATGCTTATATCGAAGTTAGAAAAAAGATGAAGAAATAAACAGTACATTGAGAAGTAGGATTTCGAACGGGTACCAGTTCAAGTCGAAGGAAGAAAAAGTCGGAAATGACTGCGCCTAGGATGATCGTCGTAGTCGTCCGGAGAGGTCTTCGTGCTCTGACTTCTCCCTCTCACTTTCCCCTTGCGTGAACGCACGGCTAGCAGAAGAAAGTTCGCGTTGCTGCCAAAGGTACGCAAAGCGTCGTGGTGTCGTCCGGCCATCCGTGGATGTAGTATATTTTATTTTATTAGGTGGCACAGTTGAAGCTAGATGTACGGCAAGATCTTTTCTGCAGTGAACAATCGGACGACGAAGGATTTTGGGACGACGTGGCTACGCTTACTTGCCAGCTACGGTCCCTGGTTTAATATATAGAAATTATTATATATACGCATGCACTACAGTTTAGCAGGAAAAAAAACAACTGAAAGATCTCTCTAGGATACATCTTGTGATAGTTTAGCAGGAGCAACTAAAGATGAGCTGATCAATTCGTGAATAGTTATTATCATTGAGAGAAGAAGAATATCATATATAACCAACAAGACGTGACGGATCGAGACCATTCTAGAGCTAAGAGACTAGCACATCAATCTTATCATATAACTAGGTGAGTGCCCGTGCGTTGCAACGGAAACATATAATACTATGATAACTTATGTACAAATGTGTGTTATACTATTAAGATGAGACGTCTGTTAGCCCTAGATTTGCAAAAGAACATGGAAAATCATGATACCAATGTGCAACACGCACAGTTTCTTTGTACTTGCAATGTTTAGAGCAACCTTTTTCTAATGTATTCTTCTCGCTATTTCAAGGGTAAAAGTTTAATGTGTTTGACAAGCTTGCAACAATCGAGCTTGCATTGAGAGCACTTGGCACGTTCTATTTGAAATAGTACCTGCAGATAATTACTAAGAAGCTTTATTACATATATATGTGAATTAACTTGCAATTTTCATTGATTTTATATAACTGAAAATAGTCATAACTATTCAATGGCACCTACAAAAATTGTTCACTTATGTGGATAACAGAAAGAAGACTCAACTGTCATAGGGTCCTACCACTCGTTCTTATTCTGTATTCCTAGAAACAAGCTAGACCACAGAATAAATCTTCAAAATATTATGGTGACTTTGCAAGCCTTCCACTGAACCAAGTAAAACAATATTATTGTGACCAAATATTATTTGTTTATAATAAAAAACAGGATTTACTTCGAAACACAAGGAGTTGTTACTTACAAAGTCCTTGATAAAGTTTGCACAAAGGTTCGTCATTAGTGGTCCAGCCTTGAGTGTACTGTTTCTCTATACAGGTGCCATTACACAACATATATCTCCATTCAGAAGTATCAAAATCCATGTATCAATCAATGTGACATTTTGGATCAGTTGGTTAGAGCCTAGAATATAATTGGAAAAATAGATCGAAGCTCATATTACCCCACCAAAATGCGTTGCAATGACGCACAAGAACAAATATTATAATTTATCTTTTCACACTATATTTATCAGAACAATCTATTCAATTTGGATTCATAAGATCTGGTCCATAGAAAACAAAGCTTACATATGCACGTCAGCTTCGTCTTCATCCATAAACTACACAAGTCGAAGCAGCATATACACCATAGCCAGTTGCCTCATCTGTCTATACATAGAAATAGGTTGAAGAGGAGGAAGAATCAAAAGGTAAAGAGGCTATTGAGGTTAGTTCCATGTGAGTGCAATTTTATTTGAGTTCGAGTTTGGTCTCTATTACTGTTGTATCACCCTGCATGTAAAGTTCATATAGATCATCTCTGGTGAGTGAAGAGCATTAGCTCATGAAGCAAGGAATTAAACTGCATAATTTTGTTTCAACTGAGGATATGAAATGCCTCCTGATGTTTTGTTATTATGGTGAATATTGACCACATGGAAATAGATAGTGGACCAGGACTTCATACTGGGAGTACATATAATTACGTGATAACATGAAAATAATTCTATCTACAACATTAAAATAGTATTATATGTAAATATCCGTGTGTTGCAACAGGAAAAAATAGTGTAATAATAACATATATATGACAGTGTGTTGTGTTGTTAATCAAAATTAAGTTGACTCTAGGACTTCGTAGTAGTCTTGCGCACGTTTTAAATATAAGCATACATACGTATCCGGAAACACCTACGGCGTGTATAGTTGATATCATCATGAAATAGCAGCAACCATCTTAAGTTTGCATGTCAGTATATCTGTTGGCTTCACTACATGAAAAGCATAAAATAATTATAAGCATCCTGAACCCAATTTACATGAAAAATATAAAATAATTATGAGCATCTTAAACCCAATTTATCGATACAGTTTGACTCAAAGCAGAGATGAAATTAAGAGCAAAAGTTGAAATAAAACAGTAAGAAAATTAATTTCTAGTGATTCCAGTTCCTATGATCTAGGCTTACCGTTTCAGTGTGGGTGCAGTCTAATCTGGGCCACCCATTGTGGATCGGACGGCCGAGATCTAACCGTACCCCTTCGCGTCGTGGGTTTTGCAAATGAACCCTTACAGTTTTGGAGATTACAACCCGCTGTCCACCTAGTGTGCGGTCTGAGTCACAGTTTCTTTTGCGCCTAAGCCCCTGGCTTTTCCAGAAATTGGCGCCCAGTCCAGAGTAGATTAAAAACAGTGAAATAAGTATGGAAATTCGTTTTTAATACAAAAACAAATCTAGAAACTTGTAAAATGCATAGAAAATCCATTTTTAGTCCAAATCACTCCATTCCAGTTCCTAAAATTTTGTAATTTTATTCTCCATCATCTAGAGTCTCTGTTTCTACATGAAAACAGTAAGAAAATTAATTTCTCATCTAACCCTATTTTAATCACATTAAATCTTAGGAAATTCATAACTTGAAATCTATAACTCCAAATCTAGTGATTTCAGTTCCTATGATCTCATTTTAATGTGTAGATTTTTACTGTATATTTTATTTGCATGTTTGATGTGATGTTAATATTATACTATACTATGTATGTATTATGTTGATGCGAGTAGACGAGCAAGCCACCATGGAATCTGAGGTTCAGCAAGTAGAGGTAGCTGAGCAGGAGCTCATTGAAGGCAAGTTGTGCCCTTGATCACTTACTTTTCCCAGCCATGTTCTTATTAATTATAATGATCTGTTTGATGGGATCCTTTAGGTTACCCCAGTTTTGGTTATCTTTATACCTTGTTCACCACTGAAATATTTTTGGGTAGTACTTGCTATTGCTTTATGTGGATTTGGGTATGAAGATACACTAGTCATGATTATTCTGTTATTATCTTGATATTATTACTATTCATGTTAAGATCATTAAATTAATGGAAACATGGAGCGACCACCCGGGAAAACAGTGCTACCACAAGGGTTTAATGGGACGCCCTTGGCTGATTAACTAGGAAAGCTAGTGGAGGTCTTCCTTACCCGAAAGGGGCAAGGACAGTAGGGGAGTGGTCAGTGTAGGGAGGTCCTTGGGTTGATTTTGCTGCGATGGCGGTCAGGCGAGGGATTCCTGCACTGGAGCTTCCTATAAACTGTAGCGGGATTTCTGAAGCTAGTGGAACTTTGTAAAGGCCTCGTAGTGTTACCCTGCCTCGCCTCCTCGGTAGAGGTGTATGGGATTGGCCGTCTCTTGGCAGATGGGTAACATGACTTGTGGGTAAAGATGCGCAACCTCTGCAGAGTGTAAAACTAGTATACTAGCCGTGCTCACGGTCATGAGCGGCTCGGACCCTCACATGATTAATTTATGGAACTTAAATTTAATTTGACATTTGCATTGCATTTGAGATTATTTTATTACTACATTTCTTTATTATTATTATTAAGGTTTGGTATTTACTTACACCTAGTAATTGCTAATAAAATTTTGACCAACTTATAAAAGTAATGCTCAGCCTCAGCCTTTATTTCATTGATCAGCCTTACACTTCATGAACTCCCACCTTTGGTGAGTTCATGCCACATTATTTCCCATGACTTGTTGAGCTATGAACGTATGTGAGCTCACTCTTGCTGTCTCACACCCCCCCATAAGAGAAGAACAGGTGGTCGAAGAGGAACCGCCTAACACTGAGGCATTCGACTTGATCTAGGTGGCGTTTCTCAGTTGACATTGGCGTCGACGATCCTTAGTTCGTTTTATATTTATTCTTTTACTTTGTAATAAGTCTTCTGCTATGTAATAAATACTCTGATGTTTTGTGACATTTATCTCTATACACTCTGTTATTATATATGTTGTCTTCTTTGGCGCATGTATGAGATACACCCGGCTTTGTCCTTTAAAACCGGGTGTTATAGAAGTGGTATCAGAGGAAATGTTGACTGTAGGACGAAACCTAGATAGAAATGGACAACCCTTACCTACTTATCTCATTCTGATTCATTCTATACTTACCTTACTCTGATTCTTTCTATACTTATCTTGATCCTGTCTCACCTTCTACTGTTCCACTCTGATCATTCTTACCTTTTCTACTCCAAGACAAGACGGATTTCACACCTTGGAATCCCTACCCCTGTGACATTTTTAAGAGATAGAAAGCCTAAGTCAAAAATCAAAACTATTTTCTATATTTAAAAATGTTGTTTGATTGTTCTGATGAAAAATGTCTAATTTGCTTCTTTGATTGATTGAAATATTATATTTGGACATCTTAGTATGTACCACTATAAGGTAATGAATTAGCTATGATAGGTAAAACATTAATCTGCTTAGCTAATAAATCCCCCAAAGTAACATGATTCGTAATTACTGCCTTGTCTACTACTCTCTCTTACCATATGTATCTAACTCAGATGGTCAATACAAGGAGGGGTGGTGGAATTGATTTGCCTCCTAATCGACACACTCGAAGGATATATAGACAACCTCAGCCACAGCCAGCAGAGATGAATCCTCCTAATCCTCCACCAGGCTGAGTTGATCCACTGATTGCAGCTCAGATGAGGGTGATGCAGCAAATGGCGGACACTATGGTTGATATGCGTGCCCAGATGCAGCAAGAACGCCAGGAGATGCATCAGGAAAGAGAAGATATACGCCAGGAGTTGCGCCAGGAGAGAGAGGAGATACGCCAGGATAGAAGGGCGCAACAACAGCAGCTGCAGCAACAACTTCAACAACAGCAACAACAGCAACAAGTGCCATTGCCTCCACCACCACCGCCAGTTCCACCTCGTGATAAGCACCGGGAATTTATGAGTCATAAGCCACCGACCTTCGCCAGTTCGCCGGATCCACTTGATGCTGATGATTGGTTGAAGTCAATTGAGAAGATGCTCAACATCGCCAAATGCTCAGACCGGGAGAAAGTTCTTTATGCCTCAGGTCGTCTAACAGGTCCTGCTGCTGACTGGTGGAATTCTTATACTGCTGCCCATGATGATGCTGATACTATTACTTGGGCAGAGTTCAGTACACAATTCAGGAACTACCATATTCCAGCTGGTATGATAAAGATCGAGAAGAAGGAGTTTCTGTCATTGAAGCAAGGCAACATGTCGGTCAGCGAGTACAGAGATAAATTTATTCAGCTGTCGAGATATGCTCCGGAGGAAGTTGCTGAGGATGAGAGGAAGCAGGAGCACTTTATTGAAGGACTTAATGGACCCTTGCAGTATGCACTGGTTGCCCACACCTTTCCATCATTTCAGAGGCTACTGGATAAGGCTCTTGCTATTGAACACAAGCGTGTTCAACTGGGTGATTTGAAGAGGAAGGCTAACTCACAGGGACAGGGTAGCAACAGTGTTCATCCCCGCTACGTTTCGCCACAGGGTACACCGACTCGACCAGGAGGACCACACTGAAAGCTCTCTTGTGAGTTTTGGTGTTTGGATGACAACTCAATTAAAGGACTAACAAGTGTACTAAGTGTTGAACAGGTGCTTAAGGTAAAGCCTACAGGATTCAACACAAGTGAACAATTGTGATGGTCCAAGAACTGGATTATGGATACATGATGGACATCACAAGTAGGATGGACATTGCATAAAGTGAGACTCGGGTGCGTAGCTAGGAGACAACTGATCAAGCCAAGGACGGAGGCAAGAAGAGCTTCGAGGTACCAAGTGCACGGGAGAAGGTCAAGGAGGCTGAGGAACCCAAAGCCAAGGGTGAAGAAGAAGGCTTGCAAAGTCAAGGGTGATCGAGTTGAGAACAGCTACGGCACATCAAGGATCACTACATAAGAACGTGACTTACAGCCAATGAGGTAACAGCTACAGTTATGTGGTGTAAGTCATAAGGCTCAAGATCAAGCTCTAAGAAGGAGATCAAGGTCACTAGAAGGAGAACAAGTGTCAAAACCAGAACTGGAAGCAGCCCAAAAGAGCTAAGTTCACCTTGATCTTTAGTTTGGGTTGTTCCTATGTTTGGAGATGTTCTATGTGACCTTTACAGGATGTTGGAGCCAAGTAATGTCAATCTAGATCAAGTCAAGCCGACTTGATGATTTATGAGTCCAACATCAAAGCTCAAGCATGTGGAATGCTATAGATTTAATGATTAAGAAAAGGTATGTTTCTATACTTAGTACATTGGTTTTGTGGACTAATATATTTGTCTAAGTATTAGAAACAGAAAGAAGAAGAAAAGAAGAGAGGTGCAAAGGGCTTGGCTATGTACAGCAAGGCAGCTCAGTCTGGCACACCGGACTGTCCGGTGGTGCACCGGACAGTGTCCGGTGCGCCAGGCTGGCTCGGCGTGAAGTAGCCGCTCTCGGGAATTCGCCGACGGCGTTCGGCTAAAATTCACCGGA
This sequence comes from Zea luxurians, assembly GCA_029449295.1. Lineage (NCBI taxonomy): Eukaryota > Viridiplantae > Streptophyta > Magnoliopsida > Poales > Poaceae > Zea > Zea luxurians. Next base: position 11,945,486 of record JAOPSE010000025.1, on the reverse strand, counting down.
CTGTCCGGTGTGCACCGGACTGTCCGGTGAGCCAACGGTCGGCCAGGCCAACGGTCGGCCGCGCAATCTGCGCGGGACACGTGGCCGAGCCAACGGCTAGATGGAGGCACCGGACTGTCCGGTGTGCACCGGACATGTCCGGTGCGCCAACGGCTACAAGACTGCCAACGGTCGGCTTCGCCATAAAAGGAAAGAAATCGGGCACCGGACAGTGTCCGGTGTGCACCGGACTGTCCGGTGCGCCACCCGACAGAAAGAAAGTATTGCCTTCCAAATGGGATTCCAACGACTCCTAGGCCCCTTGTGCCTATAAAAGGGACCCCTAGGCGCCTCAAGCAAGGTACAAGTGCAGCCAACAAGTGTAGACTTCACTCGAATCAATTCTCACTCTCCCTCTTGTGTGTAACTCTATAGTTTGTGTAGAAGGCACAGCTATAAGCCTTAAGAGAGAGGAGAAGTGCTGCTTAGAGCTAGAGCAAGGTCTTGAGCGTATCGTTACTCTGCCGGGGTGCTGCCAAGAAGTTTGTAAGCAGCCGCGGTTCTGTTGTAACCCCACTCAATAGTGAAAGGCTCTATCTGTCATACTGACAGATCTGAGCAAACGGAGGAAGGAGTTGAAATAGACTCCAAGCCCAGGTGTGGCTAACTCCAACGAGGACTAGGCAAGCATTTCAGGCTTGGCCGAACCTCGGGATATATCCTTGCGTCTGTGTGCTCTGTTCTGTATTGTACTCTGACTCTCTGTCTTACTCGCTTATATATCTGCACTTCACTACTTACTTGTGGTACTAGCTTTCCTTGAAGTGCAGGATATTCGTAAGACAGGAACTTCAATTCCACTGCAACCTACTCGAAGGGTTCTTCACTCCACTGCGATCCTGTCTTCGAGTAGAGTAAGATTTAAGTTTTAAAGCGATAATTTTTATTCGCCTATTCACCCCCCCCCTCTAGGCGACATCTAGATCCTGTTCCCGGGCCAAAGGGAACTTTCAATTGGTATCGGAGCTAGGCCTCTCCAGTGTGGGCTTAGCCGTCAGGAGATAACGATGTCGTCACAAGAGGTAACTGTAGAACTTCTTTTAGGCGATGGTTCTAATTACAAATCTTGGTCTGTCTCTATTTACAAAGCCTTCATGAATGTTGATTCTGATTTGAGACAGATCTTTAGTAGAAGTATTTTTCCCTCTGATTTTAGTAAAAATCCTTCTAACGAAGAACTAAGATGTTTATCTCTCAATCACCATGCTTGCAACATCTTAGTTGACTCTCTTTCTAGAAGTGCTTATTTTGCCATCATGAGTAGTGATAGTGATCTATTTGTTGATGCTCATGATTTATGGAATAGGATCAAAGAAAAATATTTTGTAGCAAACTGTGATGCTCCTACTCCCTATATTACTTGTGATACTAACCATTCAAAGGGAGAAGAACAAGAACGATGGCACCCAAACGATGAATCCACCTCTTCGACGGGTTTGTTCTCCACTAGTGATAAATGTTTTATTGCTAACAATGACGATGGAGACAAAAGCCATGATGATGAGGAATATGAGGATGATAGCGAGGATGAATCTTCATCACCTCAAGGTACATTTTCCTGTTTGGCTTCCACTGACATTAATGACAGGGAAAATGAGACCGTTGATGTGGAAGAAGAGGAAATTCGCCGTTTCTACAACCATCTCAATAAAGCAGACAAAGCTCTCTTGGTTAAGTTGTTGAGAAGAAACAAGGAACAAGGCGAGACGCTTCTCAAGCTAGAGGAAACACTCATCAAAACCAACGACAGCCTAGAGAAGATGACCAAAGAACATGAGGAGCTAAAGTGCTCTCATGATAATTTGGTCCAACGGTATGAATCTATTTTATTTGAGCAAAGAAATAATCATGATGTATTATCTGATGTTGCTCAACTTAAAGCTGAGAATTCTATGCTTAAGAGTCAAGTAGAAATGATAAATTTAGAAAAACTTGCTCTAAGTGAAAAATATGATATGCTATCTTATTCTCATAATGAATTAGTTGATGACCATATCATGCTTAATGTTGCTCATGAGGTTGTAATTTCAAACTTAAATTCATGTGAACCTCATTCTCGTACGTGTGCGCATTTGAATTGTATATCATCATGTGCTAACCCTTGTTGCTCAAAAGAAAGCCAATCATTGATTGAGCAACAAGTTTTAGGGTCACAAAAGAAATTCTGTGGGAATAAGAAGCAACGACAACTGAGGAGAAGACGCTTAGCTCAACTCTCTCAAGATATCCACGGGCGCGTGGTGAAGAAGCTTGAGAAAGGAAAAACTGCAGCAAGTGTTAAGCTCAATAAGAAGAATGTTCCCAAAGCTATAAATGAAGAAATCAACATGAATGAGGAAAAAGGTAAAAATTCAATTAGTCATGTTGTTTGCACTGATCATCTCTCTATGTCATCCAAGAGCAAAAAGGAAAGAAGAAAAAGGAGGTGCTTCAAGTGCAAGGAATTAGGTCACTTCATTGCGTCTTGTCCACACAAAGACAAGGATGAAGGAATGAGGAGACGCTTTGGATGCAACGATAAGGACCATATGATCACTTCATGTCCGCTCATGAAGAATCAAAGACGTGCACCCTCCAAGATGACCCTCACTAAGCAAAATGACACACAGCAAGAGTCATGTCAAGTTCAGCAACGTTTCTGCTACAAGTGTGGTGAGCAGGGTCATCTATACAAGGTATGTTACAAAGGTAAGATTCCTAAACAAGTGAATTTGTGTCAATCTTATTCTCGTAGGAGACCCAAATCATACACTTGTGCTAGATCTATAACGAGATCACCTAGATCTAGCACAAAGGCAATTTGGGTACCAAAGGCACATTTAAATGATCATTATGTACCCATCCAAAGATGGGTACCAAACTGTGCTAACTAGACCATGCAGGTGCCTTGAGATGGACTGGAGACCATGGGAGAGCTTAAGACGGTTATCTAAAACTCTATACTTAAGCTATTAATTGTTTTGGTGTTTATTGACCCAAGGTTGAATTATTGTGAGACACTAATCCCATGTTCATCTCAAGTAAAATAAGGTGTATAGGTCCTGAATCATTATTGGTGAATCAAGTAAAAGGACTTTGATAAGAATGTACAACTAGCTCTCCAAAGGACGGTACCCCGTGTATTTTAAGTACATAATTGCAATTTAGTATTGCTCTTAAGATGGCTTGTTGTGCTACCTGTCTTTGGAGTAGTTATGCTTCATGATTGCCAGTGGTAAATGAATCATAATGATGTTTGCTTAATCATGACTGGTGCTATATAGGATATATCTTTTGAATCATTCGTGGGTAGCTCTTTCATTTGTTATATCCACATGATTAACTCTCTTGGTGTATATGGATAAACCTGCAACTTTTGTAAGTCATGCTATGTGCAATTATGACATTTTGTTTAGTCCATGTTCACATGATTACCCTAGTTTAGTATTGTGTGAATTTCAAATCCATGTTGTGCCCTTTTGAGCTATGAGGTGTGTGAGCAAAAGGAGTCCTGAATTGGTGATAACAAGTGCTCTCATAAAGGCAAAGGTATGGAAAATGAAGCTATGCAATTTCATTAAATATTCTTGAAATTCCATTCATTGTGATCATAGCTATGTTCTTGTCTCTCAATTGGTAATATCTTGGTTTAGGTAATTTATGCCTTTAAAATGTTGTTTCTTCTGTGCATCTAAGGAACCTTCTTAATCATGACATGCTTAGATATTTCGCTTTATATGCATGATTGTGTTGATCTTCAATTGGTATATGCAATGATAGTTAAATATGAAGCATGTACAGGTTGAGTAAATGTTAGACTTCCGTGAGTATTCAATTGGATCAGGTGTTACTGAGGCGTGCATTGCTATATTTAGTCAACCTTTCATTTAGCCTTCAATTGGTGTTAAGTGGCGTTTCATTTGATATTCAAATTGGCATCCTTGGGTGATGAAAGTGGTAGAGTATGCCTTGACCAAGGTATGTTGTGATCCCCTCTAGTTCTAAGGAAGCTAGAATGTGCAAAGTACAAGTCATTAAAATACTTGATGCACAACTTGAGGGGGAGCACACATAACTTGTGTCTTTTGAGACTAACTGTTTCTTGAGCAATCTTGTATAGTCTCCAGGTGGAAAAGAGAAGATAAGCAAGAAATGGAGCAATCAGGACTTGGGTACCTCTGTAAGTCAAGAAATTGGTATCTCAAGTCGTGAGTAAGTGCATATTTTTAGATTGCTCATGCTCTATAATATCTGGTGATAATAGATGCTTATTCTTAAATATCATGGAGCTATGATAATAAATGAACTTTTGCAATTGGTATCTTTCAATTAGTAGTCGTGATAGTCTACTTCAATTGACATCTTTTGATAATCATAAGAATGGAAGTTTCTTTTTGTGCCAAATACTATAACTTGTTCTAAGTTTGGTGTCTTAGCAACAAGAAAAAGTAAGGATAAAGAATCAGGCACAAGTGTGAAGAAGCTCTTGAGAGATCAGATACTTTCAAGATGGGAAGTACACTACAACATGGTAAAGGTACAAAGGGAGTATTAATCTTTTTGCATATATGTATCTTACCTAAATGTTGATAGTGCATATGTTCAATAAGTAAGGGGGAGTTTTTGATAGTCGTTTTCCCCTTGTCACCCTGCTGTCCCTTGACATCATCCTATGTTCTTGCTCGAGTATGGTTTTTGGTGTTTGATGTCAAAGGGGGAGAATTTGTGCATTAAAGCTTATCTCAACCTGAGAGGAAAGCTTATCCTAAGGGGTGATGTGTTAGTTTAAGCTTTGCTAGTGTGTTATTCATATGCTTCCTGCAGTATTATATGTGTTGCATCATATGGACTAGTGCTTCCGTTGCAATGAATTAATTGGCATCTATTGTGTTACATTAATAGACAGTCATGTGGATAATGATGCATGTGGTTAATGGTGCTTTAAGATTGTAGACAGTCATGTGGATAATGATGCATGTGGTTAATGGTGTTTAACTCTGATTATGTGCATTTGTGTGTTTGATTATGTGCATTTGTGTGTTATAGTATCATGGTTTGATTCTTGATACAATGCATCCTAAAAAGTGCTAAGGTGTAGAAATGTTTCGAATTGCCTAAGTATGTGCAAATTGGCATCTGAGGTCAAGATCATGTTTTTGAAGTAAGCACATATTTAGGGGGAGCATTCTATAAACTTAGAATTCAAAATTTGTGCTTCAAATCTTAATCTTATGTAAGCTTTAATTGTGTTGCCATCAATCACCAAAAAGGGGGAGATTGAAAGCTCTCTTGTGAGTTTTGGTGTTTGGATGACAACTCAATTAAAGGACTAACAAGTGTACTAAGTGTTGAACAGGTGCTTAAGGTAAAGCCTACAGGATTCAACACAAGTGAACAATTGTGATGGTCCAAGAACTGGATTATGGATACATGATGGACATCACAAGTAGGATGGACATTGCATAAAGTGAGACTCGGGTGCGTAGCTAGGAGACAACTGATCAAGCCAAGGACGGAGGCAAGAAGAGCTTCGAGGTACCAAGTGCACGGGAGAAGGTCAAGGAGGCTGAGGAACCCAAAGCCAAGGGTGAAGAAGAAGGCTTGCAAAGTCAAGGGTGATCGAGTTGAGAACAGCTACGGCACATCAAGGATCACTACATAAGAACGTGACTTACAGCCAATGAGGTAACAGCTACAGTTATGTGGTGTAAGTCATAAGGCTCAAGATCAAGCTCTAAGAAGGAGATCAAGGTCACTAGAAGGAGAACAAGTGTCAAAACCAGAACTGGAAGCAGCCCAAAAGAGCTAAGTTCACCTTGATCTTTAGTTTGGGTTGTTCCTATGTTTGGAGATGTTCTATGTGACCTTTACAGGATGTTGGAGCCAAGTAATGTCAATCTAGATCAAGTCAAGCCGACTTGATGATTTATGAGTCCAACATCAAAGCTCAAGCATGTGGAATGCTATAGATTTAATGATTAAGAAAAGGTATGTTTCTATACTTAGTACATTGGTTTTGTGGACTAATATACTTGTCTAAGTATTAGAAACAGAAAGAAGAAGAAAAGAAGAGAGGTGCAAAGGGCTTGGCTATGTACAGCAAGGCAGCTCAGTCTGGCACACCGGACTGTCCGGTGGTGCACCGGACAGTGTCCGGTGGTGCACCGGACAGTGTCCGGTGCGCCAGGCTGGCTCGGCGTGAAGTAGCCGCTCTCGGGAATTCGCCGACGGCGTTCGGCTAAAATTCACCGGACTGTCCGGTGTGCACCGGACTGTTGTAACACCCGGATTTTAGGGGTCCAAAACCCGGGGTTAACATAAACACCAGGTATGCTGGGACCAAGTCTCATACATATGATGTATAGTGGCACAGGATCGAATGTCACAACTTTATATATAACAGGAGTTCTATACAAAATAAATAATTACATTATAAGGAGACAACGGTCCAGCAACCCAAAGTTGACTGGGAGACGACGACCTAGACCTCTCACGAACTCATCACAGCAACCTCCATGAGCATCATCCTGCAGTACCTGGTCTTGACCTGTGGTGTATGTGAGACAGCAAGAGTGAGCTCACATACGTTCATCGCTCAACAAGTTGTGGGGAATAATGTGCATGAACTCGCCAAAGGTGGGAGCTCACGTGAAGTGTAAGGCTTACCAAAGAAGATGGTTAAAGCTGAGCATTGCTTTTAAAGTTGGTCAAAATTTTATTAGCAATTACTAAGTATAAGTAAATACCAACCCAATTAAATAGTAGAACAAAAGTTAACAACTTCACCTGCAATGCAATGCATATGACAAATTGAATTTAGTTCCATAAGTTAATCATGTGAGGGTCCGAGCTGCTCATGACCGTGAGCACGGCTAGTATACCAGTTTTACACTCTGCAGAGGTTGTACCCTTTACCCACAAGTCGTGTATCCCATGTCGCCAGGGTTTGCAAGGCCCTTAGACACTTCCGAGGTGAATGGCTAGGGATCCACTACGAGGCCTTTACAAAGTTCCACTAGCTTCCGAAAACCCGCTACAGTTTATAGGAAGATCCAGTACAGGAATCCCTTGCAGGACCGCCATCGCAGCAAAATCCTCCTGAGGGCCTCCCCGCACTGACCTCTCCCCTACTGCCCTTGCCCCTTTCGGGTAAGGTAGTCTTCCACTAGCTTTCCTAATTAATCAGCCAAGGGCGTCCCATTCCACCCTTGTGGTAGCACTATTTTCCCGGGTGGTCGCTCCATGTTCCAATTAACATAATGATCTCAACATGAACAATAATCAACAACTGATAATATAAATATGACCATGAATATTGTATCTTCATACCCAAAACCACATATAGCACTAGCAAGTACTACCCAGGAAGTTCAGTGGTAAACAAGGTATAAAGATAGACAAACTAGGGTAACCTATTGGGTCCCATCAAAATTAACCTATGCAGATCATTATGATTAATTAGAACATGAGTGGGTAAAAAGAAGTGATCAAGGGCACAACTTGCCTGGGCCTTGAGAATCCAGGTACCAGGATGATCTTCAGATTCTCGTGACCTCACTGCTAGTCGTAGCAATACAAACATACATGGTATAGGCAAAAATTAACATTACACCAAACATAAGAACAAAATACTCCTTAATAATATACATATTAAAATAAGATCATAGGAACAGGAATCATTAATTTTGGAGTTATAGATTTTAAGTTATGAATTTTCAAAGGTTTTATGTGTTTAAAATGGATTAAGTGAGAGATTAAATTTCTAATTGTTTTCATGACAAAACAGAGGCTCTAGGTGGTAGATAATAAAATTACAAAATTTTAGAAAGTGGAATGGTTCAATTTGGAGCTAAAATGAATTTTCTATGAATTAACTAAGTTCTAGTGATTATTTTCATATTAAAAATCCATTTTCTATTTTATTTATTCAATTTAAACGAACACTGGACTGGGCCTCAAATCTAGAAAAACCCAGGGGCTAAGGCGCAATAAAACCTATGACTCAGGGAACTGTGCACTGGATGGCGGGTTAATTCGCTAAAAGGTGAGGGGTTCTTCTGTAAAACCCAAGGCCGAAAGGGTATCACCGCATACCGGCCGACGGATCGGATCTGGACGGCCCAGATTAGGCGGGTGTATTTAAGTGACCAGCCTGCCACGCGAGCCCTACGATCTGCGATCAACGGACCGCGTTCAACATAACCGAGACTAACGCTCCACCCTCAGATCCCGGATCTACGGTCGCGCACGCTCGGCCGAAACGGCATGCACAGCATCTAATCTACGCCATTCCGCCCGAATCCAACGGACCAGATCGAAACCCCCAAATGCCCAGCCAGAACCTATCCGCGGCGCACGATTTGGATCCAACGGCTGGAGGTCATCACCTACCTCCCGACGGAGCCGCGCCGAGACGCCACCGCGGCAAGGTCACTCGCCGGCGGAGCAATTCTCCGAATTACGTGCACGACACCACGATTAAACCGGTATACGCGTATTGGGTATGAAGGCGGGTCTGGGCGAGGTGCACTTACCGGCGATTGTCCGCGCTAGCGAGCCGGCCACGGCGAGGAGCGGATTTGCGGCGGAACATCTGCTCCGACGAGCAATTCATGGCGCTTCGATCATTCCCAAGGCCCTGCGAATGCCACACCATCATCCACAAGCCCTGGCGGTCACCCTGGGCCCCATCCAGAGGTCTTGGCGATAGCGGGGCACGAGTTTGGTCGCGGGCGGCTTCACTTTCTTCCGCCAGTGCACGCTCACGAGCTACACCCTCACACTCTCTCACAATCCCTGGTGTATTCGCGATGGCCGAGGGGAAGAGTCATGTGGCCACCAATTTATACCCTGATGTCCGAGGTTGTTCATCAAATCCCCGATGCATCGATCCCGGTGGCGACGGGCGCTTTACGGAGTTTGTTGAGCCGTTTGCGCGAATCGCGGATTGCGCAAACCGGTTGTAGGGCGCCGAGAGGGGAGGTACCAGCGCATAGGGGCGGCGTTCGTAGCCCGGGAGCTTCGGCGGAGGTTGTTCCGAAGCCGCGCCTGCGCCCGGATCCAATCCGTCTGTTTCGGTGGAGAGGAAGGAGCTGACGCTCCGGTCCCACCCGACAGCAGCTGGGGAGGGTGCGCGTGTTCCAGGCAACGTGGGCCCACACCACAGAGAAACGACATCGCGAGGGAGACTGGCCAGCGGGCCCGGGTTGTCGGCGCCAGGGATCGGAGTGAGTGGGCCGCGCGGGTGAGGAAATGCTTAGGTGGGCCGAAAGTGAGGTTGTTGGCCCAAGTAAGGTTTTTCTCTTTTTCCATTTTATTTTCTATTTCTTTTCTTCATTTCCAAGTTAAATTTGAATTCAAACTTAAATTCAAACCTCTATGGCTCATCATTTAAATTTATTTTTGTGAAGTTAGGGATATTAATTCTGAATATACTTGTTTTTATATATATATTATTTATATTTTTGTTTTATATCCCTTCTCTTTCTCTTATTTTCTATTTTCTATTCCAAATTCAAATTTATACTTCTATTTTAGTTTTCAGATTTTTCAAATGTATCAATTGAAATCCAAAGGTGAATATAAACCATATTATTTTAATATTACTAATTTAAGTTTTATTCTCCTTGTTATCTATTTCATGGGATGTATAAATGGTTTCCTTTGAAAGATAAATCCCTTTTCTCATCATTTTTCTTATTTTCCTAATTTCCAAAGCATTATGATACTTTGTTTATATTTTTTTTTCTCTACTAATTTTGGGTCTTACAAATCCTACCCCCCTTAAAAATAATCTCGTCCTCGAGATTTGTAAGAAAAGGAATACAGAAGGAGTGGTTTGTGATTCGTCTTTTAGTCTATAATAGGTTTAAGATCTGGAGTTTCATATATTTTTTTTATAGACAATAGTGGGTGATTAGGAAGGCCTGGGTATATATGGGTATAGCCACTTTATTATGCAGGATGAATGATATCTTTAAAGCATATACAGTTTTGGGTAAGAAGGAGTGGGGTAAGAAAAGACTCCATCTAAGATTGTGGATCTTGACTCATCTTGGTGACCTCACTTGATCCTTGAAGACTTGAGTTGGTGCTTATCCCTTCCTTGATGAAGTTGATCATGTTCTCCGGTCTTGTCTCTTTGATTAGGAGTTAGTGTATATTTTCGGAGTTGGGGAAATATGGTTAGAATAGTTATGGGTGAGATGGACTACATGATGTAGGCCAAAATCTGGTTTGATGTCGGGTGTTGGTTGATAGATTATGCAATCCATTAAGACTCTATTGATTGGGTAAGTTATGTAACTTGTTATATAGGTCGGGTTGTTGTGTATGGCCAAGTTGATATAAGTCTCTAAATTAGGCTTAAGTGATTTAGGAGTATGGCCTTATCCTTTGTATCTGTATTAAGTAACTCAATCTAGCTTAGATCATATTGGATTAGATAGAGTCCAGATTAGGTTGGTATGACTAGATTAAACTAGTTAAGATTAGCCAGATCTACCAGGGTAGGATAAATATTATTAGGATATGATAGAATCTTTTAGGATGGGATGGATTATATGATATAGGTAAGCCATTGTTCAAGGATGAGTTGGTATAAGACATTAATTTAGGTTAAGATATATTTGTAGAGACAGTGTTTAACCTATATCACCAACTTAACTAACTGGTTAATAACTCACTTTAGACCGGGTCATATTTAGATTAGATAGAATCTGGATTAGGTTGGATATAACTAGATTAGACTAGATAAAATCTAATTAATTTGCATCAGATCATGGTTGTTAGTGGGATAAGTATGCTAATTAAGGCAGGATGAATTCATAAGGATAAGGTAGAATCTTTTCATGACAAGATGAATCTATTAAAGTAATAGAGTATCTTTCAAGATAAGATGGATCTATTAAGTTAGATATATTTTAATTAGGAATAGTTGGGGTCTTTTGAGATGAGATGGATCTATTAAGATAAGGGAGAATCATTTAAGATAAGATGAATTGGTTAGAATGAAAGCTTCTTAGGATAAGATAAATCTCTTAAGCTAGATATGTTCCAATGGGGACAATCTAGGTTGTCTAGTTATTTTATAATTATATTTTTTATACTTATGTGTAAATGCAGATGCAATTGTGGACATTACTCCACAACCCATCACACTCAAACAAAGATCCAAATCAGACAAGTATCATGAGAACAAACATTCAAGCATATAAATATTTACAAAAATAGTTTTGTTTTTGTTCCTAAGAGTAGGTCTCCTATTCCTAAAGTCACTTTAGGCACAGGATTTCAAAGTGTGAAATCCACTTTTGTCTTTAGGTAAGAATAATCAGAGTAAAGCGGAAATAGATAAGAGTAGATTAAGAGAAGTTTAGAAAAGAATCAGAGTAGCAAAGGTAAGTAGATAATGGTTGTCCAGTTCTATCTAGGTTTCGTCCTACAGTCAACATTCCTCTGATACCACTTCTGTAACACCCGGATTTTAGGGGTCCAAAACCCGGGGTTAACATAAACACCAGGTATGCTGGGACCAAGTCTCATACATATGATGTATAGTGGCACAGGATCGAATGTCACAACTTTATATATAACAGGAGTTCTATACAAAATAAATAATTACATTATAAGGAGACAACGGTCCAGCAACCCAAAGTTGACTGGGAGACGACGACCTAGACCTCTCACGAACTCATCACAGCAACCTCCATGAGCATCATCCTGCAGTACCTGGTCTTGACCTGTGGTGTATGTGAGACAGCAAGAGTGAGCTCACATACGTTCATCGCTCAACAAGTTGTGGGGAATAATGTGCATGAACTCGCCAAAGGTGGGAGCTCACGTGAAGTGTAAGGCTTACCAAAGAAGATGGTTAAAGCTGAGCATTGCTTTTAAAGTTGGTCAAAATTTTATTAGCAATTACTAAGTATAAGTAAATACCAACCCAATTAAATAGTAGAACAAAAGTTAACAACTTCACCTGCAATGCAATGCATATGACAAATTGAATTTAGTTCCATAAGTTAATCATGTGAGGGTCCGAGCTGCTCATGACCGTGAGCACGGCTAGTATACCAGTTTTACACTCTGCAGAGGTTGTACCCTTTACCCACAAGTCGTGTATCCCATGTCGCCAGGGTTTGCAAGGCCCTTAGACACTTCCGAGGTGAATGGCTAGGGATCCACTACGAGGCCTTTACAAAGTTCCACTAGCTTCCGAAAACCCGCTACAGTTTATAGGAAGATCCAGTACAGGAATCCCTTGCAGGACCGCCATCGCAGCAAATTCCTCCCGAGGGCCTCCCCGCACTGACCTCTCCCCTACTGCCCTTGCCCCTTTCGGGTAAGGTAGTCTTCCACTAGCTTTCCTAATTAATCAGCCAAGGGCGTCCCATTCCACCCTTGTGGTAGCACTGTTTTCCCGGGTGGTCGCTCCATGTTCCAATTAACATAATGATCTCAACATGAACAATAATCAACAACTGATAATATAAATATGACCATGAATATTGTATCTTCATACCCAAAACCACATATAGCACTAGCAAGTACTACCCAGGAAGTTCAGTGGTAAACAAGGTATAAAGATAGACAAACTAGGGTAACCTATTGGGTCCCATCAAAATTAACCTATGCAGATCATTATGATTAATTAGAACATGAGTGGGTAAAAAGAAGTGATCAAGGGCACAACTTGCCTGGGCCTTGAGAATCCAGGTACCAGGATGATCTTCAGATTCTCGTGACCTCACTGCTAGTCGTAGCAATACAAACATACATGGTATAGGCAAAAATTAACATTACACCAAACATAAGAACAAAATACTCCTTAATAATATACATATTAAAATAAGATCATAGGAACAGGAATCATTAATTTTGGAGTTATAGATTTTAAGTTATGAATTTTCAAAGGTTTTATGTGTTTAAAATGGATTAAGTGAGAGATTAAATTTCTAATTGTTTTCATGACAAAACAGAGGCTCTAGGTGGTAGATAATAAAATTACAAAATTTTAGAAAGTGGAATGGTTCAATTTGGAGCTAAAATGAATTTTCTATGAATTAACTAAGTTCTAGTGATTATTTTCATATTAAAAATCCATTTTCTATTTTATTTATTCAATTTAAACGAACACTGGACTGGGCCTCAAATCTAGAAAAACCCAGGGGCTAAGGCGCAATAAAACCTATGACTCAGGGAACTGTGCACTGGATGGCGGGTTAATTCGCTAAAAGGTGAGGGGTTCTTCTGTAAAACCCAAGGCCGAAAGGGTATCACCGCATACCGGCCGACGGATCGGATCTGGACGGCCCAGATTAGGCGGGTGTATTTAAGTGACCAGCCTGCCACGCGAGCCCTACGATCTGCGATCAACGGACCGCGTTCAACATAACCGAGACTAACGCTCCACCCTCAGATCCCGGATCTACGGTCGCGCACGCTCGGCCGAAACGGCATGCACAGCATCTAATCTACGCCATTCCGCCCGAATCCAACGGACCAGATCGAAACCCCCAAATGCCCAGCCAGAACCTATCCGCGGCGCACGATTTGGATCCAACGGCTGGAGGTCATCACCTACCTCCCGACGGAGCCGCGCCGAGACGCCACCGCGGCAAGGTCACTCGCCGGTGGAGCAATTCTCCGAATTACGTGCACGACACCACGATTAAACCGGTATACGCGTATTGGGTATGAAGGCGGGTCTGGGCGAGGTGCACTTACCGGCGATTGTCCGCGCTAGCGAGCCGGCCACGGCGAGGAGCGGATTTGCGGCGGAACATCTGCTCCGACGAGCAATTCATGGCGCTTCGATCATTCCCAAGGCCCTGCGAATGCCACACCATCATCCACAAGCCCTGGCGGTCACCCTGGGCCCCATCCAGAGGTCTTGGCGATAGCGGGGCACGAGTTTGGTCGCGGGCGGCTTCACTTTCTTCCGCCAGTGCACGCTCACGAGCTACACCCTCACGCTCTCTCACAATCCCTGGTGTATTCGCGATGGCCGAGGGGAAGAGTCATGTGGCCACCAATTTATACCCTGATGTCCGAGGTTGTTCATCAAATCCCTGATGCATCGATCCCGGTGGCGACGGGCGCTTTACGGAGTTTGTTGAGGCGTTTGCGCGAATCGCGGATTGCGCAAACCGGTTGTAGGGCGCCGAGAGGGGAGGTACCAGCGCACAGGGGCGGCGTTCGTAGCCCGGGAGCTTCGGCGGAGGTTGTTCCGAAGCCGCGCCTGCGCCCGGATCCAATCCGTCTGTTTCGGTGGAGAGGAAGGAGCTGACGCTCCGGTCCCACCCGACAGCAGCTGGGGAGGGTGCGCGTGTTCCAGGCAACGTGGGCCCACACCACAGAGAAACGACATCGCGAGGGAGACTGGCCAGCGGGCCCGGGTTGTCGGCGCCAGGGATCGGAGTGAGTGGGCCGCGCGGGTGAGGAAATGCTTAGGTGGGCCGAAAGTGAGGTTGTTGGCCCAAGTAAGGTTTTTCTCTTTTTCCATTTTATTTTCTATTTCTTTTCTTCATTTCCAAGTTAAATTTGAATTCAAACTTAAATTCAAACCTCTATGGCTCATCATTTAAATTTATTTTTGTGAAGTTAGGGATATTAATTCTGAATATACTTGTTTTTATATATATATTATTTATATTTTTGTTTTATATCCCTTCTCTTTCTCTTATTTTCTATTTTCTATTCCAAATTCAAATTTATACTTCTATTTTAGTTTTCAGATTTTTCAAATGTATCAATTGAAATCCAAAGGTGAATATAAACCATATTATTTTAATATTACTAATTTAAGTTTTATTCTCCTTGTTATCTATTTCATGGGATGTATAAATGGTTTCCTTTGAAAGATAAATCCCTTTTCTCATCATTTTTCTTATTTTCCTAATTTCCAAAGCATTATGATACTTTGTTTATATTTTTTTTCTCTACTAATTTTGGGTCTTACAACTGTCCGGTGAGCCAACGGTCGGCCAGGCCAACGGTCGGCCGCGCAATCTGCGCGGGACACGTGGCCGAGCCAACGGCTACATGGAGGCACCGGACTGTCCGGTGTGCACCGGACATGTCCGGTGCGCCAACGGCTACAAGACTGCCAACGGTCGGCTTCGCCATAAAAGGAAAGAAATCGGGCACCGGACAGTGTCCGGTGTGCACCGGACTGTCCGGTGCGCCACCCGACAGAAAGAAAGTATTGCCTTCCAAATGGGATTCCAACGGCTCCTAGGCCCCTTGTGCCTATAAAAGGGACCCCTAGGCGCCTCAAGCAAGGTACAAGTGCAGCCAACAAGTGTAGACTTCACTCGAATCAATTCTCACTCTCCCTCTTGTGTGTAACTCTATAGTTTGTGTAGAAGGCACAGCTATAAGCCTTAAGAGAGAGGAGAAGTGCTGCTTAGAGCTAGAGCAAGGTCTTGAGCGTATCGTTACTCTGCCTGGGGTGCTGCCAAGAAGTTTGTAAGCAGCCGCGGTTCTGTTGTAACCCCACTCAATAGTGAAAGGCTCTATCTGTCATACTGACAGATCTGAGCAAACGGAGGAAGGAGTTGAAATAGACTCCAAGCCCAGGTGTGGCTAACTCCAACGAGGACTAGGCAAGCATTTCAGGCTTGGCCGAACCTCGGGATAAATCCTTGCGTCTGTGTGCTCTGTTCTGTATTGTACTCTGACTCTCTGTCTTACTCGCTTATATATCTGCACTTCACTACTTACTTGTGGTACTAGCTTTCCTTGAAGTGCAGGATATTCGTAAGACAGGAACTTCAATTCCACTGCAACCTACTCGAAGGGTTCTTCACTCCACTGCGATCCTGTCTTCGAGTAGAGTAAGATTTAAGTTTTAAAGCGATAATTTTTATTCGCCTATTCACCCCCCCCCCTCTAGGCGACATCTAGATCCTGTTCCCGGGCCAAAGGGAACTTTCACACACCCAGTTCAGTATGCTCCACAGGGGTCTCCACGTACACCCCCTACTCGTCAGGCTGCTCCCACTGGCACCCCGACGAGGCCTACAGGACAGAAGACCGGCCCTACATGCTTCAAGTGCAGTCAGATTGGGCACTATGCTAATGCTTGTCCTATGGGGAATTCTGGTACACCAGCTAAGAACAAGCAATAGACTCCTGACAAGGGATATTCTATAGCCAGGGTGAATCAAGTCAGTGTTGATGAAACTCCTGATGGTGCTGACATCGTACTCGGTATGTTTTACATTAATGCCATTCCTGCAACCATACTATTTGATTATAGTGCTACACATTCATTCATGTCTGCTCGATATGCCAACACTAATGAGATACCCCTGCTAAATATGAGAAAACCAATGATAGTAATCACACCTAAAGGGCCTATTGAGGCAAATCAAATGACACGTAGATTGACATTATCAATTATGGGAAGAGAATTTGGAGCTACTGCTATAATATTAGATGCCAACAGTATAGATCTGATCCTTGGTATGTCATGGTTAAGGAAGGCAAAGGCCATTATAGCATGCGGTAGAGGTACTATAGAGCTCACTAGTCCTAAAGGAGAAACATTTCAAGTCAATATTGCAGTAACCACCTCATCCAAGCGTGCAATGTTCTTTATACCTGAGGAGTTTGTTGGTGACAACTTCTAGGTGGTTAGAGATTTTCCAGATGTCTTTCCAGAGGAGTTACCAGGGATGCCACCTGATGCCACCTGATAGAGAAGTTGAGTTTGTGATTAATCTTCTACCTGGAACTGCCCCTATTTCTAAACGGCCTTATAGGATGTCTGTAGAAGAATTAAAGGAGCTGAAGAAGCAGTTGACGGAGTTACAAGAGACTGGTTACATTCGTCCAAGTTCCTCACCTTGGGGAGCACCGGTGTTATTTGTACAGAAGAAGGATGGATTGCAACGGATGTGTGTGGACTATAGATCGCTTAATGATGTTACAGTGAAGAACAAGTATCTGTTGCCCCGTATAGAGGATTTGTTTGATCAGATGAGAGGAGCCAGGGTATTCTCGAAGATTGATCTCCGATCGAGATACCATCAGATGAAGATTAGACCATCAGATATTCCTAAGACGGCTTTCTCAACCCGATATGGATTATATGAGTTTACCGTTATGTCATTTGGATTAACCAATGCACCGGCTTATTTCATGACTTTGATGAATAAGGTGTTTATGAAGTATTTGGATAGATTCGTCGTGGTGTTCATCGATGATATTCTTATCTATTCTAAGAATGAAAGTGATCATGAACAACATCTAAGGTTGGTGCTACAGAAGTTACGAGATAATCAACTCTATGCCAAGTTTAGCAAGTGCGAGTTTTGGATCGACAAGGTGCCATTCCTTGGACATATTATTTCTAATGGAGGAATAGAAGTGGACCCTGCTAAAGTGAAGGAGATAATGGAATGGAGAGTGCCCACTATAGTTACTGAGATTCGTAGTTTCTTGGGGCTTGCAGGATATTATCGGAGGTTTATTGAAGGGTTCTCTAAGATTTCCAAGCCTATGACCTCGCTGTTGGAAAAAGGAAGAGAATTCAAGTGGGATGAGAAATGCCAAGGGAGCTTTGATCAATTGAAGGAGGGATTAATGTCACCACCAGTATTGGTTATGCCAGATCTGCAGAAGGGTTTTGATATTTATTGTGATGCATGTGGCTAAGGATTGGGATGTGTGCTCATGCAAGAAGGACATGTGATCGCCTATGCATCTCGTCAGTTGCGGAAACATGAATTAAACTACCCCACTCATGATTTAGAGCTGGCTGTCGTTGTGCATGCACTTAAGATTTGGAGACACTACATTATGGCAACTAAGTGCCAAGTATACACGGATCATAAGAGCTTGAAGTACATATTCACTCAGAAGGATCTCAACCTTAGGCAACGCCGTTGGTTGGAGCTTATTAAGGATTATGATTTGGAAATTCATTACCACCCAGGCAAGGCAAATTTGGTTGCAGATGCCTTGAGTCGGAAGGAGCATGTTCACTCTGCTTTCGTTGTCCAGCTACCTGATGAATTAGCAAAAGATTTTGAGAGGCTCAACCTGGGAATTGTTACACACACGGAAGGAGTTACCATTGAATTGGAACCTACCTTGGAACAAGAAATTCGTAAAGGTCAGGTTGGTGATGCTAAGATTCAGGAGATCAAGGATCTGATAACAGAGGGTAGAGGCCCAGAGTTCACAGAGGATGAGCAAGGCACGATATGGTTCAAGAATTGGATTTGTGTTCCCGATATTGATAGTCTTCGGGAAACCATATTGAAGGAGGCACACGACTCAGTTTATTCTATCCATCCTAGGAGTACTAAGATATATCAGGATTTGAAGCAAAAATATTGGTGGTATGGATTGAAGAGAGATGTGGCTGCACATGTGGCTATGTGCGATGTATGCCAAAGAGTTAAGGCTGAACACCAGAGGCCAGCCGGACTACTGCATCCACTGAAGATACCTGAGTGGAAATGGGAAGAGATTGGCATGGACTTCATTGTTGGATTACCCCGCACGTCTGCTGGATATGATTCTATATGGGTGATTGTGGATAGGCTAACTAAAGTAGCCCACTTTATTCCAGTGAAGACCACATATTTAGGAGCCAAGTTAGCAGAGCTGTACATGGCACGGATTGTCTGCCTGCATGGTGTGCCAAAGAAGATTGTGTCAGACCGGGGATCACAGTTTACCTCTCGGTATTGGAAGAAGTTGCACGAGTCCTTGGATACAAGATTAAATTTTAGTTCGGCTTACCATCCCCAGACTGATGGGCAGACTGAGAGGACCAACCAAGTGCTTGAGGATATGTTAAGAGCTTGTGCTCTTAAACATGGTGGAAGTTGGGATAAGAGTTTGCTTTATGCGGAGTTCTCCTATAATAATAGCTATCAGGCCAGTTTGAAGATGTCAACGTTTGAGGCTTTGTATGGCAGAAAGTGCAGGACTCCACTATATTGGGATCAGACTGGTGAAAGGCAGTTGTTTGGGCCTGAGATTATACAAGAAGCAGAGGAGCAAGTCCAGCAGATAAGGGAGAATTTGAGAACTGCACAATCCAGGCAGAAAAGCTATGCTGATACCCGAAGAAGATAGCTAGAGTTTAAAGGAGGTGATTATGTCTATTTGAAGGTGTCACCACTCAGGGGTATGAGGAGATTTAAAGTCAAAGGAAAGTTGTCCTCTCGCTTTATTGGACCCTTCTTAATCTTAAAGCGAGTGGGAGAGGTTGCATATCAATTGGAGTTACCGGATCATCTCGCGGATGTTCATGATGTTTTTCATGTATCTCAGCTGAAGAAATGTCTCAGGGTGCCAGAAGAGCAGTTGCCAATGGAGGACCTTAGTGTTCAGGATGATCTAACTTATGCAGAGTACCCCATCAAGATTCTGGATACACTGACTCGTGTCACGAGGAATAAGGTTATAAAGATGTGCAAAGTGCAATGGAGTCACCATGGTGAAGACGAAGCAATTTGGGAAAGAGAAGAAGAGTTTCGTATAGATTTTCCCCACCTTTTCCCTAGATCTTCATAAATCTCGAGGACGAGATTATTTTTAAGGGGGGTAGGATTTGTAATACTCAAAGTTGTATACAAAGAATAATAGAGAGATCTCCTTATTTTGTGTGTCATAATTGCATCATAAAAAGAGCATACACAAAATTTAGAGATTGATTCAAACAAATGATAAAAAAAATTTATTATGTTGGAGTTTATATGTTTATGCATTAAATAAAATAATAATGTTAATGATAATAATATAATAATTACTAGAAATAGAATTAAACCCTAATTTTGAAAATAGGGTTTTGAAAATAAGAAAAAGAGGAATGATATAAAAATATAAAAATATAGATATCCTTAAACTTATTACTTTTAACTGTACAAATACAGTGTAAATGATGAGCCATAAAGTTTGAATTCAAACTTGAATTCAAATTGGATTTGAAAATGGAGAAAAAGAAATGGAAAAGAAAAAAAATAAAATAAAACTAACCTAACTGGGCCACGACTTCGTTTTTGGCCCATCGCCACTTTCCTTCTATTCCCCCACGGCCCACTTTTTTCCGTCGTCGCGCCCGCGCTGTTTCCCCCGTCTCACTGGCGCGCGGGGCCCACTAGCCAGACCCGCGCCCATTCGCGCGCAGGGGCAGCGTTGTAACGCTGGCATGTGGGGCTCCGGTGTCGGGCGCGCTCAGCTCACTCCGCCTTCCACTTCCACGCGGGGCCGCGCTGTCAGGGTCTTCCCTTCCCTCGCCGCACGACTCGGGCACGCTCTGTTATGGCGCGGAATCCGCGGCAAGCGCCGCCATGGAACCCGCGAACGGACTTCGGAGGGCCATAAGAGGACCGGAACCAGGTCCTTATTCCCCTCTCCCCTATTTAGCCCCAATTTCTCATCGCCACCAGAATGCCGCCGCACGCCGTGTGAAGGGATTTGGTCCGCCGTCGTCGACCGGTCGATTCCTCAGCGATTGGACCGAGGTCGGGGGTGCGGGAGCTCCACCTAGTCCGGTGGGTCACGGCTGGAACCTTGCCTTGGCGCATCGCGCGGCGGACGACCAGGGATTCCTCGCTGTCGCTGCACTTCCACCGTGGAATCGCCCCTCGTCGTGGCCAGCATTGTTCCGACCGCCATTCTCGGTGAGCTTACTCCCCATCGCCTCGTACTGTTGTCCCCTCCGCGAAGCATTGCTCGGATCGAAGAATAGCCTTAGGGATCGTTGAGCGCGTGGGGTCCGGTGATGGCGCCGCCGCGGATGGATAGCGCCATCGCGCTCTCCCGTCGGGATGGGGGGAGAACTTTGCCGCCGTCAGTTCGGCGATGAATGGCTAGGATTAGATGTTAACGTACCCCTTCGCTGCGATCAGTCATGGGCCATCCGATCGGGATCGGAGGGCGGTGAGAAGGCTAGGATTCATTAAACCTAGATCGTTAGATCGTGATCCGAGGGCCATCCTCGCTTACCGTTTCAGTGTGGGTGCAGTCTAATCTGGGCCACCCATTGTGGATCGGACGACCGAGATCTAACCGTACCCCTTCGCGGCGTGGGTTTTGCAAATGAACCCTTATAGTTTTGGAGATTACAACCCGCTGTCCACCTAGTGTGCGGTCTGAGTCACAGTTTCTTTTGCGCCTAAGCCCCTGGCTTTTCCAGAAATTGGCGCCCAGTCCAGAGTAGATTAAAAACAGTGAAACAAGTATGGAAATTCGTTTTTAATACAAAAACAAATCTAGAAACTTGTAAAATGCATAGAAAATCCATTTTTAGTCCAAATCACTCCATTCCAGTTCCTAAAATTTTGTAATTTTTATTCTCCATCATCTAGAGTCTCTGTTTCTACATGAAAACAGTAAGAAAATTAATTTCTCATCTAACCCTATTTTAATCACATTAAACCTTAGGAAATTCATAACTTGAAATCTATAACTCCAAATCTAGTGATTCCAGTTCCTATGATCTTATTTTAATGTGTAGATTTTTACTGTATATTTTATTTGCATGTTTGATGTGATGTTAATATTATGCTATACTATGTATGTATTGTGTTGATGCGAGTAGACGAGCAAGCCACCGTGGAATCTGAGGTTCAGCAAGTAGAGGTAGCTGAGCAGGAGCTCATTGAAGGCAAGTTGTGCCCTTGATCACTTACTTTTCCCAGCCATGTTCTTATTAATTATAATGATCTGCATAGGTTAATTTTGATGGGATCCTTTAGGTTACCCCAGTTTTGGTTGTCTTTATATCTAGTTCACCACTGAAATATTTTTGGGTAGTACCTGCTATTGCTTTATGTGGATTTTGGTATGAAGATACACTATTCATGATTATTCTGTTATTATCTTGATATTATTACTGTTCATGTTAAGATCATTAAATTAATGGGAACATGGAGCGACCACCCGGAAAAACAGTGCTACCATAAGGGTTTAATGGGACGCCCTTGTCTGATTAACTAGGAAAGCTAGTGGACGTCTTCCTTACCCGAAAGGGGCAAGGGCAGTAGGGGAGTGGTCAGTGTAGGGAGGTCCTTGGGTTGATTTTGCTGCGATGGCGGTCAGGCGAGGGATTCCTGCACTGGAGCTTCCTATAAACTGTAGCGGGATTTCTGAAGCTAGTGGAACTTTGTAAAGGCCTCGTAGTGTTACCCTGCCTCGCCTCCTCGGTAGAGGTGTATGGGATTGTCCGTCTCTTGGCAGATGGGTAACATGACTTGTGGGTAAAGATGCGCAACCTCTGCAGAGTGTAAAACTAGTATACTAGTCGTGCTCACGGTAATGAGCGGCTCGGACCCTCACATGATTAATTTATGGAACTTAAATTTAATTTGACATTTGCATTGCATTTGGAATTATTTTATTACTACATTTCTTTATTATTATTATTAAGGTTTGGTATTTACTTACACCTTGTAATTGCTAATAAAATTTAGACCAACTTATAAAAGCAATGCTCAGCCTCAGCCTTTATTTCATTGATCAGCCTTACACTTCATAAACTCCCACCTTTGGTGAGTTCATGTCACATTATTCCTCACGACTTGTTGAGCTATGAACTTATGTGAGCTCACTCTTGCTGTCTCACACCCCCCCGTAGGAGAAGAACAGGTGGTCGAAGAGGAGCCGCCTAACACTGAGGCATTCGACTTGATCTAGGTGGCGTTTCTCAGTTGACATTGGCGCCGACGATCCTTAGTTCGTTTTATATTTATTCTTTTACTTTGTAATAAATCTTCCGCTATGTAATAAATACTCTGATGTTTTATGACATTTATCTCTATACACTCTGTTATTATATATGTTATCTTCTTTGGCGCATGTATGAGATACACCCGGCTTTGTCCTTTAAAACCGGGTGTTATATCCCCGTAACCCTAACGCGTCGCGCGCCCGCTCCTCTTCGCTGCTCTCGGCCTCTCAGCTGCTCTCCAAGTCTTCGACGGTCCGACCTCCGCCGACGACTGACCAGCGCTCTGGCGCCTCCGTAAATATGTCCTCCTCCTCCCTCTCGATCTCGGTACACCACACGGTAACGCTAGATCTCGGTGCTCGTGCTCCAACTCCTCCCCCTCTATTGTGACCTCGAAGGCGCCGGCGATGTGAACCGGTGCTCTGGATCTACTACTCATCGGTGAAGGTAAGGTAACGACCTTAAGCTATAACCCTAACTTATTTTGGTTGTCCGAATCTGGTATGATTTGGTCCTAAACTCCCGATCTGCTTATTCCCATGCAAGTGTGCGCCGTGTGTTTTCTTGATCCGTGAGGAACTAGTGCGTGCCGGCTCGATCTCCACGACGAGTCGGCGACGGAACCGGGTCTCCGGATCTACTGCTAACAGTGGCCTCATCTTTGCGTCCGGCACAGAGGTAATTGACCTGATCTGCTCGGCACCGTGATAAACTAGTGTTTAATGGAAACCCTAACTTATTGTGGATGTTCGAATCAGGTCTGTTTTGCTCCTGATCTGCTTATTCCCTTCATCCTTTTCCTTTGCAAGTCTTCCCCGTGAGTTGTCTTGATCGGTGAGGAATAAGTGTGAGACGACGAGCACCACTTCTGGCACCCTCCTCTTCTCACGAAGCTAACTGGTTTGTACAAAATTTAGAGAACTAGAAACAAAGAACTCTCGTCGATCCCTCGCGCTCCCAGGTCTGGTTGCAGCCGGCCAACAACTTACTTCCCAAGTATGATTTCGGTGACGACCTGTAGATTAATTTGGAGTAACGTGAAAAACACTAAAGAAAAGAGGAATAATGCATGTCACTCTGCTATACACAGATTAAGTTCAGTGCTGTTACTATTGCTGTAACATAGTAAATATGTCATGTTCGTGAGCAGTAATCAAGAGTGAATATATACATAGTAGGAGTATCATCAACGCATGTTCATAAAAAGCTTCATCTGTGTATATAATATACTACTACGTCGTTCGCTGTCGCCATATATAGATAATGCAACTCTGAGAATTGTGTGGCCGTAACAATCACACGTATGTATTAAAGCTTAAACTAATCTTCAGCATCTCTTAGGATCCTGTTGGGTTGCAGTTGGAATAATTGGAGGGGGTTTAGGGGATTAAATTTCTTCCTACTTAAAATTGAATAGACACGAATTTAATCTCTCCATTATATTCCGGCATCTTCAATTCGCTCCTAACCGAACTAAGCTTTTAGGGCTAATTTAGGAACCTAATTTTTCCAATGAATTTCCATTTTTTTTAAGAGAAATTAGTTCATTTGGGAAAATGGAGTTCCTAAACTATCCTTTAGGCCTAGTTTGGATACTTTGGGATTAAAGTGTTTCGAAGGGATTGGAGAGGGTGTAAATCCCCAATAAATCAAATACTCTCTCAATACATCTCAATCCACTCCAATCCCACTCATTACTAGAGTACCCAAACTAGGCCTTAATGGGTTGAGAAGTTGACCCATCTCACACTGTCTAGTGTCAAGTGATTTTGCCAGTAGTGTTCAGATGCTCGCACAACCATATGGATGGATATGCATGTTCCTGCAGCGTTTTTATCCTTTCATTTTTCTTTTTTTTTTTGCATTATTACTGGCTGTATGCAGACCAGGGCCACCTCGTGTGCCTCGTGTGTGTATATATAATTACATATACGCATGCATTATTGTTGAGCGGTGGAGCATGCAGCCTGTGTAATCCTGATGAGCGATGACACACACACATGCTGCCTTGTTGGCTGCAGCAGCAGCTCTATAAATACTTCACCATCCCATACTCGCTTCACACAAAGAAGCTCCATAATTAGTTATTGCCCGTAAGTACTGTGCCTCTCTCTCTTAGTATATAATATCACGCTCTTGGATTTTTTGCAATAACATAGCAGTAGCTACCAGTAGTTTGTTAGTTTTGGTTTAACGCCATCATCGATTGATTTGCAGTTTCAGTTCGCCGTCGGTAGCCGACCACCATGAGCTCCACAGGCGGCGACGATGGCGCCAAGAAGTCTTGGCCGGAAGTGGTCGGGCTCAGCCTGGAAGAAGCCAAGAGGGTGATCCTGTGCGACAAGCCCGACGCCGACATCGTCGTGCTGCCTGTCGGCACGCCGGTGACCATGGATTTCCGCCCCAACCGCGTCCGCATCTTCGTCGACACCGTAGCGGAGGCACCCCACATCGGCTGAGAATTAAATCTACAAAATGACTCGGACATGCCATGCGTGCCTGTCCGTCGCCGAATAATGGATGTGTGTGTGCTTCGTTCCAATAAATTGCTAGTAAAAAATAATGGCATCGTCGGTATGCATGAATGAAATGTATCAGAATAATGTTCATCCTTCCACGATTGGATATATGAAAATGTGCTCAGTTGTTTGTTTCCAACTTCTTTCTATAAGATCAATGAACTGGAACGCAGGCTCAAATAATGATGGAATCTGCACAATATAGATAGGTTAACGACTTAGGGCATATACACCTTATTAATTAAGGATGTGTTATTTTGAGGTTCAATTAGTATGAGGCGCGGCGACACTGTCTCCTTGATTTTTTTGAACCACACCGTCACTAAAAATTGTTCTGACTCTCATCCAAACACTATAGAAAACGTGGTGTTGAGCACCGTTTTGAGCTGGCGGACGGTCCGCGGTCCGGACGGTCCGCGCCTGTGGGCCGGACGGTCTGCGCATGCGCAGAGCAGTTTAGGGTTCCGAGTTTTGTGCTACGGTTGTTATCTAAATTCGTGGGATTCACTCGAAAATTAGTTCGTAAAGGGTCCAGCCCCCCTCCTCTATATATAGAGAGGCATACGGCCGATTTGAGACAACGAATCAAACCTTCAATCAATACAATTTACATTTTATCCTAGGAGTAGTTCTAGTCTAGTTTAGGTTTAGTCTTCCAATCCACAAATCCTCCGCTTCTCTTCGACTCTACGTCGATTAGAGGAGTCTAGGTCGGTCTACTCGAGCCTAGACAACTCCTATGATCTCTCCTCCCCGACGGGGTCCCTCCCGGGAGCGAGATCCAGGCGCCGCCGGCGATCTTCCGCCGCCCCTGTGCACGCGCGGACCGTCCGGCCCTAGGACGCGGACCGTCCGGCCGTCAGGCAGGGAACCCGAGCTCCTGCACCAGGTCGCGGACCGTCCGCGCCTGACCAGAGAGCACCGCCGCTGGTTCTTTTGAGTGATTGGCAGCCTCCAAAAAGGTGTCAACATACTTTTTGGCGACTCCGCTGGGGACAACAAATATAGACGCATCAAATCGGCCCTCAATGGCCGGTTCAAGAGACAGCTCTGATATTTCCCCAAGCAACATCATAGAGCTGACTTGGTACACCTTGTCGGCTGACGAACAACTCCAATTTGAGGAGCACAAGGAGCAGATGATCCAGGAGGCAAAATGTAAAGCCCAAAATTGGTATAAGGAAAATAATGATAATAAAATAAATAGATAAATAGATAAGTGGGTGTTTTGGGGATCCATTGATTTTTTTTTTACATACTCAACAAATGACATTAAATTATGCAAATAACAAATAAATAAATAAAGAAATGTGCACCCCATGCTGATGTTATGAGATGCATCTTATTTGAATCAAGGAAACATAATTTAAATTGACTTCAAAAGAAAATATAAAACATGGGGGAGAAAGGAAATTTTAATAAAGTAATTCTTTTCTTCCATATTTACACAATATAGAGAATAATAAATAAATAATTTCAGTGCAAGTAATAGAATAATTAAAATCTGACTTGGTACTTGAAATCTGGAAATTAAAAACCATAGTTTGAATTTGGTTTGAATTTTGATTTGGAAATAAAACAGAAATTATAAAAGAAAAAGAAAACAAAAATGGAAAACGCTCCTGGGCCGAAACCATCTCTGTTCGGCCCAATTCACTTCGCGCGCGCGGCCCAGACTTCATCCCGCGCGCTCTGACTGCCATGCGGGCCCCACCCATCAGGTTCTCTCGCGCGCGGTCACGGTCTCCCTGTATCGCTGCGATTGGGGACCCACCTGTCAGCTGCCCATCCGCTCGGTGTATTCGCCCTCAACGGAATCCCGGCCGTGGCGGAGCTTGCCGCGAACCTCGGAGCCATTGACCGAAATCCTCACCTCGGCCTCGTCCCTTGGCACTATAAGAATCTCCCCTCTTCTCTCTTCTCCCCTTTTTCGCGTGCGCCGCGCGGAACGACGAAAGCAGTGGGGTGAGATTGGAGAAGCGGACGGCTGCGGTCGATGCGGACCTCTAGGCAGTTCCGAGATCGCGGAACCAGGCCTGAGGCATCTCCGGGACGCCTGGGTGCTGTGACGACCACCAATTTGGCGTGGGCGGCCATTGCGATCGGAGAATTCGTCGCTGGGATCACCGCTTCGCCGCTAAAGCACCCTGCGCCGTGTGCAGCATCGCCGGAGCCATCGCATCGGGTAAGGGTACCTTAATCCCCTTCGGATTGATTCCCGCATCGCGTAGGGCTACTCGAATTTGGGCGGGTGGCAGTGTGGCACGGGTTGGCCATCTCCGGTCTGGGCGCTGCCGTGAGGTCGCGACCACCGCCGTCACCTGGCCGCGGGGTAGAAGACAGGATCCGTGCCGTTCGATCTTTGATGGATGGCTAGGAATAGATCTGTGCGTACCCCTTGATCGGATGAACCTGCGCCCTAGGATTTCGATCGGGCGGTCGCATCTGAAATTCAGGGCTACTAACGTGCTAGACCGTCGGATCCGGATCCGAGTGTCGTCGTAGCGTACCGATTCGGCCTGGGATACATCTAATCCTAGCGGTCGAATTCTAATCGGACGGTGGATCGTGGCCTGTACCCTTTCGCCGAGCCAAAATTGTAAAAGAGCCCCTCGGGTTCCGTTGAATCAACCCGCCGTCCGTTATGGACTGTAGTATGAGTCTGTGGCATCTTACCCCGAACCCCCTGCGCTTTACAGAAAATGAGGCCCAGTCCAGAGGATTAGAAAATCAGAGAAATTAATTTAGAAATAGATTTTTTAATATTAAATTAATTGCAGAAACTTGTATAATTCATAGAAAATTCATACTAACTCCAAATTAATCCATTCCAATTTCTAAAATTTTGTAATAATATTCTCTACCATTTAGTGCCTCTGTTTTGTCATGAAAGGCTCATTTAAATTTATCTAATACTTAATCTTGTATTAAGTACATAAAAGCTTCATAAATTCATAACTTAAAATCTATAACTCCAAATTTAATGATTCCAGTTCCTGTGATCTTATTTTAATGTCTAGATTATTACTGTGTATTTTTTTACATGCTTGGTGTAATGTTAATTTTGCCTATACAATGTTTGTTTGTATTGCTACGACTAGAGCGAGGACACGTGTCATCTGAAAAGCAAGTTGGTACCTGGATTCTCAAGTGCCAGGCAAGTTGTGCCCTTGATCACTTCTTTTTACCCACTCATGTTCTAATTAATCATAATGATCTGCATAGGTTAATTTTGATGGGACCCAATAGGATACCCCAGTTTGTCTATCTCCTATACCTTGTTTACCACTGAACCTTCTGGGTAGTACTTGCTAGTGCTATATTTGGTTTTGGGTATGGAGATACATTATTCATGATTACACTTTTGTTATCAGTTGTTATTTACTGTTCATGTTAAGATCATTATGTTAATTGGAACATGGAGAACCACCCGGGAAAACAGTGCTACCACAAGGGTGGAATGGGACGCCCTTGGCTGATTAATTAGGAAAGCTAGTGGAAGACTACCTTACCCGAAAGGGGCAAGGGCAGTAGGGGAGTGGTCATTGTAGGGAGGCCCTCGGGAGGATTTTGCTGCGATGGCGGTCCTGCAAGGGATTCCTGCACTGGAACTTCCTATAAACTGTAGCGGGTTTTCTGAAGCTAGTGGAACTTTGTAAAGGCCTCGTAGTGTTACCCTGCCTCGCCTCCTCGGTAGAGGTGTATGGGATTGGCCGTCTCTTGGCAGATGGGTAACATGACTTGTGGGTAAAGATGCGCAACCTCTGCAGAGTGTAAAACTGGTATACTAGTCGTGCTCACGGTCAAGAGCAGCTCGGACACTCACATGATTAAATTATGGAACTTAAACTCAATTTGTCATATGCATTGCATCGCAGGTGAAGTTGTTACTTTTGTTCTACTATTTAACTGGGTTGGTATTTACTTATACTTAGTAACTGCTAATAAAATTTTGACCAACTTTAAAAGCAATGCTCAGCTCTAACCATCTTCTTTGGTAAGCCTTACACTTCACGTGAGCTCCCACCTTTGGCGAGTTCATGCACATTATTCCCCACAACTTGTTGAGCGATGAACGTATGTGAGCTCACTCTTGCTGTCTCACACCCCGACAGGTCAAGAACAGGTACCACAGGA
The DNA here is from genome assembly GCA_029449295.1 of Zea luxurians. Lineage (NCBI taxonomy): Eukaryota > Viridiplantae > Streptophyta > Magnoliopsida > Poales > Poaceae > Zea > Zea luxurians. The sequence goes on along the minus strand of JAOPSE010000025.1, from coordinate 11,916,116 downwards.
TGAGGCGCTTGGAGGATGCTGTGACGAGTTCGTGAGAGATCTAGGTCGTCGTCTCCCAGTCAACTTTGGGTTGCTGGACCGTTGTCTCCTTATAATGTAATTATTTATTTTGTATAGAACTCCTGTTATATATAAAGTTGTGACATTCGATCCTGTGCCACTATACATCATATGTGTGAGACTTGGTCCCAGCATATCTGGTGTTTATGTTCGCGCCCGGGTCTTGGTGCCCCTAAAATCCGGGTGTTACAGAAGTGGTATCAGAGGGATGTTGACTGTAGGACGAAACCTAGATAGAACTGGACAACCATGGTCTACTTACCTTACTCTGATCCTTTCTAAACTTTTCTTAATCTTTTCTCATCTAATTCCGCTTTACTCTGATTATTCTTACCTTTTCCTTCTAAAGACAAATGTGGATTTCACACTTTGAAATCCTGTACCTAAAGTGACCTTTAGGAATAGGAGACCTAATCATAGGAACAAAAACAAAACTATTTTTATAAGTGTCTATGTATTTGAATGTTTGTTCTTATGATATCTGTCTGATTTGGATCTTTGATTGAGTGTGATGAGTTGTGGAGTAATATCCACAATTACATCTGCATATACGTATAGGCATAAATAGAATTCATAAGAAAACTAAGCCACTTATATTATCCTCCATTAAAAATGTATCTATCTCATAGAGATCCCTCTAATCTTAAAAGACTCTCCCCTACCTTAATAGATTCATCGTATCTTATAAGATTCTCTCTTATCTTACTAGATCCACCTCATCTTAGAAGATTCTTCTTACCTTAATAAATTCACCTTATCTTGAAGAGATTCTAACCTACCTACATCATATAATCCATCCTATCCCAAAAGATTCTAACATGTATCCTACCCTAGTAGATCTATCTAACCTAAACTAGTCTAACCTAGTCATATCCAACCTAATCTAGATTTTATCTAATCTATTATGATCTAATCTAGAGTAAGTTACTTAATGCTGGTACACAAGATAAGGCCATACTCCTAAATCACTTAAGCCTAATTTGGAGACTTATATCAACTTGGCCATACACAACAACTCGACCTATATAACAAGTTACATAACTTGCCCAATCAATAGAGTCTTAATGGGTTGCATAATCTATCAACCACCACCTGACATCAAACCAAATTTTGACCTACATCATGTAGTCTATCTCACCCATATATATCTCTCATCTTGACAGATACTATCTTACCCTTGGATATTCACCTTATACGACTGGTTACCCCAATCTGGACATAAAACAAAGATTAAGCCCTACTAAAGAATCTTCAGATTATAACCAGCTACTAGCTTATTCATTCCGCTTATTGAATAATTTCCTTTGCAAAACTATTACCATACGCTTCTAACTTTCATGGTCAATACCAGGAAAGGAAAGATTATCACGTAACAGCAAACAGAAATGAATCCTCCAAATCCTCCACCTGTTGAAATCGATCAAGTGGTTGCTGCCCAAAGACTGGTAATACAACAATTAACAGACCTGGTGACCGAGATGCAAAATCAGATAAGACAAGAACGCGAGGAAATACGTCAGGTCCGTCAAGAAATAAGGCAAGCGCGGTTGGAGAGACAACAACAACAACCTCCACCACCACCACCAGCCCCACCAAGCTACATAGATATAAATTATGATGATTTGTAAGATCTAGATGTTACTTTAGATGATATGATATGATATTATTTTAGAAGGAACAATAAGGTCTATTGACCCTATGTTTTGTTAAAGAATTATACCTCATGCTGAGATTTTCTTGTTTGTGCATATGTTCCGAGAACAATATGAGTATACATCCCTTTTCTTACAAATCTCGAGGACGAGATTTCTCTTAAGGGGGGTAGGATTTGTAAAGCCCAAAATTGGTATAAGGAAAATAATGATAATAAAATAAATAGATAAATAGATAAGTGGGTGTTTTGGGGATCCATTGATTTTTTTTTACATACTCAACAAATGACATTAAATTATGCAAATAACAAATAAATAAATAAAGAAATGTGCACCCCATGCTGATGTTATGAGATGCATCTTATTTGAATCAAGGAAACATAATTTAAATTGACTTCAAAAGAAAATATAAAACATGGGGGAGAAAGGAAATTTTAATAAAGTAATTCTTTTCTTCCATATTTACACAATATAGAGAATAATAAATAAATAATTTCAGTGCAAGTAATAGAATAATTAAAATCTGACTTGGTACTTGAAATCTGGAAATTAAAAACCATAGTTTGAATTTGGTTTGAATTTTGATTTGGAAATAAAACAGAAATTATAAAAGAAAAAGAAAACAAAAATGGAAAACGCTCCTGGGCCGAAACCATCTCTGTTCGGCCCAATTCACTTCGCGCGTGCGGCCCAGACTTCATCCCGCGCGCTCTGACTGCCATGCGGGCCCCACCCATCAGGTTCTCTCGCGCGCGGTCACGGTCTCCCTGTATCGCTGCGATTGGGGACCCACCTGTCAGCTGCCCATCCGCTCGGTGTATTCGCCCTCAACGGAATCCCGGCCGTGGCGGAGCTTGCCGCGAACCTCGGAGCCATTGACCGAAATCCTCACCTCGGCCTCGTCCCTTGGCACTATAAGAATCTCCCCTCTTCTCTCTTCTCCCCAATTTCGCGTGCGCCGCGCGGAACGACGAAAGCAGTGGGGTGAGATTGGAGAAATGGACGGCTGCGGTCGATGCAGGACCTCTAGGCAGTTCCGAGATCGCGGAACCAGGCCTGAGGCATCTCCGGGACGCCTGGGTGCTGTGACGACCACCAATTTGGCGTGGGCGGCCATTGCGATCGGAGAATTCGTCGCTGGGATCACCGCTTCGCCGCTAAAGCACCCTGCGCCGTGTGCAGCATCGCCGGAGCCATCGCATCGGGTAAGGGTACCTTAATCCCCTTCGGATTGATTCCCGCATCGCGTAGGGCTACTCGAATTTGGGCGGGTGGCAGTGTGGCACGGGTTGGCCATCTCCGGTCTGGGCGCTGCCAGTGAGGTCGCGGCCACCGCCGTCACCTGGCCGCGGGGTAGAAGACAGGATCCGTGCCGTTCGATCTTTGATGGACGGCTAGGAATAGATCTGTGCGTACCCCTTGATCGGATGAACCTGCGCCCTAGGATTTCGATCGGGCGGTCGCATCTGAATTCAGGGCTACTAACGTGCTAGACCGTCGGATCCGGATCCGAGTGACGTCGTAGCGTACCTATTCGGCCTGGGATACTATCTAATCCTAGCGGTCGAATTCTAATCGGACGGTGGATCGTGGCCCGTACCCTTTCGCCGAGCCAAAATTGTAAAAGAGCCCCTCGGGTTCCGTTGAATCAACCCGCCGTCCGTTATGGACTGTAGTATGAGTCTGTGGCATCTTACCCCGAACCCCCTGCGCTTTACAGAAAATGAGGCCCAGTCCAGAGGATTAGAAAATCAGAGAAATTAATTTAGAAATAGATTTTTTAATATTAAATTAATTGCAGAAACTTGTATAATTCATAGAAAATTCATACTAACTCTAAATTAATCCATTCCAATTTCTAAAATTTTGTAATAATATTCTCTACCATTTAGTGCCTCTGTTTTGTCATGAAAGGCTCATTTAAATTTATCTAATACTTAATCTTGTATTAAGTACATAAAAGCTTCATAAATTCATAACTTAAAATCTATAACTCCAAATTTAATGATTCCTAGTTCCTGTGATCTTATTTTAATGTCTAGATTATTACTGTGTATTTTTTTACATGCTTGGTGTAATGTTAATTTTGCCTATACAATGTTTGTTTGTATTGCTACGACTAGAGCGAGGACACGTGTCATCTGAAAAGCAAGTTGGTACCTGGATTCTCAAGTGCCAGGCAAGTTGTGCCCTTGATCACTTCTTTTTACCCACTCATGTTCTAATTAATCATAATGATCTGCATAGGTTAATTTTGATGGGACCCAATAGGATACCCCAGTTTGTCTATCTCTATACCTTGTTTACCACTGAACCTTCTGGGTAGTACTTGCTAGTGCTATATTTGGTTTTGGGTATGGAGATACATTATTCATGATTACACTTTTGTTATCAGTTGTTATTTACTGTTCATGTTAAGATCATTATGTTAATTGGAACATGGAGAACCACCCGGGAAAACAGTGCTACCACAAGGGTGGAATGGGACGCCCTTGGCTGATTAATTAGGAAAGCTAGTGGAAGACTACCTTACCCGAAAGGGGCAAGGACAGTAGGGGAGTGGTCAGTGTAGGGAGGCCCTCGGGAGGATTTTGCTGCGATGGCGGTCCTGCAAGGGATTCCTGCACTGGAACTTCCTATAAACTGTAGCGGGTTTTCTGAAGCTAGTGGAACTTTGTAAAGGCCTCGTAGTGTTACCCTGCCTCGCCTCCTCGGTAGAGGTGTATGGGATTGGCCGTCTCTTGGCAGATGGGTAACATGACTTGTGGGTAAAGATGCGCAACCTCTGCAGAGTGTAAAACTGGTATACTAGCCGTGCTCACGGTCAAGAGCAGCTCGGACTACTCACATGATTAAATTATGGAACTTAAACTCAATTTGTCATATGCATTGCATCGCAGGTGAAGTTGTTACTTTTGTTCTACTATTTAACTGGGTTGGTATTTACTTATACTTAGTAACTGCTAATAAAATTTTGACCAACTTTAAAAGCAATGCTCAGCTCTAACCATCTTCTTTGGTAAGCCTTACACTTCACGTGAGCTCCCACCTTTGGCGAGTTCATGCACATTATTCCCCAGAACTTGCTTGAGCGATGAACGTATGTGAGCTCACTCTTGCTGTCTCACACCCCCACAGGTCAAGAACAGGTACCACAGGATGAGGCGCTTGGAGGATGCTGTGACGAGTTCGTGAGAGATCTAGGTCGTCGTCTCCCAGTCAACTTTGGGTTGCTGGACCGTTGTCTCCTTATAATGTAATTATTTATTTTGTATAGAACTCCTGTTATATATAAAGTTGTGACATTCGATCCTGTGCCACTATACATCATATGTGTGAGACTTGGTCCCAGCATATCTGGTGTTTATGTTCGCGCCCGGGTCTTGGTGCCCCTAAAATCCGGGTGTTACACAAAAGCAAAGTTCTTGGCCAACTTCAAAGTGGACAGGAACAACAAGGTCGTCCAACATCGGGCGACGGATCCGGCTTCACTCCGACCCACACCAGAAATCCCCAATGTAAGTAATACAAACGAGCTAAAATCTCTTAGAAATTATGTAGATAAACAGCGTGAGCAAATGCAAAATATCATAGGGGATATGCAAAAAGATTACAGGAGACTAGTACGTGCATTTGATAAATCTAGTATAGCAAATTTTCCTTCACATGAGGTTGAATTAGGGGATAACACACGTAATACATCGGCTAGAGGTTGTCACGACCAGTCACAACCCCTTTATGGGATGCCGATGGACACGTACCCTAAGCAACCGCAAATTGGTAGCAAATCAGCCGATCTGCACATGCCCGGACCGTCCGCACGTGAGCGCGGACCGTTCGGGCCAGCAACAGTCGGGCCTATTTTTAATGAGTTACCTAGATATGCGCCCGAGCCACCACAGACGGCACAGAATCTAAATTACCCAGTCGGACCGTCCGCATACAACGACGGACGGTCCGCATATAATCACGGACGGTTCGGGCCAATGTCCGGACAGTCCGCGCATGACCTTTTTGAGGAGGATTGTTACATGAATCCTCACCCGTCCCAGCAACACTTCCCATCGCACTATGCAATGCATCAGCCCATTAATTCGAGGTCTAGAGCCCAGGAAAGCTTTTCGGCCCCACCTAGAAGGCCGAAAAGGAACGATCAAACATATGAACCATATAGAGCAAGTGGCAATGCACCACGTAGCTCAAACCAATGGGGGGAAAGACAACATGCTAATATCCAGCCAACCCCACCTATGTTTGACCAGAGAGCCGGTGGTCTCGCACCGGCTGCCATTGATATAGTAAGGGAAGAAATAGCCGGGGCGTTCCGAGATAAGCTCGGAGTAAGCATGGTCCCTGGGGAATTACTTAAAAATGGCAACATTAAAATAAATCACACTATTCCATCCAAAGACGAGCTAAAACGTCGTGCATACTGCAAGTGGCATAACTCATTTTCTCATGCCACAAATGATTGTAATGTATTCCATCGACAGATTCAATCAGCCATTAATGAGGGACGATTGAAATTTCAGGAAATGCAGGTGGATACAGAGCCCTTTCCGATAAACATGATCGACTTCGAGGGCAAGAAAGTCCTGGTTCGGCCAAACGCAGCCGATAAAGGCAAAGACAAAGAGATAGTCATCGGCAATGCAAGAGATGCCGATGAAAAACATAAAATTTCTTGCAGGAAAGTGGTGGCAGAAACGACTCCTAACGGAGGGGAAACTCTTAAGGTGACCATCACGGCCTACGGCGCTGGGGGGCAAGCACGGACTAAGGAGCAGGAACCCGTGCTGCACACCCCGTACGGTCCAGCACATAGGCGCGGACGGTCCGGGACCCCGCCGGACGGTCCGAAGAACTCCAGCGGACGGTCCTGAGAGCACCTAGAGGGGGGGGGGGTGAATAGGTGATCCTGTAAAAACCTCAATCTTAAACCACAAAAACTTGTTAAGCGTTAGCACGATTAATGCCAAGTGGCTAAGGTGAAGTCTCAACAAAACACAATACCACAAGAATCAAGCACAGAGGGACACGGTGGTTTATCCCGTGGTTCGGCCAAGCCAATGCTTGCCTACTTCCACGTTGTGGCGTCCCAACGGACGAGGGTTGCAATCAACCCCTCTCAAGCGGTCCAAAGACCCACTTGAATACCACGTTGTTTTGTTGTTCCTTTCACTATCCCGTTTGCAAGGAATCTCCACAAATTGGAGTCTCTTGCCCTTACAAGTGTATGATCACAAAGAAAGCACAGAGTAAGGGAGGGAAGCAACACACACAAATCCACAACAAAAGCGCACACACACGGCCAAGACTCGAGCTCGAATGACTATCTCAGAGTTCACACTAGAACAGAGCTCGAATCACTTAGAATCACAAACGAATGCGCAAAGAACTTGTGTGGATGATCAAGAATGCTCAAGAGTTGCTTGTGTATCTCCTCCATGCGCCTAGGGGCTCCTTTTATAGCCCCAAGGCAGCTAGGAGCCGTTGAGAGCAATTCTGGAAGGCTATCCTGGCCTTCTGTCGACGGGGGCACCGGACAGTCCGGTGCACACCGGACACTGTCCGGTGCCCGATTTGTTTCCTTTTCTGGCGCTGCCGACCGTTGCAGCCCGTTGGAGATCTGCGAGCCGTTGGCGCACCGGACATGTCCGGTGCACACCGGACAGTCCGGTGCCGTCTTCCGACCGTTGGCTCGGCCACGTGTCCCGCGCGGATTGCGCGGCCGACCGTTGGCCCTGGCCGACCGTTGGCTCACCGGACAGTCCGGTGCACACCGGACAGTCCGGTGAATTTTAGCCGTACGCCGTCGGCGAATTCCCGAGAGCGGCCAGTTCGAGCCGAGTCAGCCTGGCGCACCGGACACTGTCCGGTGCACACCGGACAGTCCGGTGCTCCAGACCGAGCTGGGACTTGGCTGCACACAGCCAAGTCATTCTCTCCCCTTTTCTCTTTTTCTTCTTTCTGTTTCTAACACTTAGACAAATATGTTAGTCCACAAAACAAATGTACTAAGGCTTAGAAACATACCTTTATCTCATGATTTGCACCTTGTTCATCCATGTACATAAATTCACAATTAAGCACATGTGTTGGCACTCAATCACCAAAATACTTAGAAATGGCCCAAGGGCACATTTCCCTTTCAATCTCCCCCTTTTTGGTGATTTATGCCAACACTACATAAAGCCACTAGAACAAGTGCAAACTCAATTCAAATAATATTTAAATTTATTTTGAATCAATTTTGGCATATATGGATCATCCTTTGCCACCACTTGGTTTGTTTTTGCAAATCAAACACAAATCTCTATCTCTAAGTTAAACACACATGTTTAAGCATAAAGAGAGTCATTCAAAAAGAGATTGATCAAAGATTTCAAAAACTCCCCCTTTTTCCCATAAACAATACTTCTCCCCACAAGAAACCAACTTTTGACAAGAGAGACAACTTAAGGATTTTGACAAACCAAAAACTCTATTCTACTATATTTTCAAAATCTCTCAAGTGGTAGCTGATCCATTTATTGCTTTGGCCTTTATTTTCTCCCCCTTTGGCATCAAACACCAAAACGGGATCAATTTTGGCCCTTTAACCCCATTGCCTCACCAAAATCTTTAATTAAGAGCAAATGGCAATAAGAGTTCATGAGATGGACTTGGAATAAGTTACCCCTCATCGGAGTGCAGTGGAAGTCTTTCATGGTCCAAGTCCACCTTTTCCCTTTCAATTCTCCTTTGTGACTAACACAAGCAAACTCAAACATATGGTTAGTCTCAAAGGGTCAAGTTGTAACACATCTCCCCCTAAACATGTGCATCACATTGCAACAGACTTGTGAGGTCCAGGGAGTGTTTGTACAACTTGAGCACCATAATAAGCAACAAAAATGCAGAATGAACATGATCAAAGGCATAAATACATGTATGCTACAATTCAATCCAAGTTCCGCGAATCTAAGACATTTAGCTCACTACGCAGCCTGCAAAAGGTCTTCTCATCTAAAGGCTTGGTAAAGATATCGGCTAGCTGGTTCTCGGTGCTAACATAAAACACTTCGATATCTCCCTTTTGCTGGTGGTCTCTCAAAAAGTGATGCCGGATGTCAATGTGCTTTGTGCGGCTGTGCTCAACAGGATTTTCCGCTATTCGGATAGCACTCTCATTATCACATAGGAGTGGGACTTTGCTCAGATTGTAGCCAAAGTCCCTGAGGGTTTGCCTCATCCAAAGTAGTTGCGCACAACACTGTCCTGCGGCAACGTACTCGGCCTCAGCGGTGGATAGGGCAACGGATGTTTGTTTCTTAGAGTTCCATGACACCAGGGACCTTCCTAAGAATTGGCACGTCCCCGATGTACTCTTCCTATCGACCTTACATCCAGCATAGTCGGAATCTGAGTACCCAATCAAGTCAAAGTTAGACCCCTTTGGATACCAGATCCCGAAGCAAGGCGTAGCGACTAAATATCTAAGAATTCGCTTCACCGCCACCAAGTGACACTCCTTAGGATCGGATTGAAATCTAGCACACATGCATACGCTAAGCATAATATCCGGTCTACTAGCACATAAATAAAGTAGAGATCCTATCATTGACCGGTATGCTTTTTGATCAACGGACTTACCTCCTTTGTTGAGGTCGGTGTGTCCGTCGGTTCCCATCGGAGTCTTTGCGGGCTTGGCGTCCTTCATCCCAAACCGCTTCAGCAGATCTTGCGTGTACTTCGTTTGGGAGATGAAGGTGCCGTCCTTGAGTTGCTTCACTTGGAACCCAAGGAAGTAGTTCAACTCGCCCATCATCGACATCTCGAATTTCTGCGTCATCACCCTGCTAAACTCTTCACAAGACTTTTGATTAGTAGAACCAAATATTATGTCATCGACATAAATTTGGCACACAAACAAATCACCATTACAAGTCTTAGTGAAAAGAGTTGGATCGGCTTTCCCAACCTTGAAAGCATTAGCAAGTAAGAAATCTCTAAGGCATTCATACCATGCTCTTGGGGCTTGTTTAAGTCCATAGAGCGCCTTAGAGAGCTTACACACGTGGTCGGGGTACCGCTCATCCTCGAAGCCAGGGGGTTGCTCCACGTACACTTCCTCCTTTATTGGCCCGTTGAGGAACGCGCTCTTCACATCCATTTGGTACAACCTGAAAGAATGGTGAGCGGCATATGCTAGCAAGATGCGAATGGATTCTAGCCTAGCCACAGGAGCAAAAGTCTCCTCAAAGTCCAAACCTGCGACTTGGGCATAACCTTTTGCCACAAGTCGAGCCTTGTTCCTTGTCACAACTCCGTGCTCGTCCTGTTTGTTGCGGAACACCCACTTGGTTCCCACAACATTTTGCTTGGGACGAGGCACCAGCGTCCAAACTTCATTGCGCTTGAAGTTGTTGAGTTCCTCCTGCATGGCCAACACCCAATCCGGATCTAGCAAGGCCTCCTCTACCCTGAAAGGCTCAATAGAGGAGACAAAAGAGTAATGTTCACAAAAATTAACTAATCGAGACCGAGTAGTTACTCCCTTGCTAATGTCACCCAGAATTTGGTCGACGGGATGATCCCTTTGAATCATCGCTCGAACTTGGGTTGGAGGTGCCGGTTGCGCTTCTTCCTCCATCACATGATCGTCTTGTGCTCCCCCTTGATCACACGCCTCCTTTTGATGAACCTGTTCATCGTCTTGAGTTGGGGGTTGCACCGTCGTTGAGGAAGAAGGTTGATCTCCTTCATCTTGTTCCTGTGGCCGAACGTCTCCAATCGCCATGGTTCGTATAGCGGCCGTCGGAACATCTTCTTCATCTACATCATCACAATCAACAACTTGCTCTCTTGGAGAGCCATTAGTCTCATCAAATACAACGTCGCTAGAGACTTCAACCAAACCCGATGATTTGTTGAAGACCCTATACGCCTTTGTATTTGAATCATAACCTAATAAAAACCCTTCTATAGCTTTGGGAGCAAACTTAGAATTTCTACCCTTCTTCACTAGAATGTAGCACTTGCTCCCAAATACACGAAAGTACGATACATTGGGTTTGTTACCGGTTAGTAGCTCATACGAAGTCTTCTTGAGGAGTCGATGAAGGTAGACCCTGTTGATGGCGTGGCAAGCCGTGTTCACGGCTTCCGACCAAAAACACTCGGGGGTCTTGAACTCTCCAAGCATCGTCCTCGCCATATCGATTAGCGTCCTGTTCTTCCTCTCTACCACACCATTTTGCTGTGGTGTGTAGGGAGCGGAGAACTCGTGCTTGATCCCTTCCTCCTCAAGAAACTCCTCCACTTGAAGGTTCTTGAACTCGGACCCGTTGTCGCTCCTTATCTTCTTCACCTTGAGCTCAAACTCATTTTGAGCTCTCCTGAGGAAGCGCTTGAGGGTCCCTTGGGTTTCAGACTTATCCTGCAAAAAGAACACCCAAGTGAAGCGGGAAAAGTCATCAACAATAACTAAACCATACTTACTTCCTCCTATGCTTAGATAGGCGACGGGTCCGAAGAGGTCCATATGCAGCAGCTCCAGAGGTCTTGACGTGGTCATCACATTCTTGCTGTGATGTGCTCCTCCTACTTGTTTACCTGCCTGACAAGCTGCACAAGGTCTATCTTTTTCGAAATAAACATTTGTTAGACCTATCACGTGTTCTCCCTTTAGAAGCTTGTGGAGGTTCTTCATCCCCACATGTGCTAAGCGGCGATGCCACAGCCAGCCCATGCAAGTCTTAGCCATTAAGCATGCATCTAGACCGGCCTCTTCTTTTGCAAAGTCAACTAAATAAAGCTTGCCATCTAGTACACCCTTAAAAGCTAGTGAACCATCACATCTTCTAAAGACAGACACATCTACATTTGTAAATAAACAATTATATCCCATTTGACATAATTGACTAACAGATAGCAAATTATATCCAAGACTCTCCACTAAGAATACATTTGAAATAGAATGCTCATTAGAAATTGCAATTTTACCTAACCCTTTTACCTTGCCTTGATTCCCATCACCGAATATAATTGAATCTTGGGAATCCTTATTCTTGACGTAGGAGGTGAACATCTTCTTCTCCCCCGTCATATGGTTTGTGCATCCGCTGTCGATAATCCAGCTTGAACCCCCGGATGCATAAACCTGCAAGGCAAATTTAGGCTTGGGTCTTAGGTACCCAACTCATGTTGGGTCCTGCAAGGTTAGCACAAATGTCTTTAGGGACCCAAATGCAAGATTTATCTCCCTTGCATCTAGCCCCTAATTTCCTAGCAACAACCTTCTTTCCCTTTCTACAAATAGCAAAGGGAGCATTACAAGCATAATAAATGGTAGAAGGTTCATTCACTACTTTCCTAGGAGCATGAATAACATTCTTTCTAGGCACATGAGCAATATTTCTCCTAGGCATATGCGCAACATTTCTCCTACTCATATTTCTATCATGCTTATGAGAGGAACTAGAGGCAAACATGGCATGAGAATCATAAACATGTGAATCAAAATCATTATAAACATTTCTAGCATGTCTCCTATCATGGTATAAGAAAGCATGGTTCTTTTTAGCACTATTAGCCATAGGGGCCTTCCCTTTCTCCTTGACGAAGACGGGAGCCTTATGGCTTGTTAAGTTCTTGGCTTCCCTCTTGAAGCCAAGCCCATCCTTAATTGAGGGGTGTCTACCAACCGTGTAGGCATCCCTTGCAAATTTTATTTTATCAACTTCATTCTTGCTAGTCTTAAGTTGGGCATTAAGACTAGCCACTTCATCATTTAATTTGGAAATTAGAACTAGGTGTTCACTACAAGCATTAACATCAAAATCCTTACACCTAGTACAAATTTCAACATGTTCAACACAAGAATTTGATTTACTAGCTACTTCTAGTTTAGCACTTAAATCAATATTAACACTTCTTAAGGTAGAAATGGTTTCATGACAGGAAGATATTTCACTAGAAAGCATTTCATTTCTTTTCACTTCTAAAGCATATGATTTTTGTGCCTCTACAAACTTATCATGTTCATCATACAATAAATCTTCTTGCTTTTCTAAAAGCCTATCCTTTTCATTTAATGCATCAATCAATTCATTGATTTTATCTATCTTAGATCTATCTAAGCCCTTGAACAAGCAAGAATAATCTATATCATCATCACTAGACTCACTATCACTAGAAGAAGCATAAGTGGAGTCTTTAGTACTTACCTTCTTCTCTCTTGCCATAAGACAAGTGAGACGCTCATTGGGGAAGAGAGCCGATTTGTTGAAGGCAGTGGCGGCGAGTCCTTCATTGTCAGAGTCGGAGGAGGAGCAATCCGAGTCCCACTCCTTTCCTAGATGCGCCTCGCCCTTTGTCTTCTTGTATGCCTTCTTCTTCTCCCTCTTGTTCCCCTTTTCCTGGTCACTTTCATTATCGGGACAGTTAGCAATAAAATGACCAAGCTTACCGCATTTGAAGCACGAGCGCTTCCCCTTGGTCTTGGTCTTGCTTGGCTGCCCCTTGCGACCATTTAGCGCCGTCTTGAATCTCTTGATGATGAGAGCCATCTCTTCATCATTGAGCCCGGCCGCCTCAACTTGCGCCACCTTGCTAGGTAGCGATTCCTTGCTCCTTGTTGCTTTTAGAGCAATGGGTTGAGGCTCGTGGAGTGGTCCGTTCAACGCGTCGTCGACGTATCTCGCCTCCTTGATCATCATCCTCCCGCTCACGAATTTTCCAAGTACTTCCTCGGGCGTCATCATCGTATACCTGGGATTCTCACGAATATTGTTCACGAGATGAGGATCAAGTACGGTAAAGGACCTGAGCATTAGGCGGACGACGTCGTGGTCCGTCCATCGCGTGCTCCCGTAGCTCCTTATCTTGTTGATGAGGGTCTTGAGCCGGTTGTATGTTTGCGTCGGCTCCTCGCCCCTTATCATGGCGAAACGTCCAAGCTCTCCCTCCACCAACTCCATCTTGGTGAGTAAAGTGACGTCGTTTCCCTCATGAGAAATCTTGAGGGTGTCCCAGATTTGCTTGGCGTTATCCAAGCCGCTCACTTTATGATATTCATCCCTGCACAAGGAAGCTAGAAGAACAGTAGTAGCTTGTGCATTCTTATGAATTTGTTCATTAATAAACGTGGGACTATCCGAACTATCAAAGTGCATTCCACTCTCTACAATCTCCCATATACTAGGATGGAGAGAGAATAGGTGACTACGCATTTTGTGGCTCCAAAATCCGTAGTCCTCTCCATCAAAGTGTGGGGGCTTGCCGAGTGGAATGGAGAGCAATTGAGAATGTGAACTTTGCGGAATACGAGAGTAATCAAAAGAAAAGTTCGAGTTGACCGGTTTTCTCCTCTCGTAGTCGTTGTGGTCCTCGTCCTTTTGGGAAGAAGTAGACTCGTCGCTGTCGTAGTAGATGATCTCCTTAATGCGCCTTGTCTTCTTCTTCTTCCCTTCCTTCCGTCTTTGGCCCGAGCCGGAGTCGGTAGGCTTGTCGTCCTTCGGCTCGTTGACGAAGGTCTCCTTTTCTTTGTCGTTGATCACTATACCCTTCCCCTTAGGATCCATCTCTTCGGGCGGCTAGTCCCTTTGTGAAGAGAACGGCTCTGATACCAATTGAGAGCACCTAGAGGGGGGGGGGGGTGAATAGGTGATCCTGTAAAAACCTCAATCTTAAACCACAAAAACTTGTTAAGCGTTAGCACGATTAATGCCAAGTGGCTAAGGTGAAGTCTCAACAAAACACAATACCACAAGAATCAAGCACAGAGGGACACGGTGGTTTATCCCGTGGTTCGGCCAAGCCAATGCTTGCCTACTTCCACGTTGTGGCGTCCCAACGGACGAGGGTTGCAATCAACCCCTCTCAAGCGGTCCAAAGACCCACTTGAATACCACGTTGTTTTGTTGTTCCTTTCACTATCCCGTTTGCAAGGAATCTCCACAAATTGGAGTCTCTTGCCCTTACAAGTGTATGATCACAAAGAAAGCACAGAGTAAGGGAGGGAAGCAACACACACAAATCCACAACAAAAGCGCACACACACGGCCAAGACTCGAGCTCGAATGACTATCTCAGAGTTCACACTAGAACAGAGCTCGAATCACTTAGAATCACAAACGAATGCGCAAAGAACTTGTGTGGATGATCAAGAATGCTCAAGAGTTGCTTGTGTATCTCCTCCATGCGCCTAGGGGCTCCTTTTATAGCCCCAAGGCAGCTAGGAGCCGTTGAGAGCAATTCTGGAAGGCTATCCTGGCCTTCTGTCGACGGGGGCACCGGACAGTCCGGTGCACACCGGACACTGTCCGGTGCCCGATTTGTTTCCTTTTCTGGCGCTGCCGACCGTTGCAGCCCGTTGGAGATCTGCGAGCCGTTGGCGCACCGGACATGTCCGGTGCACACCGGACAGTCCGGTGCCGTCTTCCGACCGTTGGCTCGGCCACGTGTCCCGCGCGGATTGCGCGGCCGACCGTTGGCCCTGGCCGACCGTTGGCTCACCGGACAGTCCGGTGCACACCGGACAGTCCGGTGAATTTTAGCCGTACGCCGTCGGCGAATTCCCGAGAGCGGCCAGTTCGAGCCGAGTCAGCCTGGCGCACCGGACACTGTCCGGTGCACACCGGACAGTCCGGTGCTCCAGACCGAGCTGGGACTTGGCTGCACACAGCCAAGTCATTCTCTCCCCTTTTCTCTTTTTCTTCTTTCTGTTTCTAACACTTAGACAAATATGTTAGTCCACAAAACAAATGTACTAAGGCTTAGAAACATACCTTTATCTCATGATTTGCACCTTGTTCATCCATGTACATAAATTCACAATTAAGCACATGTGTTGGCACTCAATCACCAAAATACTTAGAAATGGCCGGCCGTGCTCAAGACTCACAACGGCCACGTACTTTCAAACCACGACGACCAGAGATAGGTACGTGGAAAACAAATACATTCAAGGCGGCTGGTCGGTTGGTCAAAGCCGACCCAACTTTTGATCAATTATTGTCTAAATACGTAAAAAAGAAGGCCGGCCCCAGTGACCGGCCAGCAAAGCGACCTCGCTCACCCATTCATGAGCAGCGTCAGGTAAGGCCGATTGGACCACCTCACCAATCGGAAGAAATGAAAGGTCATACTGTGCAACTGAGACCTAACATACCTGCTTGGATATAATATATGAAAAGGGACTCATCTGTTTGTTTTCCAGCTTCTTTCTTTATATAAAAAGCAGCGGTCCTACATAACTTTGAATTATACTCCCTCTGTCCCAGTATATAAGATGTAACCACCTCTGGTTTAAACACCAAAAAATACATTTAATTATCTTTATACCACTGCATCGATATACGTATGCATAGAGAGAGCACGCCTTATATTATGGGACAAGAATAAAAAGTGGTTACGTTTTATATCCTGGAACAGAGGGAGTATTGCTGTGAAAAATTCCATAAACATTTGATGATGTAACAGATGTGGCCACAACGAATGAGATATAAACGTGTCTAGTGTCCAGCTAATTCGATCGTCGAATAATAGTTGAGCAAGACATTATCTAGATAAAGATGAGGACAAGAACATAACCACACCAAAAAAAAAATACATCGTGGTCCTTTCAAATAGCGTGCATGTACCTGCTGTCCTACGGGATCATGGTGATGAAACGCTGTGTCATGGGCTCATGGCCGAAACATATTCTACAAATAGAGGCCCGGATAGAAAAGTGGAGGCCCAGAAGGGTAGCTTGCAATCAGAACTTACGGGCAGCCAAGTAGCCAACTCAACAAAACTAGGAGGAACAACTGAATAAATCCACTAGCATGCATTCCGTCACACTTTAAGGCCCTAATTTGGAAACCTCAATTTTTTCCAAGAGATTTCTATTTTTCTATAAGAAAATCAACTAATTTTTCTTGAGAAAATAAATTTTTTTTTGGGAAATTGGAATTCCCAAACTAGCCCAAAAAAGCGCAAAAATTCTATATAAATACACTACGAGATCATGGTGATGAGACGGGAGCAAAGCCGACCGTTCGTGATGTCCACGTTGGTCTTTTATATTTCAGCCATCGGATCGTCAAACAACAGACATGCGATCGCTTATCGGTTCCTGGCCTCCATACTACGCGGCGCTTCCAGAAGATGTCCGATGGGCGAAACAAAATTTCTATTTCTATTTCTATTTCTATTTCTATTTTTTTACTATATATTAAAGCGCGGCGCAAAGGTCGACATCCATGCGACCACGTCGTTTAGAAATCTATACGTCGTTCGATGGGAGATCGCCGGCTAACGCACCGGTCCTAGAAGCATCGATCCTGTGGCGGAAAAAAAATGAAATTCTGATTCCAATCTAAACGGTAAGAACTAGAACTAGCAGCTTTGATAACTCTCAGCCGTCGTCGCAGTGCTCCACCTGGAACAGGTGATCGAGGTGGAAAAGCACGCGATGAGGGAGCGGGAGTGAGCGTGGAGGGCGCACCACAGGCGACTCTGCGCCACCACCGTGGGCGCTGCTCCGCCGCCTACCATCGACGCTGGCCATGGCAGTCGTTGCTCCGCCACCTCTTGCTGCATACTCCCGCCTCCCGTCCTTGGTGAGCGTGGAGGGCACATCACCTGCGACAACGACAGCATTAGGTCAAGGCAGGTGGAGGTGGAGGCATGCGTGCGATAGTCAACATGTTATTCATTTTGTTGAGATTGCCTGATTGCAACAAAGTTGCATCCTAAATTGGCAATATGGTATAACACCAAACTTTAATTAAGTTGTGCATCATATGGCCACCATCAGCGTTACATATGATTTACGTTTTTCCTCCTCTTCTTTTTTTTTTAAAAAAAAAACTTCACCAGCTCAAGATCCACACTTTTTCATGAGTAAATAAAGTCATTGGCTTCCAGGGGTAGCGTGGTCAGCCCCAAAAGATTTGTGATGACAACTCAAATATGAACTTCAACATGCTCTCCTGAAGCTTGAAACAACAAAAGGCTTCAACAACACAGTAAAAGGTACTCACTTACTATACAAATGTAAGACATATTTAGGAGGGAGGGAAATGACTGATGTCCCTCAATCAATCACCAAGAATACAAAGACGTAGTTATCACCTTCCATTCATGCAGATGCCATAATCCCTAAGTACTGAAAAACCTCAAACATTATATTGATGCTAAACATGCTTGCCACCAAAATAAAAATGCTTACAAATATTAACGACGAGGGAGGGTTGATAAACATTTATGGACAATTTTGAATGCTGAAGACACGCATCTCTGGAAGGAAGCTAGAGGGAGTAGCAAGATGGATATATCAATTATTATTTTCAAATGGTTGTTGGATTCTATGTATGCTCATGTATTTCTTCTTTTGCCAGTGCAGCCCGAGAGTGAATTATTGTATATATTTACTTGCAGCAAATTTGGATATTATGGGCTGTGTAGTCTATTGACTCTGCTTGGCTACTTTTGTTCAGCAGGTGGAAATACATTTTTTTCTTTGGGGAGAGACGAACTACGAGGATTGAGTTCTTCATGTGCGAATAGATTGCAATTCATAACAGTTCATTGCTTATTGGCTTAGCATCGTCTATTCAGACCTGGCTTCAAATTTCTTAGAAATCTTACAGTAGAGGAGATCACAGTGACCAGTAATTGTACAATCTTTTTCTTTTTTTAATCCCTGTTCGATTTGTTTCAAACCCATGAGGATTGGATGAGACCGAAAGAATCAAATCTTTTATGACTTTAGTTATCAGTTTGCACTATGCATTTCGATTTTCGCTGAAGAATATCAAGTTATTTTCATCGGAGTTAACAAATGAGGAAAAAGTTGTGATCACCGATTTCAACAAAAGTTCACCCTATTCCATCTCCTTTTATTTGCTTCAACTTTGTGCACCTGTTCAAATCACTATATGTGAACATATGTAAATATAGTGGTGCAACCCTTTATTTTAGATAAACATGGTTGTTTCATACCCAACTAATGGATTTAGTTAGTTGTTTTATCTTTCACGTATCTATGCTACTTATTCTACATATATATTGATTGCTTAGACATATATTGTATTTTTACATTTTATATTAGGATTTTCTACACGCGAAGCGTGTGCTAGATACTAGTCTTCTATCTATCTATCTATCTATCTTTCTTTCCTTCTATATATTAAAGCACGGTGCAAAGCTACAAAAGTGGACTGTCCATATCTCCTTAATTTTTGCCAGTCATTGGATTCAAAGTATGCGGCCAGAAAAGAAGATCAAACTTCCCTTGATACAACGTATCATCGTGTAACCTGACACCACAGGATATTTCCACAGCCCTCTAATAGACGCGCATTCCAAAGAGGAGTCAAACAGTTGGGCGGTAAAAAAGGGAACTCTGAAGGCACCATCTTCTCTAACCCAAGCGCGTCTAAAAGGGAAATAGGCTCACACCTATTTCTAAATGATTTTGGTGGTTGAATTGCCCAACACAAATAATTGAACTAACTAGTTTGCTCTAGATTATAAGTTCTACAGGTGCCAAATGTTCAACACAAACCAATAAAAAGTCCAAGAAAAGGTTCAAATACGAAGGAGCAAATCCAACCGAAGGCTGCCCTGGTCTGGCGCACCGAACAGTCCGGTGTGCCACCGGACAGTGTTCGGTGCACCACCGGACAGTGTCCGGTGCACCAGGGAGATCAACTCCAAACTTGCCACCTTCGGGAATTTGGGAAGCCACTCCGCTATAATTTACCGGACTGTCCGGTGTGCCAAGCGGAGCAACGGTTGCCAGCGCAACTGGCGGCTGACAACGCTACAATGCGCGGACTGCGCGCGCAGAAGTCAGAGCAGGCGCAGGTGGCGCACCGGACAGTGAACAGGACCTGTCCGGTGCGCCACCATACTGTCCGGTGGCCCCACAAGTCAGAGCTCCAACGGTCGAACCCTAACGGTTGGGTGACGTGGCTAGCGCACCGGACAGTGTCCGGTGGCGCACCGAACTGTCTGGTGCGCCATACGATAGCAACCTTTCTCCAACGGCCACTTTGGTGGTTGGGGCTATAAATAACCCCAACCACCAACACTTCAAGGCATCCAAGTTTTTAGCCATTGCATTCAATACAAGAGCTCTAGACTTCACTCCAAGACACAAACAAGAGATCAAATCCTCTCCCAAGTCCAAAGATCATTCCAATCAAATAGTGACTAGTGAGAGAAAGATATTTGTGTTCATTTGAGTTCTTGTGCTTAGATCGCTTTTCTTCTTCCTTCTTTCTTGTTCCAAAGACACTTGTAATCAACGCAAGAGACACCAAGTTGTGGTGGTCCTTGTAAGGGGTCTAAGTGACCAGTTGATTGAGAAGAGAAGCTCACTCAGTCTAGGTGACCGTTTGAGAGAGGGAAAGGGTTGAAAGAGACCCGGTCTTTGTGACCACCTCAACGGGGACTAGGCCTTCGAGGGCCGAACCTCGGTAAAACAAATCACCGTGTCACTCTCACTATTTGCTTGTGATTTGTTTTTGTCCTTTCTTTCGGATTCGGTTTTATTTCTAACACTAACCCTGGCTTGTAGTTGTGCTTAAGTTTATAATTTTCAGATTCCGCCTATTCACCCCCTCTAGGCGACTTTCAATTGGTATCAGAACCCAATACTTCATTAGAGCCTAACCGCTCGAAGTGATGTCGGGAGATCACGCCAAGAAGGAGATGGTGACCGGCGAGAAGCCCGCCACAAGCCACGGGAAGGCTCCATCGGGAGAGTCCCTCAACAAAGGGAATGGATCCCCTTCACACACCAAGTCACATCAGAGCGGCGACAAGAAAAAGAAGATGAAGAAGGTGGTCTACTACGAGACCGATTCTTCGTCGCCATCCACCTCCGGCTCCGACGCGCCGTCCATCACTTCTAAGTGCCATGAGCGCAAGAAGTTTAGTAAGATCTCCTTACGCTATCCTCGCATTTCTAAACATACTCCTTTACTTTCCGTCCCACTAGGCAAACCACCCGTTTTTGAGGATGAAGATTATAATATGTGGAGTGATAAAATGAGGAATCACCTAACCTCACTCCACACTAGTATTTGGGACGTTGTTGAGTTTGGAGTGCAGGTACCTTCGCCAGGGGACGGAGATTACGATTCAGATGAGATTGCCCAAATCCGGCACTTCAACTCCCAAGCCACTACTATACTCCTCGCCTCTCTAAGTCGAGAGGAGTATAATAAGGTGCAAGGGTTGAAGAGTGCCAAAGAGATTTGGGATGTACTAAAGACCACGCACGAAGGAGACGAGGTGACCAAGATCACCAAGATGGAAACGATCGAGGGGGAGCTCGGTCAGTTCATGCTCAACCAAAGAGAAGACCTGTAAGCTATGTACAACCGGCTAAAGACCTTGGTGAACCAAGTGCGCAACCTCGGGAGCACAAAATGGGATGACCATGAAATGGTCAAGGTTATTCTTAGATCACTCGTTTTTCTTAACCCTACTTAAGTTCAATTAATTCGTGGTGATCCTAGATATAAGCTAATGTCTCCCGAGGAGGTTATAGGAAAATTTGTGAGCTTTGAATTGATGATCAAAGGCTCCAAGAAAATCATCGAGCAAGGTGCCACCTCAACACCCGAGGTGCAACTCGTCGTATTTAAGGCGACGGAAGAAGAAAAGAAGGATTCTACACCAAGTAGGGTCCCCATCGACGCCTCCAAGCTCGACAACAAGGAGATGACGCTCATCATCAAGAGCTTCCACCAAATCCTCAAGCAAAGGAGGGGGAAGGATTACAAACCCCGCTCCAAGAAGGTTTGCTACAAATATGGTAAGCCTGATCATTTTATCGCTAAATATTCTTTGTCTAGTGATAGTGACAGGGATAACGACAAGAGGGGAAAGAAGAAAGAAAAGAAGAGATACTATAAGAAGAAGGGCAGCGATGCCCATGTTTGCCGGGAGTGGGACTCCGACGAGAGCTCCACCGACTCCTCCTCCGACGAGGACGCCGCGAACATCGTCGTCAACAAAGGTCTTCTCTTCCCCAACGTCGGCCACAAGTGCTTTATGGCAAAGGACGGCAAGAAGAAGGTAAAATCTAGATCCTCCACTAAGTATGCAACTTCTAGTGATGAGGATAATTCTAGTGATGATGAGGATAACTTGCTCACTCTTTTTGCCAACCTAAATATGCAATAAAAAGAAAAATTGAATTAATTGATTTGTGCTATTCACGAGAAGGATGAACTGTTGGATAGCCAAGAGGACTTCCTTATTAAAGAAAACAAGAAGCATGTTAAGGTTAAAAATGCTTATGCTCTAGAGGTAGAAAAATGTGAAAAAATGACTAGTGAGCTAAGCACTTTCCATGACACTATCTCTAACCTTAGAAATGAAAATGCCAAATTGATTGCTAAGGTTGAGAAATCAAATGTTTGTGATGATTCAATTGTTAATCTTAGAAATGATAATGCTAGTTTAATTGCTAAGATTGACATGTTGAATGAATCACTTGTTAGCCTTAAGTTTGAGAATGAAAAGTTAATTGCTAAGGCTAAAGATTTAAATATTTGCAATGATGTTATTACCAATCTTAGGGATGAGAATGCTATTTTACACGCTAGGATTGTTGAATTAAATGATTGCAAACCCTCTACATCTACCGTTGAGCATGTTTCTATTTGTACTAGATGTAGAGATATTAATGTTGATGCTATTCATGATCACCTTGCTATAATTAAACAACAAAATGATCATATAGCTAAACTAGATGCTAAAATTGCCGAGCATGAATTAGAGAATGAAAAATTTAAATTTGCTCGTAGCATGCTTTATAGTGGGAGACGCCCTGCATTAAGTATGGCATTGGCTTCCAACAGGGAGACAATGTCAAGCTCAATGCCCCTCCTAAAAGATTGTCTAATTTTGTTAAGGACAAGGCTCCCATGCCTCAGGATAATGAGGGCTATATTTTATATCCTGCTGGTTATCCTGAGGATAAGATTAGGAGAATTCATGCAAAGAAGACTGATTCTGTTCCTCACCATGCTTTTATTTATAAGAATGAGACTTCTAGCTCTAGGCGTTCTACTCATGTTAAAATGCCTAAGAAGAAAACTCCTATTGCATCAAATGAACATGATATTTCATTTAAGACTTTTGATGCTTCTTATGTGCTCACTAACAAATCAGGCAAAGTAGTTGCCAAATATGTTGGGGGCAAACACAAGGGCTCCAAGACTTGTGTTTGGGTACCGAAGGTGCTTGTTTCTAATGTCAAAGGACCCAAGACCGTTTGGGTACCTAGGAACAAGGCCTAAATTTGTTTTGTAGGTTTATGCATCTAGGGTGTAGGAAATGGGTGATGCCTAAGAGGGGGGTAAATTAGGACTTCTAAAACTTTTACTAAACTAGGCCACAATTAAATCCCTAGAGCAAAACCTATGCAAATAATCAAACTAGAGAGTGCAATCTAGGTTTTGTCTAAGTGTTGCTATCCCTACCGCAATGGCTAAGTTTCAATCTACACAAGATAAGTATGAATACAAGATTGAAACTTAAATGCTTAATGTAAATGCAGAAACTTAAAGAGCAAAGTAGAGAAGCAAACTCTCGTGGATGACGCCGGTATTTTTACCGAGGTATCCAGAACCATGCAAGGTCCCGACTAATCCTCATTGGTGCCCCTACGCAAAGGGAAGCCCACGCGAGGGCCAAGCACCACGGTCGAGTAACTCCGTAGAGAGCCACTGAAAGGGAATTAGGCTTACACCTTTCTCCTAATTAATTTTGGTGGTTGAATTGCCCAACACAAATAATTGGACTAACTAGTTTTGCTCTAGATTATATGTTCTACAGGTGCCAAAGGTTCATCTACAACTATACTAAATCGACTGTCCGGAATACCGTAGATTATTCCGGACAGGAGAAGCTCTTTGGAAAATCAGGCCAAGCGCGGACTGTCCGGGCCTTTGCGGCGGACCGTCCGCGACACCTAAATAATCCTCGGACAGAACCAATGCAATAACATGTGTCTCTACTGCGGACCGTCCGATGGAAGAGCAAGCACCGTCCGAGACCACGCGCGGACCGTCCGGGCTCAGGCGCGGACCGTCCGGTAGGTGAGGAACCGAAAAACCCGAAGGTAACAGGTTCGGCCAAATGAATTATAGCGTCCTCGCGGACCGTCAGGGGTGCACGATCGGACCGTCCGCGACTGGCTTTATCTGACATCTGACGACGCATTAAATGAAATATAGTCGTTGATATAGCCGTTACTGCTGACCGTTGCATTTTCAGCCGTTGATCTGCAGGTGCGGACCGTCCGGACCAGGAGGGCAGACCGTCCGCGGTCGGCAGAAAGGAGCAACGGCTAGAAAGTGGTTGGTGGCTATAAATACAACCCCAACCACCTCCATTCACTTCAACCAAGCATTCCAACCTTCAACATTCAATACAAGAGCTAGCAATCCATTCCAAGACACAATCAAAGCCTCCAATCTCTCCAAGTTCCACAATTGAGACAAGTGATCATTAGTGATTAGTGACTTGAGAGAGAGTGATCCGTGTGTTATTTGTCGCTCTTGTCACTTGGCTTTTGCAATCGTGCTTTCTTCCTTCCCATTCTTATTCTCAAGGCACTTGTAATCAAAGCAAGAGACACTAAGTTTGTAGTGGTCCTTGTGGGGTCTAAGTGACCCATTTGATTAAGGAGAAAGCTCACTCGGTCTAAGTGACCGTTTGAGAGAGGGAAAGGGTTGAAAAGACCCGGCCTTTGTGGCCTCCTCAACGGGGAGTAGGTTTGCGAGAACCGAACCTCGGTAAAACAAATCTGTGTGTCACACTCTTTATTTGCTTACGATTTGTTTTGCACCCTCTCTCGCGGACTCATTATTATTTCTAACGCTAACCCGGCTTGTAGTTGTGTTTAACTTTGTAAATTTCAGTTTCGCCCTATTCACCCCCTCTAGGCGACTTTCAATTGGTATCAGAGCCCGGTGCTTCATTAGAGCCTAACCGCTCGAAGTGATGTCGGAAGATCACGCCAAGAGGGAGATGGAGACCGGCGACAAGCCCACTACAAGTCACGGGTCGACTTCATCGGAAGAGTCCCGCAACAAGGGGAAGGAGAAGAAATCCTCTTCCCACAAGTCGCATCGGAGAGGCGACAAGCACAAAAAGATGAGGAAAGTGGTCTACTACGATGTGGCAGAACCGCCCGAATTATTCCAGCTTAAGTGCCTAAGTCACGCCTCAGGGGCCGTAACACACTTAAACCGGAATAACCCGTCAGTCCCTCAGATCTAGTCTGATAGGGCCACTTAATCAGGATCAAATTCCACAGTCTCACTCGAAGGTGAGTCACAGAAGAAATACAATAAAACAGGAAACCTCAAATTAAGTACTGCGTTATTACATAAATCGGAGTTTTTGAGTAGCAATTAAGAGTTCACAAAATAAAGTGCAGCGGATAATCGATGTCGTCGGTATCAAGGAAATGGGCACGGCCTAGCCCACTACTCCTCGTGCTCCTCTCCTGCCGGAGCAGCATCCCACTCGATCGTCCAACCCGGTGGCAGGGTGGTAGGCCAAGTCACACCATCAACCATTTCCTGAATGGTACCTGCAAAAATTGTGCCACAAGCAAGGCTGAGTATACTAATACTCAGCTAGACTTACCCGGTGTGAGGAGTCTACTCCTCTACCTCTAGACTATGCAGCTGTTTGGCTGAGGGGTTTGGTTTGCCAAAAGCACTAGCTGTTTCTAAAATCAAGTTTTAACTTTTCAAATTCTATCATCATTAACTTAGCTAGATTTGCTCCTTCTAAGCATACATGGTGACAAACATTAGTTCAATCAACAAGTTATCTCATGTAACCTCATTTCACTTCTTACTCGATGCAGTACAAGGAATCAAGCAGTCTCATTAGCTGCGAGAAGTAGACGATTCGAATCGAGTTTTTAACCTTGCAAGGTAAACCTAAACACACGGCATGTCAGGGTGCTCCGACCCTGCACATGACAACCGTCCCCATCAATTCCCCGTTCGCGTCCAGGCCTCACCGCCTTGGCATACAATGCTCCACTGACCCCGGCTGCCGTCGTGCAGTGACCACACTTGTACCCACCATAGCTAGCATGGGAGACCCAGTCTCAGGTCGCATGAGGGATAAAGTCCGCGCCCGGCTTCACTCAGGTACTAGGTTTACCGGTTACCATATTCCCCGGCATGTGTTTAGTACGTTCAAAAGCTTGACTCAGGTATCCACACATTAATCCTTAATTCCTTTTTCCCGTCTAATGGACAAAACATCCTCCCTGGATCCAAGTCCATAGACCAATACATACCCCGTTATCAAGATGAATACAATCAATTCCTGACCTCACGCGAGTGCTAGAAAAATCACTCGACTTCTACCGAGATCCTGATTAGCAAAGCAGCTACTCGACCTAGCATACTAGTATTCATCTCAAAAAGGAATCCTATGTTCATGCAACTAGAGGTTTCAAGCAACTCCTACACTTAAGTGCACATTACAATCCTACAAGCATTAAGTGTAGTAAAATAGCATAATTAACTGGTTATGCATATAAAACAGGGGCTTGCCTTCAGTTGCTGGGGCTGCGGGGACATCCTCAATAGCAGCTTCTGAAGCTTGCTCCTGGTCCTCCTCTTGGACAGGTCCTTGCTTGGGGATGAGCACGTACTCTCCGTCGGCAAGATTACAATCTAATGAATGCAATGCGTAAGATATATGCATGATATTATATGTGCTTTTAGAAATTACAACTTTTGACGGTGTATGATCTACTTGAGTTAAACAAGGTTAACCTTACCTATGTAAGACCCTTGGGTGGTATACTTGGTGATTTAAGTCAAACTTGGCTAAGGCAAGTGGTAGGTTTATTTTCTTTGGGGTTCCACTGAATTCTCTTTATGCCTTAGTGAGAATTAATAAATATTCAAGATAGGCTTATTAGAGTGAGGTTTATGTCTTCTTTCCTTTTCTTTTATTCTCTTTAATGTTTTGGGAGTAGGTTTGAACTACAAGTTGCTTTTATAAAATTATAAAAATTCTGCAAAAATTACAGTGGCTTGGCACTGGGGGATGATTCTCTGTCTCAAAATTTGGGGGTCAGAAAGTGAATAGTTTTCTCTGAACAAAATTATTAAATTCTAGGGTAGAAGGGGTGTTTTGAACTACAACTATTATTTAATAGTGAGTAATTCTCTAAAACTTATTTTTTGCTGGCTTTTAGGTGTTGTAACATGACTTGATACAAATTTCTAGCCATTAATACCTTTCAATTATTTTTCTATGGTTTTCCCAAGTTTCTAGCCACATTGGTGCTTTCTACTACCACTATATTTGAAAAATATCAAACAACAGAGTTCTTATTTTTCTTGGCTATTATTTTGTGCAAGAGCAATCATTCTGAAGTTTGGCATCTTTTTGCTTAGGGGAAGGGGTGGTATGCATTATTTGAATTTAGTGGCCTTTCTCTTCAATCATTAGCAATAGGTATGAGTTTGCTTCTTTTTTCATATGTTTGCATTTTTCACTGGTAGTTCATCTCATTATGGACTTAGCAAATTTTTGGTTGCCCATTATCACATTGTTAGGGATTGTCTATAATTTATTTGGAAAATGCCTTATTATCACTTTACATTTATTTTCCTTACTTAAAGTGTTGGGCTGAGGTGTTCTTTATTTTTGTAGTGGGGTTCTGGTGGTTGTAAGTCTACTTGATTTTTATTATCCATTTTGGTTATAGTTTTGCTACTTTAATAATTGATTTTCAGTTCAAACAAAGCTAGATAAAACATTTTAATTTAAAACTGATCTGGAATAATGGTCTCTTTATTTTTCCTAGGTTCTTTGTTACTTGAGCAAACTAGGAAAAATAATTTACCTTACTATTTATCAATTTTTAATGCCTTTCTGATTTTTCTTAAGTTTTGGGCAAAATAGTTTTAAATGAATATCTACATCATATTTTTCAATGCTGGGGTTCCTACTATTTTTAAACAGTGTCAAAATGAGGTTTGAATACCCACAAATTTTCTCAAGTTTAGTACAGAAGAAAAACTAATTTTCCTTAATTAAACAAGGTTTGGTAGGTTTCTGTTTTTAATTCTAAACTCAAAAATTTAGAACAGAAAGCATAGGGTTATTATTTTTAAATGATAGTTTATAAAATTTAGGATCTAGCAAAATTGGTTTGACATCTTTTGTCTTCGAATTCATCAAGTTATGAATTTTACAAGTTCTCTGGTTATTAAAAAAGATTATCAGAATTGATTAAATGGAAAACAACTTTGCACTGGGGTCCCTGGCGGATATTCTAAGTTTTCTTCGCAAATTAGCCCTTAGTCTACTATTCACATGAGTCACTGACGTTACAGAAAACCCCTCGGGTTCTATAAATCCTAACCCGAGGTCCTTCGTCTAACTCAAACAGTGACCGCGGCGGAAGAAAGGGCGGTGGGGCTTACCGGCGGCGAGATTACTCCAGTGAAGTGGTCGAGGACGTAGGGGAGGTCTCGGGGATCACAACGAGGTGCGGGTCGCCGTCGGGGATAGCCGGAGTCGGTCGGTCCACGCGCGCAGGCGGGGATTCTCGTCGGCGGCGAGTCCGGCCTGGTCACGGCAAGATAGATCAATTGGATGGGTGAGAGGGGTTCTTGGGATGCCAGAGAAGATATGGGTGCGAGGAATCGGTCGGAGACTCACTGGTTAGCTCGGTCCACGTGCGGCGGCGAAGGACCGAAGTCCGGTGAGGTCGATCTCGAGCCTCTAGTGAAGTCTGGCCTGGTCCGAGGGCTTGACGAGCTTCACGGGCTACTGGCGAAGCTAGCCGAAGTGCTGGCTCGACAGGGGGATGGCTGGGGTGGGCTGGCCACGGTGGCCGAAGCTCTGGCGGCAATGGCGGGCGGAATTAAGCTCGCCGGAGCTAAGGAGAGGTGGTTGGCCGGTGCTGGTGGGCGCGGGGCAAAGTGAGGTGCGCCCGGGGAGGCTTTATAGGCGCGGGCGGGCACGGCCGAGGGCGAGGGCGCGTGGTGGACTTGACCGGACGTCGGGGCGAGCGCGCCCGCGGGTTGGGCGAGCTCTGGCGTGCCGACCAGGGTCGAACACGTGTGCCCGTGGGTTCTGCCCAAGTTCTGGCGCGTGTGGTCACTAATTCGAGCCTGCTCTCGCCTTGGTCAGTGCACAAAACCTCTTCTCCTCCCTACAAGCTACCATTCTTGTGTGGGGGTCATAGGATTTTGCCTACTGGTTGCAGAGATATGGAGCCAGGAAATCCGGTCTATCTCCCTGCCCAAACCCGAGGCAAATCCAAGGTTTTGTCATGTCTAGGGCTCGCGTCCCAATGCCATCTTCTGGCACACGACAGAGGGGTTAGTTAGACACAATTTTGTCAATGGGGCCATTAGGATTCGAGTTAGGGATCAAGGTGAACATCCCTGATCTTTGGCTCGAGGTCTAAATTTCAGAATTCTGAAATTCAGAATTCCCATTAAGTCCCCACATGAGAAGCTTGATTTGGGGTTTTATTTGAGTTATTTTGGCTAAGCTCTCTCAACATTTCTTGTTGCTTATTAAATATACTTTAATTTTTATAATTAGCTCAAGTCATAATTTTAAACTTTTCATCACCTTTTTCTTATTTCCTTGAATTTTGCTCATGGGGCTCACTTAGGGTTTTTATTAGGGTTACACATTCTTACCCTTCTTAAAAGACTCAATTGCCTTGGTCATGATACTTTTAAATATATGCTTGGTAAATTCTTTATTACTTAAGTTAATTTGATGCTCATGCTTACTTTGGTTCACATAGAATGATGGTTCTGGGTTTGGCATTATAAGAGAAACCCTAAGTGGCACTGGGGTGTCACAGCCTTCCCCCCTTAAAGGAATCTCGTCCCGAGATTTGGGCCAGAGTCCTCCCGGGGTGAAGCGAAGGGTGAGACTTAAGGAAACAGGTGATTACTGTTATTGTTAGGGTAAAACTATTCTTCGAATGTCATTCTCTTTGCAACTTCAGAAGGGAGTCCTTTTTAAGTTTTACTTCATAGTTACTTCATTCTGAATTAAGATTATATTTTTGAAATTAGGTTCGAAGGGCAGGAGGAGTGGTTGGGGGTGATTACATACCAGCTTCCTTAGGTAGGCAATCGGGGAAGTTGGATCTCAAGAATTCCTCGGTTTCCCAAGTAGCTTCCTCCTCTGAGTGATTACTCCACTGGACCTTGTACATCTTGATCGATTTAGCCCGAGTTGATCTCTCTTTGCAATCCAGAATCTTGGAGGGGTACTCTTGGTACGATAGATCTAGCTCTATGTCACACCCGGGTTTCGGGGCACCAAGACCCGGGCGCGAACATAATCACCAGGTGTGCTGGGACCAAGTCTCACACATATGATGAATCATGGCACAGGATCGAATGTCACATCTTTACTACATAATAGGAGTTCTGTACAAAATAAATAATTACATTATAAGGAGACAACGGTCCAGCAACCCAAAGTTGACTGGGAGACGACGGCCTAGACCTCTCACGAACACATCGCAGCATCCTCCAAGCGCCTCATCCTGTGGTACCTGTTCTTGACCTGTGAGGGGGGGGGGGGGTTGTGAGACAGCAAGAGTGAGCTCACATACGTTCATAGCTCAACAAGTTGTGGGGAATAATGTGCATGAACTCGCCAAAGGTGGGAGCTCACGTGAAGTGTAAGGCTTACCAAAGAGAATAGGTTAGAGCTGAGCATTGCTTTTAAAGTTGGTCAAAATTTTATTAGCAGTTACTAGGTATAAGTAAATACCAACCCAATTAAATAGTAGAACCAAAAGTAACAACCTCACCTGCGATGCAATGCATATGACAAATTGAATTTAGTTCCATAATTTAATCATGTGAGGGTCCGAGCTGCTCATGACCGTGAGCACGGCTAGTATACCAGTTTTACACTCTGCAGAGGTTGCGCATCTTTACCCACAAGTCATGTTACCCATCTGCCAAGAGACGGCCAATCCCATACACCTCTACCGAGGAGGCGAGGCAGGGTAACACTACGAGGCCTTTACAAAGTTCCACTAGCTTCAGAAAACCCGCTACAGTTTATAGGAAGCTCCAATGCAGGAATCCCTTGCAGGACCGCCATCGCAGCAAAATCCTCCCGAGGGCCTCCCTACACTGACCACTCCCCTACTGCCCTTGCCCCTTTCGGGTAAGGTAGTCTTCCACTAGCTTTCCTAATTAATCGGCCAAGGGCGTCCCATTAAACCCTTGTGGTAGCACTGTTTTCCCGGGTGGTCGCTCCATGTTCCAATTAACATAATGATCTTATCATGAACAGTAAATAACAACTAATAACAAAAGTATGAATAATATGTATCTCAATGCCCAAATCCACATATAGCACTAGCAAGTACTACCCAGAAAGTTTAGTGGTAAACAAGGCATAAAGATAGACAAACTAGGGTAACCTATTAGGTCCCATCAAAATTAACCTATGCAGATCATTATGATTAATTAGAACATGAGTGGGTAAAAAGAAGTGATCAAGGGCACAACTTGCCTGGCACTTGAGATTCCAGGTACCAACTTGCTTTTCAGATGACTCGTGACCTCGCGCTAGTCGTAGCAATACAGACAAACATGATATAGACAAAGTTAACATCACACCAAACATAAGAATATACTGCATAATAATGATCTACGCGACGTTACGAGATCGTAGAAACAAGAACCACTAAATTCGGAGTTGCGATTACCAAGTTATGAATTTCGGAAATTATTTAGTGCTTAGAATAGATTAATCCAAATGAATAATTTTAATTCAAGTTTCATGGCTAAACAGTGTTACTAGTTGGTTGAAAATATTTATACAAAATTATTGCAACTGGAATGACTCAATTTGGAGCTAAAATGAATTATATATGAATTTCTCAAGTTTCTAGAGTTGTTTTTGTACTAAAAACAAATTTCTATAATTATTTCTCTATTTTTAATCCCTTCTGGACTGGGCCTTGAATTCCTGAAAAATCAGGGGCTAGCGCGTAAGTTTTCCCAAGACTCAGAACACAGTGAACGTGGACGGCAGGTTTATTATGTGAAAACAGAGGGTCTCTTTATGAAGTTTGCCACGGGAAGGGGTATCGTGCGCTCCAGACTACACAATCAGAACCAAAGGCCAGGTTCAGATCTCGCCCATTATAAACCAGCAAGCGCCCAAGATCGTTCGATCACAATCCAACGGTCCAGACTCTAAATAACACTGATGGCGTAACATCCCTACGATCGCAGATCGACGCGCAGGATACAACCTACCTAACGGGTACGCGTGGGCTGATCCGATCCGTCGACCGCTGGATCGACGATCCGCGCCCTTCTCCCCAACCCGAGCGCCCCCAGGCGACGGTACGCGGCTCCCGCGGCGGCCAGCTCGCCGGCGAGGGCGAAATCCGGCCACCAACACCTCCCGAGCCCAAAATTTACCAGTGCTAGATGTTGAGAAGGACATGGAGAGGAGAATGAGGGTTGGAATTACCGAGATTGAGAGCTAGAGAGGGGCTAGCCACGGCGCAGAGCGGAGATACGGCAGAGACGCAAATTCGGCGAGGAATTCCCACGGTCTCCGGTCACCTTCCTCCGATTGCGCCCACGTATGGTTTCAACACGAGCCGAACAAGCCTCCGCTGCCCCGATTGAGGTACAATTCACACTATAGGTCGCTGTTCGCGGTGGCGGCGAAGAACATGAAGGCGGCGGTGTTCTTCACTCGGTTTGTGCCTACGCGGTGCTGCGCTTCTGTGCAGGAAGGAGATGGGAGGACCGCAGGGCGCCTAGAGGTGTCTTATACCCGGGTCAAAACGGACCCCAACTGAATCCCGAAGCCTACGGCGGCGCGCGGCGTGCACGGATTCCGAGCCACGGAGCCAGGAGTCCACACGGCGTGGGGAAAGAGATGAAGATGGCACTGACTGATGGGTCCCGCGTGACAGAGGAGGGCGCAGAGCAAAACGTCCATGCGCGGTGGCCATGGGCTGGTTTTCCCAGTTGGGCCGAAAAGGGAGGTTTTGGCCCAGGCGCGTTTTCCATTTTTGTTTTCTTTTTCTTTTATAATTTCTGTTTTATTTCCAAATCAAAACTCAAACTAAATTCAAATTATGGTTTTTAATTTCCAGATTTCAAACATCAAATCAAATTCTAATTATTCTATTACTTGCACTGAAATTATTTATTTATTATTCTCCATATTGTGTAAATATGGAAGAAAAGAATAACTTTATTAAAATTTCCTTTCTCCCCTATGTTTTATATTTTCTTTTGAGGTCAATTTAAATTATGTTTCCTTGATTCAAATAAGATGCATCACATAACATCAGCATGGGGTGCACTTTTCTTTACTTGTTTATTAGTTATTTGCATAGTTTAATGTCATTAGCTGAGTATAAAAAGGAAATCAAGGAATTCCCGAAACATCCACTTATATATTTACTTATTTATCCATTTTTTTCCTACCAATTTTGGGCTTTACAAATCCTACCCCCCTTAAAAATAATCTCGTCCTCGAGATTAGTGAAAAAAAGGGATGTATACTCATATTGTTCTTTAAACATATGCACAAACAAAGAAATCTCGGCATGATGCATAATTCTTTAACAAAACATAGGGTTAATAGACCTTACTATTATCACTAAAATAGTAAAATACTAACTAATAGCTAAACTAATATTTAGGTCTTACAAATAGTGAAATATATATATGTATCTATATTTATGTTTATCTCTATTCTTGTTGTTCGTTGACTTCTTCCCCGACTACTTCATCTTCAACTGGCTCTTCTTCTTGAATTTCAAGTTCACCTGGTTCAGCTTCTACTTCTGCATGATGGGCATGTCCCCGGTTAACAGATAGGGGCTGACTTTTTCCTGCCGAAGCCTGACCTTGTTTCATTGGAGCTGGTGTAGTGTAGGCAGCCCTGTTGGGACAGTAGTTGGCATAGTGTCCCGGTTGTCCACACTTGAAGCATGCCCTGTTGGTGGATGTGTTAGGAGCAACGGGTCCTGCTGGGGTGCTTGCTTTTGGAGGAGCAGTTGGTGCCTGTTGAGTTTGTTGTCCAGAACTGCCACTAGCTGGTGTACTTGGAGTGGTAGTATAGCGAGGACGGGAACTACTTCCAGCCTGCCCTTGGTTAGCAGCCTTCCTTTTCTCTCCAAATATACTCCTCTTGTTTTCAACAGCAATAGCTTTGTCAAGTAGTCTTTGGAAGGATGGGAATGTGTGCGACACCAGTTGATATTGCAAGGGTCCAATTAACCCGTCCAGAAAAAGCTCCTGCTTTTGCTCATCATCCTCAACATCTCTAGGAGCATATCGAGATAACTGGATGAATTTGTCCCTATATTCACTCACGGACATACTTCCTTGCTTGAGGGATAGAAACTCCTTTCTCTTAATCTTCATGAGCCCAACAGGAATATGGTAATTCCTGAATTGTGTGGAGAATTCTGCCCAGGTAATTGTATCAACAGCAGCATGAGCAGCGCAGTACGCATCCCACCAATCCGCAGCAGGACTAGCAAGACGACCTGATGCGTAGAGTACTTTCTCTCTGTCCGAGCACTGAGCTATGTTGAGCATCTTCTCTATAGACTTTAGCCAGTCATCAGCTTGCAGCGGATCCGTGGAGTTGGAGAAGGTTGGTGGTTTGTGGCTCATGAATTCCCGGTGCTTGTCCCGGGGTGGAACTGGTGGTGGAGGTGGAGGCAATGGCACTTGTTGCTGTTGCTGCTGTTGTTGAAGTTGTTGTTGCAGATGCTGTTGTTGCGCCCTTCTCTCCTGGCGTATCTCCTCCTGCTCTTGGCGCATTTCTCGACGTGCATCTTCTCTTTCCTGGCGCATTTCCTGGCGTTCTTACTGCATCTGAGCGCGCATATCTGCCATAGTGTCTGCCATTTGCTGCATCATCCTCATTTTAGCTGCAATCAGTGGGTCAACTCCGCCTGGTGGAGGATTAGGAGGATTCATCTCTGCTGGCTGTGCCTGGGGTTGTCTATATATCCACCGAATGTGTCGATTAGGAGGTAAATCAATTCCACCACCCCGCCTGGTATTGACCATCTAAGTTAGAAGCATATGGTAAGATAGTTTTGCAAGGGAATCATTTGGTAGGCAGAATGAATAAGCTAATAGTTGGTTATGTACTGAAACTTTCTTTGGCAGGGCTTGACCAGATATTTTATGTCAAGACTAGGGTAACTAGTTGTACGAGGTGAATGTCCAAAGGTAAGATAGAATCTGTCGAGATGAGATAGATACGGAATACTATATATATATATATATATATATATATATATATATATATATATATATATATATTTAAGGGGAATAATCTAGATTGTCTAGTTATCTTACAAATACTATCCTTTATGCCTAGATGTATATGTAGATGTAATTGTGGACATTGATCCACAACCCATCACACTCAATCAGAAATCCAAATCAGACAGATATCATAAGAACAAACATTCAAATACATAGACACTTATAAAAATAGTTTTGTTTTTGTTCCTAGGATTAGGTCTCCTATTCCTAAAGGTCACTTCAGGCACTAGGATTTCAAAGTGTGAAATCCACATTTGTCTTTAGAAAGAAAATGTAAGAATAATCAGAGTAAAGCGGAAATAGATGAGAAAAGATTAAGAAAAGTTTAGAAATAATCAGAGTGGCAAAGGTAAGTAGATAATGGTTGTCCAGTTCTATCTAGGTTTCATCTTACAGTCAACATTCCTCTGATACCACTTCTGTCACACCCGGGTTTCGGGGCACCAAGACCCGGGCGCGAACATAATCACCAGGTGTGCTGGGACCAAGTCTCACACATATGATGAATCATGGCACAGGATCGAATGTCACCTCTTTACTACATAATAGGAGTTCTGTACAAAATAAATAATTACATTATAAGGAGACAACGGTCTAGCAACCCAAAGTTGACTGGAAGACGACGGCCTAGACCTCTCACGAACACATCGCAGCATCCTCCAAGCGCCTCATCCTGTGGTACCTGTTCTTGACCTGTGGGGGGGGGGGGGGTTGTGAGACAGCAAGAGTGAGCTCACATACGTTCATAGCTCAACAAGTTGTGGGGAATAATGTGCATGAACTCACCAAAGGTGGGAGCTCACGTGAAGTGTAAGGCTTACCAAAGAGAATGGTTAGAGCTGAGCATTGCTTTTAAAGTTGGTCAAAATTTTATTAGCAGTTACTAGGTATAAGTAAATACCTAACCCAATTAAATAGTAGAACCAAAAGTAGCAATCTCACCTGCGATGCAATGCATATGACAAATTGAATTTAGTTCCATAATTTAATCATGTGAGGGTCCGAGCTGCTCATGACCGTGAGCACGGCTAGTATACCAGTTTTACACTCTGTAGAGGTTGCGCATCTTTACCCACAAGTCGTGTTACCCATCTGCCAAGAGACGGCCAATCCCATACACCTCTACCGAGGAGGCGAGGCAGGGTAACACTACGAGGCCTTTACAAAGTTCCACTAGCTTCAGAAAACCCGCTACAGTTTATAGGAAGCTCCAATGCAGGAATCCCTTGAAGGACCGCCATCGCAGCAAAATCCTCCCGAGGGCCTCCCTACACTGACCACTCCCCTACTGCCCTTGCCCCTTTTGGGTAAGGTAGTCTTCCACTAGCTTTCCTAATTAATCGGCCAAGGGCGTCCCATTAAACCCTTGTGGTAGCACTGTTTTCCCGGGTGGTCGCTCCATGTTCCAATTAACATAATGATCTTATCATGAACAGTAAATAACAACTAATAACAAAAGTATGAATAATATGTATCTCAATGCCCAAATCCACATATAGCACTAGCAAGTACTACCCAGAAAGTTTAGTGGTAAACAAGGCATAAAGATAGACAAACTAGGGTAACCTATTAGGTCCCATCAAAATTAACCTATGCAGATCATTATGATTAATTAGAACATGAGTGGGTAAAAAGAAGTGATCAAGGGCACAACTTGCCTGGCACTTGAGATTCCAGGTACCAACTTGCTTTTCAGATGACTCGTGACCTCGCGCTAGTCGTAGCAATACAGACAAACATGATATAGACAAAGTTAACATCACACCAAACATAAGAATATACTGCATAATAATGATCTACGTGACGTTATGAGATCGTAGAAACAAGAACCACTAAATTCGGAGTTGCGATTACCAAGTTATGAATTTCGGAAATTATTTAGTGCTTAGAATAGATTAATCCAAATGAATAATTTTAATTCAAGTTTCATGGCTAAACAGTGTTACTAGTTGGTAGAAAATATTTATACAAAATTATTGCAACTGGAATGACTCAATTTGCAGCTAAAATGAATTATATATGAATTTCTCAAGTTTCTAGAGTTGTTTTTGTACTAAAAACAAATTTCTATAATTATTTCTCTATTTTTAATCCCTTCTGGACTGGGCCTCGAATTCCAGAAAAATCAGGGGCTAGCGCGTAAGTTTTCCGGAGACTCAGAACACAGTGAACGTGGACGGCGGGTTTATTATGTGAAAACAGAGGGTCTCTTTATGAAGTTTGCCACGGGAAGGGGTATCGTGCGCTCCAGACCGCACGATCAGAACCAAAGGCCAGGATCAGATCTCGCCCATTATAAACCAGCAAGCGCCCAAGATCGTTCGATCACAATCCAACGGTCCAGACTCTAAATAACACTGATGGCGTAATAGCCCTACGATCGCAGATCGACGCGCAGGATACAACCTACCTAACGGGTACGCGTGGGCTGATCCGATCCGTCGACCGCTGGATCGACGATCCGCGCCCTTCTCCCCAATCCCGAGCGCCCCCAGGCGACGGTACGCGGCTCCCGCGGCGGCCAGCTCGCCGGCGAGGGCAAAATCCGGCCACCAACACCTCCCGAGCCCAAAATTTACCAGTGCTAGATGTTGAGAAGGACATGGAGAGGAGAATGAGGGTTGGAATTACTGAGATTGAGAGCTAGAGAGGGGCTAGCCACGGCGCAGAGCGGAGATACGGCAGAGATGCAAATTCGGCGAGGAATTCCCACGGTCTCCGGTCACCTTCCTCCGATTGTGCCCACGTATGGTTTCAACACGAGCCGAACAAGCCTCCGCTGCCCCGATTGAGGTACAATTCACACTATAGGTCGCTGTTCGCGGTGGCGGCGAAGAACATGAAGGCGGCGGTGTTCTTCACTCGGTTTGTGCCTGCGCGGTGCTGCGCTTCTGTGCAGGAAGGAGATGGGAGGACCGCAGGGCGCCTAGAGGTGTCTTATACCCGGGTCAAAACGGACCCCAACTGAATCCCGAAGCCTACGGCGGCGCGCGGCATGCACGGAGTCCGAGCCACGGAGCCAGGAGTCTACGCGGCGTGGGGAAAGAGATGAAGATGGCACTGACCGATGGGTCCCACGTGACAGAGGAGGGCGCAGAGCAAAACGTCCATGCGCGGTGGCCATGGGCTGGTTTTCCCAGTTGGGCCGAAAAGGGAGGTTTTGGCCCAGGCGCGTTTTCCATTTTTGTTTTCTTTTTCTTTTATAATTTCTGTTTTATTTCCAAATCAAAACTCAAACTAAATTCAAATTATGGTTTTTAATTTCCAGATTTCAAACATCAAATCAAATTCCAATTATTCCATTACTTGCACTGAAATTATTTATTTATTATTCTCCATATTGTGTAAATATGGAAGAAAAGAATAACTTTATTAAAATTTCCTTTCTCCCCTATGTTTTATATTTTCTTTTGAGGTCAATTTAAATTATGTTTCCTTGATTCAAATAAGATGCATCACATAACATCAGCATGGGGTGCACTTTTCTTTATTTGTTTATTTGTTATTTGCATAATTTAATGTCATTAGCTGAGTATAAAAAGGAAATCAAGGAATTCCCGAAACATCCACTTATATATTTACTTATTTATCCATTTTTTTTCCTACCAATTTTGGGCTTTACACTCTATCTCCAACTCTGGCTCTGCTAAGATCTCAGTCGGCAATCGAACACACTTCCTCAGCTGAGATACATGGAATACATCGTGAAGGGCAGACATTTTTGAAGGTAACTTCAACTTGTATGCCACGGGTCCACATGCTTCTATGATCTCATAAGGTCCAATGTAACAAGGGGCGAGCTTGCCTTTGATCCCAAACCTCTGCACTCCCTTGGTGGGTGATACCTTGAGGTATACGAAACTTCCCACCTCGAACTGGAGAGGTTCCATTCTCTTATCATGGTAACTCTTCTGCCTGGCCTGAGCAGCTTCTAGATTCTTCCTGATTAGTTTGACCCTCCTTTTGGCCTCAGTGACTAAATCAGGTCCAAAAACTTCTCTTTCTCCAAGTTGAGACCAATTGAGTGGTGTTCTACACCTTCTTCCATAGAGAGCTTCAAAAGGTGCCATCTTTAGGCTGGATTGATAACTATTGTTATAAGCAAACTCTGCCAAGGAGAGGTGCTTATCCCAGTTCTTGCCGCTATCGATCGCACAAGCTCTCAGCATATCCTCCAGAATTTGGTTTACCCTTTCCGTCTGACCATCAGTCTATGGGTGGTAAGCTGAACTCCTGATTAGCTTGGTTCCCAGAGACTTTTGCAACTGTTCCCAAAATCTGGCAACAAATTGGGCTCCTCGGTCAGAAACAATGGTCTGAGGTAATCCGTGCAAACACACGATCCGGTCAATATACAATTCTGCATACTTCTGAGCCTTATCAGTGGTGTGCACAGGAAGAAAATATACCACTTTGGTCAATCGGTCCATAATAACCCAAATGGAGTCATGATGACGAGAGGTGTTGGGCAGTCCCACGACGAAATCCATGCTGATGTCATCCCACTTCCATGAAGGTATGGACAGGGGTTGCAAGGCTCCAGCTAATTTCAAGTGGCTTGCCTTTATCCTCTGACAGGTGTCACATTCTGATACATATTGGGCTATCTCCCTCTTCATTCTGGTCCACCAGTACAAAGGCTTCAGATCATGGTACATTTTGGTGCTTCCCGGATGCATAGAGAATTTGGAGAGATGAGCTTCATCCAAAATTTTCCTATTGAGGTCCGGGTCCTTAGGAATCACCAATCTGCCTTTAAACCATAACACACCCTTTTCATCCTGGCGGAAACAATTATACTTCTCGACCTTCTGATGGAGATTCTTCTTGATAACCTGCACTCCCTTGTCACTGAGCTAGGCCATGATGATTTGGTCTTGCAAAGCTAGCTCAACAGAAATGTGAGACAAAGAACCAGAAGGAATCACTTCAATTTGCATCCTGCTCAACTCATCACACAAGGTGTTAATGCGAGAATCCATCAGAATACAATTGCACTGCATCTTCCGGCTCAAGGCATCTGCTACCACATTAGCTTTTCCTGGGTGATAATGTACCTCCAGGTCATAATCCTTGATCAGCTCTAGCCATCTTCTCTGCCTCATGTTGAGATCAGCCTGAGTAAAAATGTACTTAAGGCTCTTATGATCAGTGAAGATGTTGCAGTGGGTCCCCATTAGATAGTGCCTCCACATCTTCAATGCATGAACCACTGCTGCTAACTCAAGGTCATGAGTGGGATAGTTTTGCTCATGAGGCCGGAGTGCTCTTGAGGCATAAGCAATGACTCGGTCGTCTTGCATCAAGACACAACCTAGCCCTGTGCCAGAGGCATCACAATACACATCAAAAGGCTTGCTGTTGTTAGGCTGCGCCAATACTGGTGCTGTGGTCAGATGCTTCCTTAATGCATGGAAGGCATCTTCGCACTTCTGACTCCAAACAAATTTGACTTCTTTCTTCAGCAACTCAGTTATAGGCTTCGCAATTCGAGAGAAGTCCAGAATAAATCTTCGATAATAACCAGCTAATCCCAGAAAACTCCGAATCTGACGAATAGTTGTTGGTGGCTTCCAGTTCATCACCTCTTGCACTTTATTAGGATCAACAGCTATTCCAGCCTGAGAGATAGTGTGACCCAAGAATTTGATTTCCTTTAGCCAAAAATCACACTTGGATAACTTGGCATAAAGGTGGTGCTCTCGCAGACGTTGAAGCACTACATGCAAATGCCCGGCATGTTCTTCTTCGTTCTTAGAGTACACCAAAATGTCATCGATGAAAACCACCACGAACTTGTCCAATTCAAACATGAAAACAGAATTCATCAGATACATGAAATATGCTGGTGCATTCGTCAGCCCGAATGACATCACCAAGAATTCATATAGCCCATATCTGGTTGAGAATGCCGTCTTCGGAATATCACTTGCTCGTATCTTGATCTGATGGTAGCCAGAGCGAAGGTCCATCTTGGAGAATACCTTGGCCCCGACCAACTGGTCAAAAAGAACATCAATGCGAGGCAAAGGATATTTGTTCTTGATAGTTACCGCATTAAGAGGGCGGTAATCTATACACAGCCTCAAGCTTTCATCCTTCTTCTTCACAAATAGTGCTGGACATCCCCAAGGCGAAGTACTTGGGCGAATAAATCCCTTATCCAGCAACTCTTGCAATTGCTTCTTCAACTCTGCCAACTCAGCGGGTGGCATTCGGTAGGGCCTCTTGGAAATTGGGGTCGTTCCCGGTTGCAACTCGATGGCGAATTCAATGTCCCGATCTGGTGGCATTCCTGGCAATTCATCAGGAAAGACATCTGCATACTCACAGACCACTGGGATCTTCTTCAAAGGTAACTTCGTCATAGAGAAAGCACATGACTGAGTAGAACCTTGACTGGGCAGAATTAAAGTGAAGTTTCCGCAGAACGGAGAATTAACTTCCACGGCACGACTGGCTATATCAAGCACAACTTGGTGCAAGGTCATCCAATTAGCTCCTAGAATAATGTCCACATTTTCTAATCCCAACACAAGAAGAGTGGTTTTGACAATGTGGCTTCCCAGTTGAATAGGCACACTTTGGTTTAATTGATTAGTTGCAATTTTACCCCCAGGTGTGACTATCATGAATGACCCTTTAGAGTGAGAGAATGGCAGTTTGCATCTACCACTGAACTTTTGGCTAATGAAACTATGAGATGCACCAGAATCGAATAGAATTAAAGCAGGCTGATTATAAACTGAAAAAGATACCAGTCATGATAGGAGCTCCTTCAGGTACTTCCTCAAGAGTGGTGAAGTTGAGCTTCCCTTGCCTAACTTGCACCTTCTGCTTTCTTCCCTTGTCTTGATTTGGTGCTGGCATCTGCCTCTGCTGGTTCCTGGGACAATTCTTGGCATAGTGGCCCACATTGCCACAAGTGAAACACTTGTTCCCATTGCCCTGGCGGAACTGCTACTGCTGTGGAGGCTGATTGTTTCTTGGAGCGGGAGCTGGAAAGCGGTTGGGTGCCGGCTGCTGCTGCTGAGGTAGGCCTGATCACCCATCTGCCTACCTGCTGCTGAAAACCCCTACTCTGATTGTGAGAAACAATCTGAAACCTCTGAGCCTGAGCGGATGGTGCTGCCATTGGTGCCTTTCTCTTCTTCTCTGCCCGGTGAGCTACAATGCAATCCTCCTGGGAGATGGCCATATTGACCAACTCATTGAAGCTATCAGCCCGGACAGTGTTGAGTCGTTCCCGCAGCTTGGTATTGAGACCCCTGCGGAAGCGATCCCTCTTCTTCTCATCAGAATCAGCATGATACCCTGCATACTGGCATAAGTCGTTGAAGGCTTGCGCATACTGCAGTACCGTGCGGGTTCCTTGGTTAAGGGCGAGGAATTCATTCAGCTTCCGATCAAGAATGCCAGCTGGGATGTGGTGTCCCCTGAAGGCAGTCTTGAACTCCTCCCAAGACACCTCACGATCAGCGGGGAGCATAGCACGGAAGTGATCCCACCAAGTCCGAGCAGATCCGCGAAGCTGCTGCGCGGCAAAGCGGGTCTTGGTAGCATCAGGGCAGTCTCCCGTGAGGAGGGGAAACTTGGATTCGACAACGCGAAGCCATACGTCGGCGTCCAACAGATCCTCTGCCTTGGTGAACAAAGGTGGCTGCGTGCTCAGAAACTCCTGGTAAGTTGCCATTGCTGGGGGTCGCTGAGGCTGGCCTCCACCATGCTGCTGAGGGTTGGCCTGGCGTTGCAAGAGCTGTCGCAGAATCTCATTCTGCTGGGCCATCAGCTCCTACACTGTGGGAGCTGGAGGAGGTGGCGGGGGAACCTGCTCGTTATGCCCGCGACGCTGCCTAGCTGCCATCTGAAACAGAGATTGCCGCCATTGTTATCCCAACTCATAGTTTCGAACGTCAAGATATTATCCCATATGGAAGGAAAAAAAATGCCATGATTATAATATCAGGTTCGAATTTAAGATAACATGGTGACAATTATCCCACAGAATTCAAAAGTTCACAGGGTTACATCAATTAGGAGAAAGTACCCATAAGCCTAGTCCAAAATCTGATATTAACTAAGCTCGCATAGGTTTCTATCCGCCTAAGAGTGTCGAAGTGACTGCTTAACCCTGAGCGGTGGAAGCGACACTGGACGCGGGTGAAGGAGGCATCGCGGAGGTAGTCCCATTGGCACCAGGGGCTGGTCCTAGCTCCTCGGGATCCTCTTCTTCCTCACTTCCGGCTTCATTGGCCTCCATCTCCAAGTGGTGCATGTCCAGGTGGTCATTTGCTTCCTCGAGTTCCCTCTGCACATCGTGAAGCTGGTTCTCCAAGACATCAATAGTGTTGTATCGGATCTCCACCTGCTGCTCCAAGGTGGCGATGCGCTGGCTCAACCTCTCCACCTGCAGATCCTTCTCTACCAACTCGGTGGATAGATCAACCACAAAATCTTCTCGATTATCGAGAGTGAGCTTGGTGGTTTGAGTGATGTTAGGGAGGGATGCCATAGCGTCGCTCTGAAGGGCCTGAAGGCGGTACAGCGCACTCATGCACTGAACAGTGACCCTCCCGACCAAGTCAGGATATATTGCCCACACATCCTTCACATGGCTCACACGGTTACACCACATGGGATCATCCTTCCTCTCAGCAGGGAAGAGTCCCAAAGGGTGCATCACCATCTCCAGGGGATGGTAGCCACAAAAAGTCGTTAGAGCCTTCATGGCTGCTTCTTCAACGGTGTCGTCCGTCCTGAGTCCAATCGTCTCATAATCAAGAGAACGCCAACCCGGCTGAAGGGGGTGAGCCTCCAGAGTCAGCCAGACCCGACAACGAGGTACCTGATGCTCCTCATACAACTGCACCGTGTACAAAGGGGGTGTAGGGTAACCGGCGGAGTTAA
Organism: Zea luxurians; assembly: GCA_029449295.1. Classification (NCBI taxonomy): domain Eukaryota; kingdom Viridiplantae; phylum Streptophyta; class Magnoliopsida; order Poales; family Poaceae; genus Zea; species Zea luxurians. The sequence continues at coordinate 11,872,129 of JAOPSE010000025.1, read as the reverse complement.
GCACTTCCCACAAGATGGAAGGAAAACCATCGCGAGAAAGGAAGTCAGAACTGAAACTAGAGTCTCCTCCACTGGCGGGGGTGGGTGAATTCATCTGCGGAAGGGAATCAAAGGTAAAGATTATGGTGGAAGGAAAAAGAAAAAGAGAGCCCGAAACGGTTTTAGAGAAAGTGGGTTAGCTCAATTTTTAAATTCCTCCTTGTGTTTTATAATGCATGCATGCTAGAAAAATGTTGTCTCTCAAAAGAAAATATGGTGCTTTTTAGGGCATCCTCGAAAATATAAGTACTGGCCCACGGGGCCTAAGTAATTAGCCACCCTTTTCCCTCTATGCCTAAGGCCTTTCGTCCTAAGTCTAACGGTCTAGTCCTGACGATCCTTAGCAGTTTCTAGGCAAGTTTTAGATTTTGAAAATTGGTATTCACGGTTTATTGTCCTTCTCTGTGGTGGAATTTGCTCCGATACCAGCTGTGGCAGAACCGCCCGAATTATTCCAGCTTAAGTGCCTAAGTCACGCCTGAGGGGCCGTAACACACTTAAACCGGAATAACCCGTCAGTCCCTCAGATCTAGTCTGATAGAGCCACTTAACCAGGATCAAATTCCACAGTCTCACTCGAAGGTGAGTCACAGAAGAAATACAATAAAACAGGAAACCTCAAATTAAGTACTGCATTATTACATAAATCGGAGTTTTTGAGTAGCAATTAAGAGTTCACAAAATAAAGTGCAGCGGATAATCGATGTCGTCGATATCGAGGAAATGGGCACCGCCTAGCCCACTACTCCTCGTGCTCCTCTCCTGCCGGAGCAGCATCCCACTCGACCGTCCAACCCGGTGGCAGGGTGGTAGGCCAAGTCACACCATCAACCATTTCCTGAATGGTACCTGCAAAAATTGTGCCACAAGCAAGGCTGAGTATACTAATACTCAGCTAGACTTACCCGGTGTGAGGAGTCTACTCCTCTACCTCTAGACTATGCAGCTGTTTGGCTGAGGGGTTTGGTTTGCCAAAAGCACTAGCTATTTCTAAAATCAAGTTTTAACTTTTCAAATTCTATCATCATTAACTTAGCTAGATTTGCTCCTTCTAAGCATACATGGTGACAAACATTAGTTCAATCAACAAGTTATCTCATGTAACCTCATTTCACTTCTTACTCGATGCAGTACAAGGAATCAAGCAGTCTCATTAGCTGCGAGAAGCAGACGATTCGAATCGAGTTTTTAACCTTGCAAGGTAAACCTAAACACACGGCATGTCAGGGTGCTCCGACCCTGCACATGACAACCGTCCCCATCGATTCCCCGTTCGCGTCCAGGCCTCACCGCCTTGGCATACAATGCTCCACTGACCCCGGCTACCGCCGTGCAGTGACCGCACTTGTACCCACCATAGCTAGCATGGGAGACCCAGTCTCAGGTCACATGAGGGATAAAGTCCGCGCCTGGCTTCACTCAGGTACTAGGTTTACCGGTTACCATATTCCTCGGCATGTGTTTAGTACGTTCAAAAGCTTGACTCAGGTATCCACACATTAATCCTTAATTCCTTTTTCCCATCTAATGGACAAAACATCCTCCCTGGATCCAAGTCCATAGACCAATACATACCCCGTTATCAAGATGAATACAATCAATTCCTGACCTCGCGCGAGTGCTAGAAAAATCACTCGACTTCTACCGAGATCCTAATTAGCAAAGCAGCTACTCGACCTAGCATACTAGTATTCATCTCAAAAAGGAATCCTATGTTCATGCAACTAGAGGTTTCAAGCAACTCCTACACTTAAGTGCACATTACAGTCCTACAAGCATTAAGTATAGTAAAATAGCATAATTAACTGGTTATGCATATAAAACCGGGGCTTGCCTTCAATTGCTGGGGCTGCGGGGAGATCCTCAATAGCAGCTTCTGAAGCCTGCTCCTGGTCCTCCTCTTGGACAGGTCCTTGCTCGGGGATGAGCACGTACTCTCCGTCGGCAAGATTACAATCTAATGAATGCAATGCGTAAGATATATGCATGATATTATATGTGCTTTTAGAAATTACAACTTTTGACGGTGTATGATCTACTTGAGTTAAACAAGGTTAACCTTACCTATGTAAGACCCTTGGGTGGTATACTTGGTGATTTAAGTTAAACTTGGCTAAGGCAAGTGGTAGGTTTATTTTCTTTGGGGTTCCACTGAATTCTCTTTATGCCTTAGTGAGAATTAATAAGTATTCAAGATAGGCTTATTAGAGTGAGGTTTATGTCTTCTTTCCTTTTCTTTTATTCTCTTTAATGTTTTGGGAGTAGGTTTGAACTACAAGTTGCTTTTATAAAATTATAAAAATTCTGCAAAACTTACAGTGGCTTGGCACTGGGGGATGATTCTCTGTCTCAAAATTTGGGGGTCAGAAAGTGAATAGTTTTCTCTGGACAAAATTATTAAATTCTAGGGTAGAAGGGGTGTTTTGAACTACAACTACTATTTAATAGTGAGTAATTCTCTAAAACTTATTTTTGCTGGCTTTTAGGTGTTGTAACATGACTTGATACAAATTTCTAGCCATTAATACCTTTCAATTATTTTTCTATGGTTTTCCCAAGTTTCTAGCCACATTGGTGCTTTCTACTACCACTATATTTGAAAAATATCAAACAACAGAGTTCTTATTTTTCTTGGCTATTATTTTGTGCAAGAGCAATCATTTTGAAGTTTGGCAACTTTTTGCTTAGTGGAAGGGGTGGTATGCATTATTTGAATTTAGTGGCCTTTCTCTTCAATCATTAGCAATAGGTATGAGTTTGCTTCTTTTTTCATAGGTTTGCATTTTTCACTGGTAGTTCATCTCATTATGGACTTAGCAAATTTTTGGTTGCCCATTATCACATTGTTAGGGATTGTCTATAATTTATTTGGAAAATGCCTTATTATCACTTTACATTTATTTTCCTTACTTAAAGTGTTGGGCTGAGGTGTTCTTTATTTTTGTAGTGGGGTTCTGGTGGTTGTAAGTCTACTAGATTTTTATTATCCATTTTGGTTATAGTTTTGCTACTTTAATAATTGATTTTCAGTTCAAACAAAGCTAGATAAAACATTTTAATTTAAAACTGATCTGGAATAATGGTCTCTTTATTTTTCCTAGGTTCTTTGTTACTTGAGCAAACTAGGAAAAATAATTTACCTTACTATTTATCAATTTCTAATGCCTTTCTGATTTTTCTTAAGTTTTGGGCAAAATAGTTTTAAATGAATATCTACATCATATTTTTCAATGCTGGGGTTCCTACTATTTTTAAACAGTGTCAAAATGAGGTTTGAATACCCACAAATTTTCTCAAGTTTAGTATAGAAGAAAAACTAATTTTCCTTAATTAAACAAGGTTTGGTAGGTTTCTGTTTTTAATTCTAAACTCAAAAATTTAGAACAGAAAGCATAGGGTTATTATTTTTAAATGATAGTTCATAAAATTTAGGATCTAGCAAAATTGGTTTGACATCTTTTAACTTCGAATTCATCAAGTTATGAATTTTACAAGTTCTCTGGTTATTAAAAAAGATTATCAGAATTGATTAAATGGAAAACAACTTTGCACTGGGGTCCCTGGCGGATATTCTAAGTTTTCTTCGCAAATTAGCCCTTAGTCTACTATTCACATGAGTCACTGACGTTACAGAAAACCCCTCGGGTTCTACAAATCCTAACCCGAGGTCCTTCGTCTAACTCAAACAGTGACCACGACGGAAGAAAGGGCGGAGGGGCTTACCGGCGGCGAGATTACTCCGGTGAAGTGGTCGAGGACGTAGGGGAGGTTTCGGGGATCACAACGAGGTGCGGGTCGCCGTCGGGGATGGCTGGAGTCGGTCGGTCCACGCGCGCAGGCGGGGATTCTCGTCGGCGGCGAGGAGTCCGGCCTGGTCACAGCGAGATAGATCAATTGGATGGGTCAGAGGGGTTCTCGGGATGCCAGAGAAGATATGGGTGCGAGGAATCGGTCGGAGACTCACTGGTTAGCTCGGTCCACGCGCGACGGCGAAGGACCAAAGTCCGGTGAGGTCAATCTCGGGCCTTCGGTGAAGTCCGGCCTGGTCCGAGGGCTTGGCGAGCTTCACGGGCTACTGGCAAAGCTAGCCGAAGCGCTGGCTCGACACGGGGATGGCTGGGGTGGGCTGGCCACGGTGGCCGAAGCTCTGGCGGCAATGGCGGGCGGAATTAAGCTCGCTGGAGCTAAGGAGAGGTGGCTGGCCGGTGCTGGTGGGCGCGGGGAGAAGTGAGGTGCGCCCGGGGAGGCTTTATAGGCGCGGGCGGGCACGGCCGAGGGCGAGGGCGCGCGGTGGACTTGACCGGACGCCGGGGCGAGCGCGCGCACGGGTTGGGCGAGCTCTAGCGTGCCGACCAGGGTCGAACACGTGTGCCCGTGCGTTCTGCCCAAGTTCTGGCGCATGTGGTCGCTCGTCCGAGCCTGCTCTCGCCTTGGTCAGTGCACAAAACCTCTTCTCCTCCCTACAAGCTACCATTCTTGTGTGGGGGTCATAGGATTTTGCCTACTGGTTGCAGAGATATGGAGCCAGGAAATCCGGTCTGTCTCCCTGCCCAAACCCGAGGCAAATCCAAGGTTTTGTCGTGTCTAGGGCTCGCGTCCCAATGCCATCTTCTGGCACACGACAGAGGGGTTAGTTAGACACAATTTTGTCAATGGGGCCATTAGGATTCGAGTTAGGGATCAAGGTGAACATCCCTGATCTTTGGCTCGAGGTCTGAATTTCAGAATTCTGAAATTCAGAATTCCCATTAAGTCCCCACATGAGAAGCTTGATTTGGGGTTTTATTTGAGTTATTTTGGCTAAGCTCTCTCAAAATTTCTTGTTGCTTATTAAATATACTTTAATTTTTATAATTGGCTCAAGTCATAATTTTAAACTTTTCATCACCTTTTTCTTATTTCCTTGAATTTTGCTCATGGGGCTCACTTAGGGTTTTTATTAGGGTTACACATTCTTACCCTTTTTAAAAGACTCAATTGCCCTGGTCATGATACTTTTAAGTATATGCTTGGTAAATTCTTTATTACTTAAGTTAATTTGATGCTCATGCTTACTTTGGTTCACATAGAATGATGGTTCTGGGTTTGGCATTATAAGAGAAACCCTAAGTGACACTGGGGTGTCACATCCGACGCGCCGTTCGTTACTTCTAAGCGCCACGAGCGCAAGAAGTATAGTAAGATCCCCCTACGCTATCCCCGTATTTCAAAGCGTACTCCTTTGCTCTCCGTTCCATTAGGCAAACCACCAGTTTTTGATGGTGAAGATTACAATATGTGGAGTGATAAAATGAGACATCATCTAACCTCACTCCACACAAGCATATGGAATGTTGTTGAGTTTGGTGTACAGGTACCATCCGTAGGGGATGACGACTATGACTCGGACGAAGTGGCCCAAATCCACCACTTTAACTCCCAAGCAACCACTATACTCCTCGCCTCTTTAAGTCGAGAGGAGTATAATAAAGTGCAAGGGCTAAAGAGTGCGAAGGAGATTTGGGACGTGTTAAAGACCACGCACGAAGGAGATGAGGTGACCAAGATCACCAAGCGAGACACGATCAAGGGGGAGCTCGGTCGATTCCGTCTCAACCAAGGCGAGGACCCTCAAGCCATGTACAACCGTTTGAAGACCTTGGTGAATCAAGTGCGCAACCTCGGGAGCACAAAATGGGATGACCATGAGATGGTCAAGGTTATTCTAAGATCCCTCGTATTTCTTAATCCTACGCAAGTTCAATTAATTCGAGGGAATCCTAGATATACTCAAATGACCCCCGAGGAAGTTATAGGTAATTTTGTGAGCTTTGAGTTGATGATCAAAGGCTCAAAGAAGATCATCGAGCTTGATGGTCCCTCTGCGCCCGAAGCACAACCGGTGGCATTCAAGGCGACAGAGGAGAAAAAGGAGGAGTCTACATCAAGTAGACAACCCATCGACAGCCTCTAAGCTCGACAACGAGGAAATGACGCTCATCATCAAGAGCTTCCGCCAAATCCTCAAGCAAAGGAGAGGGAAAGACCACAAGTCCCGCTCCAAGAAGGTTTGCTACAAGTGTGGTAAGCCCGGTCACTTTATTGAAAAATGTCCTATTTCTAGTGACAGTGACAGGGGCGACGACAAGAAGGGAAGAAGAAAGGAAAAGAAGAAATACTACAAGATGAAGGGTGGCGACGCTCATGTATGCCACGAATGGGACTCGGACGAGAGCTCCTCCGACTCCTCCTCCGACGAGGACGCCGCCAACATCGCCGTCATCAAAGGTCTTCTCTTCCCCAACGTCGGCCACAAATGCCTTATGGCAAAGGACGGCAAAAAGAAGGTAAAATCGAGATCCTCCACCAAATATGAAACCTCTAGTGATGAGGATGATGCTAAAAATGAGGAGGATAACTTGCGCACTCTTTTCCCAACCTAAACATGCAACAAAAAGAAAAATTAAATGAATTGATTAGTGCTATTCATGAGAAGGATGATCTCTTGGATTCTCAAGAGGACTTCCTTATTAAAGAAAATAAGAAGCATGTTAAGGTTAAGAATGCTTATGCTCTAGAAGTAGAAAAATGTCAAAAATTATCTAATGAGCTAAGCACATGCCATGATTTAATTGCCAACCTTAGAAAAGAAAATGCTAGTTTAAATGCTAAGGTTGATTCTCATATTTGTAATGTTTCAATTCCCAATCTTAGAGATGATAATGTTGATTTACTTGCTAAGATTGATGAATTGAACATTTCTCTTGCTAGCCTTAGAGATGAAAATGAAAAATTAATTGCTAAGGCTAAAGATTTTGATGTTTGCAATGTTACTATTTCGAACCTTAGAAGTGAAAATGATATATTACATGCTAAGGTTATAGAATTAAAATCTTGCAAACCCTCTACATCTGCCGTTGAGCATACTTCCATTTGTACTAGATGTAGAGATATTAATGTTGATGCTATCCATGATTACCTAGCCTTAATTAAGAAACAAAATGATCACATAGCTCAACTTAATGCTAAGATTAGTGAGCATGACTTAGAAAATGAAAAATTTAAATTTGCTAGAAGCATGCTCTATAATGGGAGACGCCCTGGCATTAAGGATGGCATTGGCTTCCAAAGGGGAGACAATGTCAAAATTAATGCCCCTCCTAAGAAATTGTCAAACTTTGTTAAGGGCAAGGCTCCCATGGCTCAGGATAACGAGGGTTACATTTTGTACCCTGCCGGTTATCCCGAGCACAAAATTAGGAGAATTCATTCTAGGAAGTCTCACTCTGGCCCTAATCATGCTTTTATGTATAAGGGTGAGACATCTAGCTCTAGGCAACCAACCCGTGCTAAGTTGCCTAAAAAGAAAACTCCTACTGCATCAAATGACCATAGCATTTCATTCAAAACTTTTGATGCATCTTATGTTTTGACTAGCAAATCCGGCAAGGTAGTTGCCAAGTTTGTTGGGGGCAAACACAAGGGCTCCAAGACTTGTGTTTGGGTACCCAAAGTTCTTGTTTCTAATGCCAAAGGACCCAAAACCGTTTGGGTACCTAAAGTCAAGAACTAAAATTGTTTTGCAGGTTTATGCATCTGGGGGCACTAGTTGGATCATCGATAGCGGGTGCACAAACCACATGACAGGGGAGAAGAAGATGTTCTCCTCCTACGAGAAAAACCAAGATCCCCAAAGAGCTATCACATTCGGGGATGGAAACCAAGGTTTGGTCAAAGGTTTGGGTAAAATTGCTATATCTCCCGACCATTCCATTTCTAATGTTTTTCTTGTAGATTCTTTAGATTACAATTTGCTTTCAGTATCCCAATTATGTCAAATGGGCTACAACTGTCTATTTACTGATGTAGGTGTCACTGTCTTTAGAAGAAGTGATGATTCAACAGCGTTTAGGGGAGTGTTAGAGGGTTAGCTATACTTGGTAGATTTTGATAGAGCTGAACTCGACACTTGCTTAATTGCTAAGACTAACATGGGTTGGCTCTGGCACCGCCGACTAGCTCATGTTGGAATGAAGAATCTTCATAAGCTTCTAAAGGGAGAGCACATTTTAGGATTAACCAATGTTTATTTTGAGAAAGATAGGATTTGTAGCGCGTGCCAAGCCGGGAAGCAAGTTGGTGTTCATCATCCACACAAGAACATCATGACGACTGACAGGCCACTGGAGCTCCTACACATGGATCTATTCGGCCCGATCGCTTACATAAGCATCGGCGGGAGTAAGTACTGTCTAGTTATTGTGGATGATTATTCTCGCTTCACTTGGGTGTTCTTTTTGCAGGAAAAATCACAAACCTAAGAGACCTTAAAGGGATTCTTGAGACGGGCTCAAAATGAGTTCGGCTTAAGGATCAAGAAAATAAGAAGCGACAACGGGACGGAGTTCAAGAATTCACAAATTGAAGGCTTCCTTGAGGAGGAGGGCATCAAGCATGAGTTTTCTTCTCCCTACACGCCACAACGAAATGGTGTAGTGGAGAGGAAGAATCGAACTCTATTGGACATGGAAAGAACCATGCTTGATGAGTATAAGACACCGGATCGGTTTTGGGCTGAAGCGGTTAACACCGCTTGCTACGCCATCAACCGGTTATATCTACACCGAATCCTCAAGAAGACATCATACGAACTCCTAACCGGTAAAAAGCCCAACATTTCATATTTTAGAGTCTTTGGAAGCAAATGTTTTATTCTTGTTAAGAGAGGTAGAAAATCTAAATTTGCTCCTAAGACTGTAGAAGGCTTTTTACTAGGATATGACTCAAACACAAAGGCATATAGAGTCTTTAACAAGTCCTCAGGACTTGTTGAAGTTTCTTGTGACGTTGTGTTTGATGAGACTAACGGCTCTCAAATAGAGCAAGTTGATCTTGATGAGATAGGTGAAGAAGAGGCTCCATGCATCGCGCTAAGGAACATGTCCATTGGGGATGTGTGTCCTAAGGAATCCGAAGAGCCTCCAAATGCACAAGATCAACCATCCTCCTCCACGCAAGCATCTCCACCAATTCAAAATGAGGACGTGGCCCAAGTTGATGATAGAGAAAATCAAAATGATGAGCCACCTCAAGATGATGGCAATGATCAAGGGGGAGATGCAAATGATCAAGACAAGGAGGATGAGGAACCAAGGCCATCACACCCAAGAGTCCACCAAGCAATACAACGAGATCACCCCGTCGACACCATCCTCGGCGACATTCATAAGGGGGTAACCACTAGATCTCGTGTTGCACATTTTTGTGAGCATTACTCTTTTGTTTCCTCTATTGAGCCACGCAAGGTAGAGGAAGCACTCCAAGATTCGGATTGGGTGGTGGCGATGCAAGAGGAGCTCAACAACTTCACTAGGAACGAGGTATGGCATTTGGTTCCATGTCCTAATCAAAATGTTGTAGGAACCAAATGGGTCTTCCGCAACAAGCAAGACGAGCATGGTGTGGTGACAAGGAACAAAGCTCGACTCGTGGCCAAGGGGTATTCACAAGTCGAAGGTTTGGATTTCGGTGAAACCTATGCACCCGTAGCTAGGCTTGAGTCAATTCGTATATTATTGGCCTATGCTACTTACCATGGCTTCAAGCTTTACCAAATGGACGTGAAGAGTGCCTTCCTCAATGGACCAATCAAAGAAGAGGTCTATGTTGAGCAACCTCCCGGCTTTGAAGACAGTGAGTACCCTAACCATGTCTATAGGCTCTCTAAGGCGCTTTATGGGCTCAATCAAGCCCCAAGAGCATGGTATGAATGCCTTAGAGATTTCCTTATTGCTAATGGCTTCAAAGTCAGAAAGGCCGATCCTACTTTATTTACTAAAACTCTTGCAAATGATTTGTTCGTATGCCAAATTTATGTTGATGATATTATATTTGGGTCTACTAACGAATCTACATGTGAGGAATTTAGTAGGATCATGACACAAAAATTCGAGATGTCGATGATGGGGGAGTTAAAGTATTTTCTAGGATTTCAAGTCAAGCAACTCCAAGAGGGCACCTTCATTTCCCAAACGAAGTATACTCAAGACATTCTAAACAAGTTTGGAATGAAGGATGCCAAGCCCATCAAGACTCCCATGGGAACCAATGGGCATCTCGACCTCGACACGGGAGGTAAATCCGTCGATCAAAAGGTATACCGGTCGATGATAGGTTCATTACTCTATTTATGTGCATCTCGACCGGATATTATGCTTTCCGTTTGCATATGTGCAAGATTCCAATCCGACCCTAAGGAATCTCACCTTACGGCCGTAAAACGAATCTTGAGATATTTGGCTTATACTCCTAAGTTTGGGCTTTGGTACCCTCGGGGATCCACTTTTGATTTAATTGGTTATTCGGATGCCGATTGGGCGGGGTGTAAAATTAATAGGAAGAGCACATCGGGGACTTGCCAGTTCTTGGGAAGGTCCTTGGTGTCTTGGGCTTCAAAGAAGCAAAATTCGGTCGCTCTTTCCACCACCGAAGCCGAGTATATTGCCGCAGGCCATTGTTGCGCGCAATTGCTTTGGATGAGGCAAACCCTGCAGGACTATGGTTACAAATTAACCAAAGTTCCCCTTCTATGTGATAATGAGAGTGCAATTCGCATGGTGGATAATCCCGTTGAGCATAGCCGCACTAAACACATAGCCATTCGGTATCACTTTCTTAGGGATCACCAACAAAAGGGGGATATTGAGATTGCATATATTAATACTAAAGATCAATTGGCCGATATCTTTACCAAGCCACTAGATGAACAAACTTTTACCAAACTTAGGCATGAGTTGAATATTCTCGATTCTAGGAATTTCTTTTGATGTCTTGCACACATAGCTCATGCATATACCTTTGATCATGTCTCTTTTATATATGCTATGACTAACATGTTTTCAAGTCGATTTCAAACTAAGTCATAGGTATATTGAAAGGGAATTGGAGTCTTCGGCGAAGACAAAGGCTTCCACTCTGTAACTCATCCCTCACCGTCGCTCCAAGTCACGCTTCATCTTGAGGGAGAAACATGAAGCAAAAGGACTCCGGCTTTGGTATAATCTTCACTCCTATTCTTGCCAAAGGGGAGAAAGTAGTTAGAAAAGGGCTTATATTTCACTCTAAGTATCCGTTTTTGGCGATTCATGCCAAAGGGGGAGAAAGTATTAGCCCAAAGCAATAGGACCGCACCACCACCCGTTTATAAAAAAATGATTTTCGATTGGTAAATTTTCAAATCGGTATCTTATTGTGTTTGAAAGAGGGGATTTCAAAAATTGGTATCTTGAAACCCTCTTGAACACTAAGAGGAGAATTTATTGAGAGGGAGTTTTGTTTAAGTCAAAGGAAAAGCATTTGAAATAGGGGGAGAAAATTTCAAATCTTGAAAATGCTTCTCAAAATCTTATTCATTTACCTTTGACTATTTGCAAAATAACTTTGAAAAGAATTTACAAAAAAATTAACTTTGTAGTGGTCCTTGTGGGGTCTAAGTGACCCATTTGATTATAAGGAGAAAGCTCACTCGGTCTAAGTGACCGTTTGAGAGAGGGAAAGGGTTGAAAAGACCCGGCCTTTGTGGCCTCCTCAACGGGGAGTAGGTTTGCGAGAACCGAACCTCGGTAAAATAAATCCGCGTGTCACACTCTTTATTTGCTTACAATTTGTTTTGCACCCTCTCTCGTGGACTCATTATTATTTCTAACGCTAACCCGGCTTGTAGTTATGTTTAACTTTGTAAATTTCAGTTTCGCCCTATTCACCCCCCTCTAGGCGACTTTCAGCCGCGGGCCTTCTCCACGCGCAAGTGGTGCTCCGCTTCCGGCTCCTCTCGGACGCTCCCCTACTGTCTCCACTATCGAGCTTCCGGCCGAAACACCGCGGGCCTCGTTCCCTCCGGTACACGGTGGTGGCCGTGACACAAACGCGGTTGTCACGGTCTCGCAAGACTCTCGCCCCACTTGGTACAATTACAACGGCTCACGCAAGAGCCGAAGGGTTGTGTGGTTTTCCTAAACTCACTCAACTAACTAGGATTCACCTAGAGCAAGCGCTAAAGCAGTCTAACTAACCTAAGCACTTCACAAAGCACCTACGCTAATCACCGAGTGATTCTATTAAGCACTTGGGTGTTTGAGCTCTTGGAAATGTGCACTATATGCCTTGGTATGTTGCTTGGGCTCCCACACCTTGAAATGGCCGATTGGGGGTGTATTTATAGCCCCCAACACAAATAGAGCCGTTGGAGAAAAACTGTAGTTCTCTGCGGCACACCGGACAGTCCGGTGGTGCATCGGACAGCGCACTGTAGTCTGTCCGGTGCGCCTAGCCGTTGCTCTGTCAGAGCAGGTGACCGTTGGCGTCGCAGGCTTTTCACACCGGACAGTCTGGTGCTCACACCGGATAGTCCGGTGGTCTTATCTCCGGGTGCCACCTAGAACTAGCCGTTGGGCTGCAGTTCCCTGGTGCACCTGGACTGTCCGGCGTGTGGGCACCGGACAGTCCGGTGCTCCACGCACAGAAAGTCCGCAGGCAGCACACTTTGACTTTTCTTGGATCTCTTTAATGTCTTCTTTTGAGATGTTGCTTTCCTCAATTCATTAGTCCAAGTAGATCTTGCATCCTGTGAACTACAAACACAAACACTAGAAAACTTATTAGTCCATGGATTTTGTTGTTCATCAAACACCAAAACTCAATTAGCCAAATGGCTCGGGGTCCATTTTCCTTACAATCTCCCCCTCTTTGGTGATTGATGACAACACAACCAAAGAAAGCAAATAATACAAGTATTTGAATGAAAATATACAATCTACTTTCTAGGATGCATGTTTGTCCCCCACAAAGTGATATTATGGACTTAAGCCTCCCCCTAACTCCATAATTCACTTACTTCCTATTTTTGGACCAAATAACCAAAACCACTTGAAATATCATTTGGAGATTAAAATTTTAAATTTGTGGTGTTTGGTGTTTGATATGGTTTTCATTGCTTTGGTCCCTAAACTTCTCCCTCTTTGGCATCAACCACCGAAAAGGAAGACATTAAAAGTATGTAGGAAGTAAAAAGCTTGTCCTCAAAAGATTACTCCCCCTAAATGAGTGTTCTCCTTTAGAAAGAATTTTCTCCCCCTTTAGAGACGAAGAAAAGCTCCCCCTGACAGAGATCTTCTACTTAGGAAAAAGCATGTGAAAATTAGAGGTGCAAGACATGATTTGAATAGACTAACTTCCCTTGTGCATAGGTAACAGAATATGAGTTAACCACTTATGCATTTTTAGCAACATTGAAGTATATGATATGAAATATAGTCTAATCAAATATTGGAGAAGACATGTAAATGATACTAGATGTAGTCTCAAAAGATACTGATTGAAATTCAATGGCGAGCTTGAGAGACATGTGAGTTCTTGGAGATTTTGCAGTGGAAGATTGTTGTCTTTCTCCGGGGACCTCATTTTCCTTACAATGAGACTATCACATGAAATAGACTTGAAAAGGTGTTAGTCTCAAAGTGTTAGATTATAGAGTAACCTCCCCCTGAAGGTGTGCATACAAGTTTTGAATACTTGTAGGAGACATGCACTTTGATTTGATATCAAGAGGGGCAAATTATCTATAATCCAAACTTTGGCACATATAAGTTAAATGATACAACTTGTAGAATTCAAAATTTTCAATTGATGTATCATTTACTATGGAGTGATAGAGAAGCTATGTGCTGTGCTTAAATAAACATTTTAAGCCATGTAGGTTTGCTTAAGTATATGAATTTAAAACAAGCAATCCTACCATATGATTTACCTAGTATGCATGATTTTAAACAAAAGTAAATAACAAGTGTAATACTAGGCAAGAAAGGTAAACTAGATACAAAGTAAATAGATACGCATATCTAAAAACAAGAGATACAATAAATCTAGTTACCTTAGTCATGGGTGGGAAATTTGGGTCCAAAATTTTCACTAACCCACTTGGCAATAAACTTGATCCAATATGATGTATCTCATGATATACATCCCAACTTTGCCAAGTCTCCAAATTTCCCGATGACCTTCGTCCACTCACTTCCCTTTCGGGATCCAAACCTTCTTGGTGCTTTTCATGGTTGAAATTATTTCCTTTGGCACCCAGATGTGTTTGGCTCCCTTTCCTTTGTTGGCTTGCTTGTTGGCCTTGATTGTTATCATCTTTCCATTCTTTTTCTTCTTGATCAAATATGGTGTAGCAGTATTTTTGTCCACCTTTTTGATGTAGGTGTTGGAGATTTTGCTTGATGGCTTTTGCTTGAGCTTTTGCCTATGCTTATCCCCGGTCATCGCCTTGCATTGGAAAGACTTATGGCCTTCCATATGGCATAGCCTACAAATCATAGTTTCTCCCCCCATAGGCTTGTTCACTCCCGTAGTGGTGTTATCCTGTGGAGGTCGGATTTGTTTGGCTTTGCCTTTCTTGTCATACAAAGCCTTGTCAAGGCGAGCCACTTCTTACTTTAATTATTCATTTTCCTTTGCAACCTCATCCGAACATGTCTCTACAACAGTATTCTCAACAAAGACTTGATTGCAGGGGTTAGAATCATCAATTAAATCAAAGCAGGAAGTAGAAGAATCTTTCTTAATTATTTCAGGTATTTGAACTAAAGATGGTGCTGGAGTGCTACCAATGTTTTTTAGCTTAGTAGTTAGCTCATTATTGTGTATGCTAAGAATTTCCATTTTCTCTAGCAAGTTTTCGATAGCTTCTTGGGAGCTAGCTAACTTAGTCTTAAGTTTTTCATTCTTTTTAATAAGGCCATCATTGGTAGCAGTGGATGAAGCACTAGACTCTAATAGCTCAATTTTAGTTGATAGCTCACTATTTAAGTTTGCAAAAGTTTCAAATTTTTCTAGCAAACCTTTGTAATCATTTTGGGAGCTAATCAACTTATTTTTCAAGGTTTTAAGTTGAGCTTTTTGCTTAGTGCAAACATCTTGAAAAAATTCAACGGCTTCTGCAAGCTCATCTATGGAGGGCTTTCCCTCACCTTCATCATCACTACTACTTTCATTACTAGAGGATGGAATGCTGTTGTTACCTCTTGCGGTAAGGCATTTGTGTGATGACCGTGATGAGGATCGGTGGCTGCGCGTCCTTGGTGGTTCTTCTTCGCTTGAAGAATCATCCCAAGTTTTGACACTTGTTAGCGCCTTGCCTTTGCTCCTCTCCTTTTTGGGTTCGGTCATAGTTGGACAGCTGTCCCTGAAGTAGCCCTTTTCCCTGCATGCGAAGCATCCTCTCTTTCTTTGCTTTTTCCTGTCAATGTTAAAGAGAAGATCCTCTACTTGCAGAGGTACACCCATTAGATTAATCTTGCGGATCATCCTCATTACCTTTCTGACGCATCAGATTGTTTTTTCGTCCTCGGAGGATGATGTGCATGGTTGATTATCTTCATCATCATCACTTTCTTCTTATTCCTCTTCTTCACTTGAGGAACTTGGAGTGGGAGCCTTCTTTTTGCCCTTCCTTTCATCACATGCAAAAGCATATGGCTTTGAGGATGTTGGCTCCTCTCCCCGTCACATTTTTCGCGACATCTCAAAAGCCGCGATTTTCCCAATCACAATGGTCAGGGTCATATTGCTCAAGTCCTCCATGTTGTGAAGGATAGTGATGATACTCCCATATCTTTGTTGTGGTAGTAGGGAGATAATCTTCCTCACAATGTCCGCATCACGTAGCTTATTAATGCCAATAGAATTGAGCTCATTGATAATTAGATTCAAACGAGAATACATGTATCTAACAAGCTCATCATCTTTCATAGCAAAAGAATTATACTCATTTAAGACTAGGCAATGTTTTTGCTCACTGACATTGGATGTACCGTCATGGAGCTCATGCAATTTTAGCCAAATCTCATTAGCAGTTTTCAATATAAATACTTGATTAAAAATATCCATGCTAAGAGATTCATACAAGCAATTTTTGGCTCTAGCATTTAAGTGAATTTCTTTTTCCTCACTCGTGGTGGGTTTCTCGGGATTCTTGAGGGGTTTCATCCCGTCACTAGTGACCCTCCAAACACCTAGATCAATGACCTCTAGGTAGCAAGCCATTCTAGCACTATCATATGGGAAGTTAGTGCCATCGAAGTGTGGTGGCCTATGGGTATCCATCCCTTCCTCTAAAAAGTGTCGGCTCTTTTAGCGGTGAAGCTAAAGCGTTTCAAATGAGCCAAACCAGGCTTCGATACCACTTGTAGGAAACGGGTGACGCCTAAGAGGGGGGGTGAATTAGGACTTCTAAAACTTTTACTAAACTAGGCCACAATTAAATCCCTAGAGCAAAACCTATGCAAATAATCAAACTAGAGAGTGCAATCTAGGTTTTGTCTAAGTGTTGCTATCTCTACCGCAATGGCTAAGTTTCAATCTACACTAGATAAGTATGAATACAAGATTGAAACTTATATGCTTAATATAAATGCGGAAACTTAAAGAGCAAAGTAGAGAAGCAAACTCTCGTGGATGACGCTAGTATTTTTACTGAGGTATCCGGAACTACGCAAGGTCCCGACTAATCCTCGTTGGTGCCCCTACGCAAAGGGAAGCCCACGCGAGGGCCAAGCACCACGGTCGAGTAACTCCGTAGAGAGCCGCGGGCCTTCTCCACACGCAATTGGTGCTCCGCTTCCGGCTCTTTTCGGTGCTCCCCGCCGTCTCCACTATCGAGCTTCCGGCCGAAACGCCGCGGGCCTCATTCCCTCCGATACATGGTGGCGGCCGTGACACAAACGCGGTTGTCACGGTCTCGCAAGACTCTCGCCCCACTCAGTACAATTACAACGGCTCGAGCAAGAGCCGAGGGGTTGTGTGATTTTTCTAAACTCACTCAACTAACTAGGATTCACCTAGAGCAAGCGCTAAAGCGGTCTAACTAACCTAAGCACTTTGCAAAGCACCTACGCTAATCACCGAGTGATTCTATTAAGCACTTGGGTGTTTGAGCCCTTGGAAATGTGCATTATATGCCTTGGTATGTTGCTTAGGCTCCCACACCTTGAAATGGCCGGTTAGGGGTGTATTTATAGCCCCCAACACAAATACAGCCAGTTGGAGAAAAGTTGTAGTTCTTTGCGGCACACCGGACAGTCCGGTGGTGCACCGGACAGCGCACTGTAGCCTGTCCGGTGCGCCTAGCCGTTGCTCTGTCAGAGCAGGTGACCTTTGGCACCGCAGGCTTTTCACACCGGACAGTCTAGTGCTCACACCGGACAGTCCGGTGGTCTTCTCTCCCGGTGCCACCTGGAACTAGCCGTTGGGCTGCAGTTCCCTGGTGCACCGGACAGTCCGGCGTGTGGGCACCGAACAGTCCAGTGTGCCACCGGACAGTCCGGTGCTCCACGCACAGACAGTCTGCAGACACACTTCGACTTTTCTTGGATCTCTTTAATGTCTTCTTTTGAGGTGTTGCTTTCCTCAATTCCTTAGTCCAAGTAGATCTTGCATCCTGTGAACTACAAACATAAACACTAGAAAACTTATTAGTTCACGGATTGTGTTGTTCATCAAACACCAAAACTCAATTAGCCAAATGGCCCAGGGTCCATTTTCCTTACACGGGGGCTCAAGTTGGATCATTGATAGCGGGTGCACAAACCACATGACTGGGGAGAAAAGGATGTTCTCCTCCTATGAGAAAAACCAAGATCCCCAAAGAGCTATCACATTCGGGGATGGAAATCAAGGTTTGGTTAAAGGACTTGGTAAAATTGCTATATCACTTGACCATTCTATTTCCAATGTTTTTCTTGTAGAATCTTTAGATTACAACTTGCTTTCTGTTTCTCAATTGTGTAAAATGGGCTACAATTGTCTTTTTACGGATATAGGTGTTACTGTCTTTAGAAGAATTAATGATTCAGAAGCATTTAAGGGAGTGTTAGAGCGTCAGCTATACTTAATTGATTTTAATAGAGCTGAACTTGACACTTGCTTAATTGCTAAGACTAATATGGGCTGGCTCTGGCATCGCCGACTAGCTCACGTTGGGATGAAGAATCTTCATAAGCTTCTAAAGGGAGAGCACATTTTGGGACTAACAAATGTTCATTTTGAGAAAGACAGGGTTTGTAGCGCATGTCAAGCAGGGAAGCAAGTTGGTGTTCATCATCCATACAAGAACATCATAACGACTGACAGGCCACTGGAGCTACTCCACATGGATCTATTCGGCCCGATCGCTTACATAAGCATCGGCGGAAGTAAGTACTGTCTAGTTATTGTGGATGATTATTCTCGCTTCACTTGGGTGTTCTTTTTGCAGGAAAAATCACAAACCCAAGAGACCTTAAAGGGATTCTTGAGACGAGCTCAAAATGAGTTCGGATTAAGGATCAAGAAGATAAGAAGCAACAATGGAACGGAGTTCAAGAACTCTCAAATTGAAGGCTTTCTTGAAGATGAGGGCATCAAGCATGAGTTCTCTTATCCCTACATGCCACAACAAAATGGCGTAGTGGAGAGGAAGAATAGAACTCTACTTGACATGGCGAGGACCATGCTTGATGAGTACAAGACTTCGGACTGGTTTTGGGCGGAAGCAATCAACATCGCTTGCTACGCCATCAACCGTCTCTACCTTCACCGAATCCTCAAGAAAACATCATATGAACTCCTCACCAGTAAAAAGCCCAATGTTTCATATTTTAGAGTCTTTGGTAGCAAATGCTTTATTCTTGTTAAAAGAGGTAGAAAATCTAAATTTGCTCCTAAGGCTGTAGAAGGCTTTTTACTTGGTTATGATTCAAACACAAGAGCATATAGAGTCTTTAACAAGTCCACTGGACTAGTTGAAGTTTCTTGTGACATTGTGTTTGATGAGACTAACGGCTCTCAAGTAGAGAAAGTTGATCTTGATGAACTAGATGATGAAGAGGCTCTGTGCATCGCACTAAGGAACATGTCCATTGGGGATGTGTGTCCTAAGGAATCCGAAGAGCCTCCACAAGCACAAGATCAACCATCATCTTCCACACATGCATCTCCACCAACTCAAGAGGAGGATCAAGCTCAAGATGATGAGAATGAGGCTCAAGAAGATGAGCCACCTCAAGAGGAGGGCAATGATCAAGGGGGAGATGCCAATGATCAAGACAAGGAAGATGATGAGGATCCAAGACCTCCACACCCAAGAGTCCACCAAGCGATTCAAAGAGATCACCCCGTGAACACCATCCTCGGCGATATTCATAAGGGGGTAACCACTCGATCTTGAGTCGCTCATTTTTTTGAACATTACTCTTTTGTCTCCTCTATTAAGCCATACAGGGTAGAGGATGCACTTAAAGATTCGGATTGGGTGCTGACGATGCAAGAGGAGCTCAACAACTTCACGAGGAATGAGGTATGGCATTTAGTTCCACGTCCTAACCAAAATGTTGTAGGAACCAAGTGGGTCTTCCGCAACAAGCAAGATGAGCATGGTGTGGTGATAAGGAACAAAGCATGACTTGTGGCCAAGGGCTATTCACAAGTCGAAGGTTTGGATTTTGGTGAAACTTATGCACCCGTAGCTAGGCTTGAGTCAATTCATAAATTACTTGCCTATGCTACTTACCATGGCTTCAAGCTTTATCAAATGGATGTGAAGAGTGCCTTCCTCAATGGACCAATCAAGGAAGAGGTCTATGTTGAGCAACCTCCCGGCTTTGAAGATAGTGAGTACCCTAACCATGTCTATAAACTCTCTAAGGCTCTTTATGGGCTCAAGCAAGCCCCAAGAGCATGGTATGAATGCCTAAGAGATTTTCTTATAGCTAATGGCTTCAAAGTCGGAAAAGCCGATCCTACTCTCTTTACTAAAACTATTGCAAATGATTTGTTTGTGTGCCAAATTTATGTTGATGATATTATATTTGGGTCTACTAACAAATCTACATGTGAAGAGTTTAGTAGGATCGTGGTACAAAAATTCGAGATGTCTATGATGGGGAGTTGAAGTATTTCTTAGGATTTCAAGTCAAGCAACTCCAAGAGGGCACCTTCATTAGCCAAACAACGTACATTCAAGACATTCTTACCAAGTTTGGGATGAAGGATGCCAAACCTATCAAGACACCCATGGGAACCAATGGGCATCTCAACCTCGACACGGGAGGTAAATCCGTAGATCAAAAGGTACACCGATCGATGATAGGATCTCTACTTTATTTATGTGCATCTCGACCAGATATTATGCTTTCCGTTTGCATGTGCGCAAGATTCCAAGCCGATCCTAAGGAAGTTCACCTTAGGGCCGTGAAACGATTCTTGAGATATTTAGTTCATACTCCTATGTTTGGCCTTTGCTACCCCAGGGGATCCACATTTGATTTAATAGGATATTCAGATGCTGATTGGGCAGGGTGTAAGATTGATAGAAAGAGCAATCAGGGACTTGCTAGTTCTTGGGAAGATCTCTAGTGTCTTGGGCTTCTAAGAAACAAAATTCTGTAGCTCTTTCTACCACCGAAGCCGAGTATATTGCCACAGGTCATTGTTGCGTGCAATTACTTTGGATGAGGCAAACCCTTAGGGACTATGGCTACAAATTTAGCAAAGTCCCTCTCCTATGTGATAATGAGAGTGCAATCCGCATGGCAGATAATCCCGTTGAGCACAGCCGCACTAAGCACATAGCCATTCGGTATCACTTTTTGAGGGATCATCAACAAAGGGGGGATATCGAGATTGCATATGTTAGCACCAAAGAACAATTAGCCGATATCTTTACCAAGCCATTAGATGAGAAAACCTTTACCAAACTTAGGCATGAGCTAAACATTCTTGATTCTAGAAATTTTGATTGATATTTTGCACACATAGCTCATTTATATACCTTTGATCATATCTCTTTCATGTGCTATGACTAATGTGTTTTCAAGCGTATTTCATGCTAAGTCATAGATTGAAACGGAAATGGAGTCTTCGGCGAAGATAAGGCTTCCACTCCACTCCATCGAATTACTCATCCTTCACCGTCACTCCGCACCGCTCTCCAATTTGGTATAATCTTCACTCATATTTATTTGTTTGCCATTGGGGAGAAAGTAAAAGGGCTTATATTTCACTCAAATATCGGTTTTTGGCGATTAATGCCAAAGGGGGAGAAAGTATTAGCCCAAAGCAAAAGGACCACACCACCAACGAGAATTTTAAAAATGAAGTTTTCAAATTGGTATTTAAAAATGAAGTTTTCAAATTGGTACCTTATTGTGTTTTCAAAAGGGTATTATCTTTAAAAATTTGTAAAACCCTCTTGAACACTAAGAGGAGGATTTTATTTAGGGGGAGTTTTGTTTAAGTCAAAGGAAAAGCATTTGAAACAGGGGAGAAAATTGTCAAATCTTAAAAATGCTTCTTTCAATCTTACTCTTATACCTTTGATCATTTACAAAATGGATTTTGAATAGAATTTACCAAAGAATTTACAAAAACAAAACTCGTGGTGCAAATGTGGTCCAAAATTTTAATAAGAAGAAAACAATCCATGCATATCTAGTAGAAATAATTTTATTGGTTTCACTCCAAGCAACCTTTGCACTTACATTATGCAAACTAGTTCAATTCTGCACTTATATATTTGCTTTGGTTTGTGTTGGCATCAATCACCAAAAAGGGAGAGATTGAAAGGGAAATAGGCTCACACCTTTTCCTAAATGATTTTGGTGGTTAAATTGCCCAACACAAATAATTGGACTAACTAGTTTGCTCTAGATTATAAGTTCTACAGGTGCCAAAGGTTCAACACAAACCAATAAAAAGTCCAAGAAAGGGTTCAAATACGAAGGAGCAAATCCAACCGAAGGCTGCCCTGGTCTGGCACACCGGACAGTCCGGTGCACCAGGGAGATCAACTCCAAACTTGCCACCCTCGAGAATTTGGGAAGCCACTCCGCTATAATTCACTGGACTGTCCGGTGTAGCACCGGACTGTCCGGTGTGCCAAGCAGAGCAACGGTCGCCAGTGCAACGGTCGAGTTCAACGGTCGGCTGACAACGCTACAGTGTGCGGCCTGCGCGCGCAAAAGTCAGAGCAGGCGCAGGTGGCGCACCGGACAGTGAACAGGACCTGTCTGGTACACCACCGGACTGTCCGGTGGCCCCACAAGTCAGAGCTCCAACGGTCGAACCCTAACGGTTGGGTGATGTGGATGGCGCACCGGACTATCCGGTGCGCCATACGACAGCAGCCTTTCCCCAATGGCCACTTCGGTGGTTGGAGCTATAAATACCCCCAACCACCAAAACTTCAAGGCATCCAAGTTTTCAGCCATTGCATTCAATACAAGAGCTCTAGACTTCACTCCAAGACACAAACAAGAGATCAAATCCTCTCCCAAGTCCAAAGATCATTCTAATCAAATAGTGACTAGTGAGAGAGAGATATTTGTGTTCATTTGAGTTCTTGCGCTTGGATCGTTTTTCTTCTTCCTTCTTTGTTGTTCCAAAGACACTTGTAATCAACGCAAGAGACACCAAGTTGTGGTGGTCCTTGTAAGGGGTCTAAGTGACCCATTGATTGAGAAGAGAAGCTCACTCGGTCTAGTGACCGTTTGAGAGAGGGAAAGGGTTGAAAGAGACCTGGTCTTTGTGACCACCTCAATGGGGACTAGGCCTTCAAGGACCGAACCTTGGTAAAATAAATCACCGTGTCACTTTCGCTATTTGCTTGTGATTTGTTTTTGCCCTCTCTTTCGAACTCGGTTTTATTTCTAACGCTAACCTCGGCTTGTAGTTGTGCTTAAGTTTATAATTTTCAGATTCCACCTATTTACCCCCCCCCTCTAGGCGACTTTCAGCGTCCCCGCTCCTCGCCACGCCATGGGAATATCTTAGTTATAGATGGCTAAATGGGCCGTTCCTGACGGGCCGGCCCGAAGCACGTCCCGTTAAATAGTGCTGGACCAGGCCTGGTACGAGAGTCGTGTCGTGCTTGGGCCGCTGACTCGGCCCGCAGTGCCGGTCCGGCCCGGCATGATTATATATTTTTTATTTTATAAAACATAGTATATATATATATTTAGATTTTATATTTGTTATTTATAACAAATGCACTAGAGTTATACTGGTTAGTCTCCTTTATTTAGCGTTTTTAGCCTTGTAGAGGGAGGTTGTGGGTTCATTTTGCTATTTTTCTGATTTAATGGGACAACCTGGCCAAGTTAACGGCCTGGCTCGGCACGACTACCAGGCCGGCGTGCCGTGCCTGGGCCACGCCTACGGCACGCGGGCCGGTCGGGCACAACCCGATTATCCATCGGGCCTAACGGGCCCGTGCCGGGCCGGACCGGGCCGCCCGTTTGGGCATCTATAATCTTAGTAAGAGGTCACAGGGCTGAGAGAAGCCACCGCTGGACAAGGTCTGGACGACGGAGAAGCCTGCAAAGGAGCCAACACCGATCGCTAATTAGATCCCGGCACTGGAGAAGCTGGAGAAGATGATGACACCACGCGGTCGCAGCTGCTCCGTCGTCGTGTCGCATCATTCGTCTCTAGCCTCCACGACTCACTGGCGCCATGCAGGACCACCACGCTCCGCCTCGCCCGCCTAGAACCGTCGACATCGAGCCCTTCATCTGTTCCGCTTCCTTGCCGCCCAACACTGCCGAGCTCCACCTCGACTCCATGTCCCGACATCTACGAGGCCGAGCAACTGGCACCGTCGAGCGCCTGAGCTTCGTCTCGCCCCTATCATTCCTATCTAGATTGTAGACTCTTCTGTCCTAATAATCTAAAAATGACATTTTTACTAATTAAAATATTCTTTGCTTCTCTGGCTAACAACGGGTTTAGCCGTGGCAACAAATACTGAACTCTTCAACATTGTGGTCTAGGCAATATATATGTCAAACAAGATAAATCCTATATGTTGGTGCCTTTTTGGGGCGCCAATCACTGCGCGAGAACCGGCGGCGGTGCTCTCTACAGAGGCGCGGACGGTCCGCGGCTAGGGGCCGGACGGTCCGCGACCTGGCGCAGGGCTAGGGTTCCCTGCGTGACGGCCGGACGGTCCACGCGTGTGCAGGGGCGACGAAGATCACCGGCGGCGCCTGGATCTCGCTCTCGGGAGGGACCCCGTCTAGGAGGAGGGATCCTAGGTGTTGTCTAGGCTCGGTAGGCCGACCTAGACTCCTCTAATCGACGTAGAGTCGAAGAGAAGTGAAGAATTTGGGGATTGGAATACTAAACTAGGGCTAAACTAGAGCTACACCTAATGCATAAGATAAAAACGAGAAATAGACTTGATTTGATCGATTGTTGGGGGGTTCAATTGGTCGTAGCCCTTTATTTATATAAAGGGGGAGGTCTGGATCCGCTTCAAACTGTTTCCCGAGTTAATCTCACGGTTTTAGGTAACAAATCCTGCGAGAAACTAGGAACCCTAACTGTCTCTGCGCACGCGCGGACCGTCCGCACCACCACCGCGGACAGTCCAGACCGCGGACCGTGCGACCTTAGGGCCAAACCGTCCGTGAGGCCCTTTTTGGTTTCCAACATATGTCCCCCTGCCTTTTGGTGAAGGTTGAAGAACCAAAATCATATGAACTAAACCTGATGTAAGTCACCAGCTTTTCAAAATGGAGATCATGCAAAAAAGCACCAATGTATAAAGGCCATTTCGGATTGTATCTTCCTCGGCCATGACCATTTGATCAATGGATCAAAAGGAATATAATGGAGGTGCCCCCCAGTCTGGATAGACAAAGGGACTATACATGCCATGGATTCATCGTCGTACCATTCCATATTTGAACAGGATAATATACCAACGATGAATAAACGGGTGGAAAGTACCCTAGTCTCATAGGATGAACAGGCGGTGCTTGTTGTGTCGCCTTTTAGGCCATTTTGTTTGGCCGTTTTGTTTTAGCAGGTAACCGGGGTTTCTTCGTTGACCGGTCATATGGAACAGTCTTCTTGCTAGCATTTCTGGCTAGCAATTGATCGAAAGTAGGGTCGGCTTTTGCTAGCCGACCATGTGTGTCATGTTGGCTTTGCCCCCACGTCTCTTTCCTTGCTTTGTGTGGACGCTGACGCCTCTGGCCATGGGCGGACTATCTGGCTAAGCCAGCCAGACCGTCTTTATGAGCACCGGACTACCCGCACGTAGGTGCCGGACCATCCGCGATGCTCAGGTCAGGATGTCATGCTCGGCTCCTTAATTGTGTCTGCCCTCGGCGCTTCTAGATTTGTTAGTCTTATTGTCCAGAGCTTTTTGAGCAACCTGCTTCTGCGATATATTTGACGTGTGAGGATCGTCAATGATGATGTATTTGCTTTTGCTTTTATCAGCCATTTTGGGCTGAACTAAAACCTTTTCGCATGTGACATCTATTGTATTAACAGGAAATGGTTGTGTGTCCACTTGCATTTCCTGAAAAGCCAACCGATTGTACTTGTCGACGAAAAACATTGCAATCATTGGTGGCATGAGAAAAAGAATTATGCCACTTATAATAAGCACGTTTCTTTAATTCATCTATAGGAGGGATAGTATGAGTCAATTTAATGTTGCCATTTTTAAGTAGCTCATCAAATATCTTATCACATTTGGCAACATTAAAGGTAAATTTAATCTCTTCTTACCGATTCTTTTGAACCGGCTGTAAGGGAGAGAATATGCTGAAGATTTGGCCTTTGTTGGCCAAATAAACTCAGCGGTATATACATCTGTGGATTCCTCATCTGAACTTTCATGCTCTATTAGATGTATAGTACGGGCGACCAATTTTGATGTCTCTTTAAATCAGCTTTCACAGGCTAAAGCCCCCTGATGTAGCTAGGCTATCGAAAAGAACTGAGTCCCATCTAATTTGTCCCTTAAGTAGGATAGCAATCCATTAAAAGCTAACTCTGCTAGCTCTTTGTCTGCGACATGGATCCTAAAACATCGGTTTCTAGTGTCCCGAAACCTTCGGATATAATCATTAACCGATTCTTCGCGTCCTTGGCGGACCAAAGCTAAGTCAGCTAGCCCTAATTCATATTCCCCAGCAAAGAAATGTTCATGAATTTTTTTTCTAACTCATTCCAGGAATTAATGGAATTAGGAGGCAGGGCGGCGTACCATGCAAAAGCGGTACCAGTAAGGGATAAAGAAAATAACCGAACACGAAATGCTTCTCCATCGGCCAATTCGCCTAGGTGTGCTAGGAACTGGCCTATGTGTGCGTATGTGCTTCTCCCATTCTCACCAGAAAACTTAGAAAATTCTGGTATCCTTGCCCCTTGTGGATATGGGACAGCGTCAAACCGGTGATTATACGGCTTTTGGTATGATTGCCCCACTCTGGCTACACTAACTCCAAACTTATCTCGAAATAGTTCAGCCATCTCTTCCCTAATTTTTTTCCATTGCACCCGGCAGCAGACCACCGGATCCTGGGCTGTGGGGCTCATTTGGTCGGGCATTAGAATATCGACCTTCTTGCCATGACCGATCGATAGTGTTGATCAGTCTGTGATTGTATGGGGCGTTATGGTTTAAATATGTAGAGGGCGAAACATACTGCTGCTATGGTGTGTAATAATTTGGTGCATGGTGTGCAACAGCAGGTTCTGCATATGCGTATCCGGTTTGTCCGGTGGTAAATCTGAACTGACCGGTTGCGTTCGCCATTATCGGGACGCCACATGGTAGTCCTGGTGCGGGCTCGGACTATTCGATAGGGAAAGCCGGACGGTCCGCGTAAGGGATAGACGGTCTGGGTAGAAGCTCGGACGGTCCGACTGCGTCTAGGGTCGCCGATCTGCTAATCAGGGACGGCGGTGGTCCTAGGGCGGCCCCGGACCGTCCGGTAGAGCAAGCCGAACGGTCCGCGTATGGCCGGACGGTCCTGGGCAGAGGTTCGAAGGGTCCGACCGCGTTCAGGGGCGCCGATCTACCAAGCAGGGACGGTGGTAGTTGTATTTGCCCTGAATGTGAGTTCATCGGCATACCATATAAAGGTTGGGGCTGCAAATCCCCATTTGTTGCTGATGCATCAGACATAAATACCCTATTACTAGTTTCATATGATGGAAAACTAGGAGCAACAGACTTTTCCAACGTACGTGTTAATTTTCTAATTGACTCTTCTAACCCTACAATTTGTTGTTTCATTTGATCCTGCCAATGATCCACATAATATTTAATAGATTGAATATCGTCGGGTTTACTTACGTTGGGGACTTGAAGCGAAGATAGAAGAGATGCGACGTCGGACTCTCCATATTTGATAACCTTTTGGTGGCGATCCACCATGTATTGTGATAAGAATTTCTCCTTCGCTTGACGCATATAGTCCTCGTATTGTTGTTGCTCATTGGCCGTCAGATTTTCAACAACTGTCTTCAGGATATTATCTGGGAGATATCGGTGTGATCTTTAGAATCGGCCATTTGAGGGCCTGATTTTTAGTAGATCTAGACACTAGATTCCTCAGCGGAGTCGCTAAAAGTGTGTTGGTGCCTTTTTGGGGCGCCAATCACTGCGCGAGAACCGGCGACGGTGCTCTCTGCAGAGGCGCGGACGGTCCGCGACCTGGCGCAGGGCTAGGGTTCCCTGCCTGACGGCCGGACGGTCCGCGCCTATAGGTCGGACAGCCCGCGCATGCGCAGGGGCAGCGAAGATCGCCGGCGGCGCCTAGATCTCGCTCTCAGGAGGGACCTCGTCGGGGAGGAGGG
This sequence comes from Zea luxurians, assembly GCA_029449295.1. NCBI lineage: Eukaryota > Viridiplantae > Streptophyta > Magnoliopsida > Poales > Poaceae > Zea > Zea luxurians. The sequence continues at coordinate 11,844,418 of JAOPSE010000025.1, read as the reverse complement.
ATCCTAGGTGTTGTCTAGGCTCGGCAGGACGACCTAGACTCCTCTAATTGACGTAGAGTCAAATAGAAGCGGAGAATTTGGGGATTGAAATACTAAACTAGGGCTAAACTAGAGCTACTCCTAATGCATAAGATAAAAACGAGAAATTTACTTGATTTAATCGATTGTTGGGGTGTTCAATCGGTCGTAGCTCTTCATTTATATAAAGGGGAGGTCTGGATCCGCTTTAAACTGTTTTCTAAGTTAATCCCGCGGTTTTAGGTAACAAATCCCGCGAGAAACTAGGAACCCTAACTGTCTCTGCACACGCGCGGACTGTCCACGCCACCACCGCTGACAGTCCGGCCTCAGGGCCGGACCGTCCGCGAGGCCCTTTTTGGTTTCCAACACTATATAATAGCATCATGTTCCATCATCATATCAAACTAACAGTTTTGTTTTTTTATACCCAGTTGACCAAATGACTCTTGAAAAGACAAAAGAGGAGCAGCATTTGCCACTTCTTGGCTTACAAAGGCACTCTGACCTGCATCCATATATGCCGAGCATAAAAGTGTATTGCGTGTTTTGATAGTAAGGTTCCTGATTAGCATCATGCACTTCTACGTGTTGGTTTCCTAAACAAAGCACATGATCAAGTAAATAGGTGATATGCTACTTTCTTATTCTTACATGCATCTGTGTTTCATGGTTTCTTCAATCTTCTTTCTTTCTCATTTTTTATTTGTTCTTAGTGAAGTTATGTCCAAAATTGACAAAAGGAATAGCTCATACACACTTGATAGGACGGTATCTTCTTTTTATTAGCATTTTTTAATCTATTCTAGCGTTTGTAACTTTCCAAATCTGCCTACTGTTGCGTAAATTATAAATGTTGCAGGTCGTCACACGCGCGCGGGCGCGCTAGCTACCAGTGGACATATAAGGACCACAGAACCCACAGGAGTTCAGAACATTCGATGAATTTCATGACAAGTTAGACATTTAATTAAAAAAACTCATTTTACTAGCTTATTCTGACAAGTTCGACTTTTTACAATCCTCAAGGGGGGCAAAGGGCAACAGAGCTAAACAGACTCCGACTTGGTGTACATCCTAACGGCAACAGCCAAGGCCAGGATTGCCAGGGGAACTAAAAACTGGACGATCTTGATGACAAACTCGGGGGGCACATACTTGGTCCTGGAAGGGATTGTCGACGCGTCGATTTCACCCACCAGGTACTCGTTCATCATCACGCGGGCAGTGTTGCTGTGCCCGACGTCCTCGAAATCGTCGGTCGCATCCTTGCCTGTGTAAGGTTGAAACGGATTGGGTTGTGTGTTATTTACAGCATGTCGTCGTTGGCAACCATAGCTGAGGAGGAAATACAAGAAGGCATACCAGTTGAGGACAGCAGAACATCGTTGCCTCCTGGGTGGTCTTCCAGAAACTTGGTCACATCGTACACCTATATTCCTCAGCAAAACATTTGCGCTGGTGAGGTTCTTTATGGAGAAAAAGGACAACAGTGCTGATCATTATTAGACCAAAGTAGCAAATGAAAGAATTGTAATGCCTCCAGCAAAATGGGGCCACCACAATAAAAACAGGTGATCGAATATTATCAGCATGTCGTTGTCAGATCATGTTACGTGGATATGCAACCTTCAGGTTTGAAAGGAATGCAAAACAGAAAACGGTTTCAAAGGAAGGCAGAACAGAAAATGAAGGATAAGAAGACACGAGTTTCACCAAGGTTAATTATCTAGCATGTCTAATCTTACCTAAAGACTAAAAAAACATCAATCATTGTGAAAAGGCACTAGAAAACATCTATATGTTATATGTGATAGGGTCGGCAAACGAGGTAAGAAACTTCCAAAAACTTTTATACTCCATCAGTTTACATGCTTATCAGCGTGAAGGTAAAAAAAGAATGTGGACTTGTTATTAGAAGATGATGTTTAAGAGCTTGCTTTCCCTAGCAGAACAAAGATATGGCACTTGCTGAGCTTAAACAAATCTACTACTGTCTGAGCTTGTGGAGGGGGACCAAAGAACACGGCATTGTTTGGATAATCTCGTATTTACCTAAATCTATATTTGATGTGGACTAGGGTGTAATTTAAACTATGTTATACCTCAATTCAGCTCAATACATGTGGATTAAGATGAATACGAGAGTATCCAGACAAGACAGAGTAAAGAGAAGCCAGTGCCAGTCAAACATGTGTCACGGTTAGGCAAAGTTATCGACAGGTCAGCAACCCGACTTATAGCAGAACTATGGACAATTTGATGTTGATAGCATTGCTGGCTTCTGAATTGTTAGGGGCGCAAAACATCTGGAACGGTTTAGAACGCGTTTTCTATCGAGGAGTTGTTACGGGTGTTCCAATGGCCACTATCAAGGTTTAGTATGGCACTTTTTACAAAGAGATGAGATGACGAGGATAAACCATGGCTCTGAACCGACCCCGCCCAGAGAGCAGAGGCCAGCGCTAGCGCGAGAGTCTATGCGGGGAAAGCAAGCACCGGACCACGGACCAACCAATCGCGACGCCGACGCGCTTCGCGGTATATGCGGGCTAGGAGGCGCCAGAATCTAAGCCTAGCTACAACAAGGCATCGTAAAGCGTTCTGTACTCTAAATTTAGAGTTCAGATAGGTCCTCTAGACGTCTAGCAAGAAACTCTAAATAACACTCTAAATTATAGAGGACGCTGCACGCACCCTAAATGTGGAGACTTGCAGACGTCCACTATCCGGGCGAGGGGTCGGGCTCCCGCGGGGGTGAAAAATCCGGGCGCGCTGTTGTCCCGTCGCTGGCGACTTCGATCCATCTCGGCGAGGGGGGCTCGCGGCGCTGATCATCGGCGGAGCCGGCCAAGCTGGGCTCCAAGAGCCCGTGCTCGAGCGGGTCCGGCGGCGGACTGCTCTCGGTGGTTGGAGGCAAGGAGGTGGCCGCCGACGAGACAAAGATCGAAGGCTCGAGTGCAACCGTCGGTGTTCGTCGCCGTCGAACCGCATCCACGGCGCCGACGAAGGAAGGTGCGGAGAAACGCAAGCGCATCTCGTCGCCGCCATCGTCATCGTCTTCCAGTCGGTTGGGTGCTCCAGATCCAAAGAGAAAAAGGTACACATTATAGATCCATTGTGCTTTCTATGATTCTAGTAATTCAAATGCTACAACTCGTCCAGATCTAGGGTTAAGGTTCAGCCAACATACATTCGATGGTTGTACGATTCATTGAGCACTAGGTTTTCTCTTGATAATTGCTGTTGACAGTAACAAAATTTCATTGTGCTACAAGCTTTGTTCTAGGAATCGATGTGTATTCACAAATACATGGCGACTGGTTTTGACACAATGAATCATGAGCACTAGGTTTTGTCTTGATAATTGATGTTGACATTAAGGAAATTTGATTGTGCTAGAAACTATGTTGTTCTAGGAATCGTTGTGTATTCACAATTACTTGGCGAATGGTTTTGACACACTGAATCATGACCACTAGGTTTTCTCTTGATAATTCAATTTGACATTAACAAAATTTGATTGCGATGTGTATTCACAAATACATGGCGACTGGTTTTGCACACTGAATCATGGGCGGTACTGATAACACCAGTTCTTTGGCACAATATTATTGAGTAATCTTCATCATTATTTCAACTGCCTATTGGCAATACTAGTTGCTCCGGAGTTTATTTACCATCAATTTAGCAACTAGGTCACGGTATACATAAAATTTTCACGTACATATATTAACAGAACCATATCTTTTATGTAGACCATGGATTCGGAGAACGCAAAGCTCCGAACAGCACTCGCTCATTTAATCAGAGTAGTGGAGCAGCGTTGTGCCGACATCGTCGATGTCGTCCACGGTGCCTTCCAACCAGTTAGTGGACCAACCCTCAATGAAATGAATCGTGCTTTAGTTCAGATCGAGGACCTCGCCAACGACCTTGATCAGCTTGCACTGGAAAAAGACTGGGAGATGGAGCACATGGCCCCTTCACCAATTGCTGAATCATCAGAAACAGAGGATGAGCTTCTGATTGATTATGATTCAGAGTTGAACACTGACGATATCGTCGGCTACAACGACGGACGTGACTACTCCACCGACGACACCTATCCCTACTAGATTAGCATGCACCTAAGGAAATATGTGTGTGTGTTAGGTTTATGTAAGTCATACTAGTCTTTTGTATGTGAACACAACAGATGTGTGCCACAAGTTCCTGGTTTAGTTGATGCCATGTTTATGTTGTCGACACCTATCCGGACGCGATGTTTAATGTTATCAACTTTGCAATATATCTAGTCTTCAGCACTTGTGACTTTGTTGTGCCTATCCTGTTTAATGTCTCATGGTTTCTATTCATTTCAAATGCTTGCCTCAAATGTAGTACACTTATTCATTTAAATCTGTTGTATTTTTTATGTGAGTACCTTCAATGTACAGCATGGGTACGGACTGGAACCAAGTTATGGCACAATATGGAACTTTCCTATCCGAGGATGATGGCACTCAGTTTCATAACACTGCATTTGCTCCTCCGTCTGAGATACTAGCCCAGGGCTCACCAGCACCACCTCCAGCGAAGAAGGCTCCTGAACGCACAAAGCTAGCAAATTTCACGTCTGAAGAGGATATGAGGGTTTGTCAAGCTTGGTTGGCTCTCAGTTGTGATCCCATTGTCAACACTGGTCAGAAGCGTCAAGGATTTTGGAATCGGATTACAGAGGCATACAACTCTCGCAGAGGATCAATGCTAGAGAGGTCTACAAAATCTCTCATGAGCAGGTGGGATAGTATCAAAACTCAATGTTCAACATTTGCTGGATACATGATGGCTGTGCTTCGACAAAACCCAAGTGGCATGACTGATGCAGATAAGGTACGTGTATGTACTATTATGCATATGTTCTTCATCAATGTACTTAACTACATCCCAGTGGTTCATGAAATGCATTTTTTGTTTTGCAGACATCTCTTGCGGCTACTCGGTTTGCTGCTGTTGAAAAGAAGCCCTTCCATTTCTTACATTGTTTGGTCCATATTGAAGGATCAACCAAAATGGATGGACCAGCACATGGGTAACCAAAATCCTCCACCCAACCCAATTGGTACCCAATCAAATACTATTGACTTAGATGGTGGTGAAGACTCAGGTCCATCAAGCTTTACTTCGAAGAGACCGCTTGGTCGTGATTCAGCCAAGGAAAAGGCAAAGAAGCAAAGATCAGAGAACACATCGTCCACTGATTCGGAGTACCTAACACGGATGGGTGAGCTTTCTTTGGAACAGTTATCTGTGTACAAGTCAGTAGCTTCAACTGAGGAGAAGAAGTTGGAGTTCATGAAAAAACAGGAGAGGCAGAAACTAATATTGGAGAGGAAGAAGCTTAATTTAGAGAAGATGAAGATGGAACGACGAAAGGTGAAGGAGGACACGGAACAGGAGGTTCTCATATTGAGCATGGATTTGACTAAATGTAACCCCCTACTTCGACAGTACTACGAGGCTAAACAATAGGAGATTCTAGCAAGGGTTACTAGAAGCTCGTCGTCAAGCAAGTGAACGTTGATCAAGGCATTGTAGTGGTTGAGGAAGTATTGTTAGTTGTTTTCGAAAACAAGTTTATGTTTCTGCACTTACGCACTTGACAATTTTCTGTTGTGTGATGTTTTCGAGAACAAGTTTCTGTTTCTGCACTTGACAATTTTCTGAATTCGAGAACAAGTTTATGTTTCTACACTTGCGCATTGTAGTGGTTGAGGAACTGTTCTTGCTTAATAATTGTAATACCCGAATTATATATGAATATGGACAGTTAATAATTCTATTAGAATATAGCGTTTTTTATAGTGCTCATTTTTTTATGAATAGAATAATTAATAAATAAAGGTTTCATAGGCATTCCTTTATAAGTAAATATTAAACATTTAATTTTGAATATGGTTAAAGATCTATTCTCTTGAACAAATAATCTTTGAATGGTGTGATTTAATTTGCAGTGAGCTATATGTTTTGGCATCTTTACTTAAAATAATATGAATAATGATAGAAGTAAAATAAAATATACTTTGCATCATGCTTGATTTCTTGTACTGTTGCACTCATATTTGAATTTATAATCTGGATTTGGATTTGAAGTAAGGATTTAAAACAAAAATAAGACAACAGGAAAAGAAAATAAAGAAAGAATGATGAAGCCTCATATCTATGTGAAAACCCATGACCGCTTGGCTCAATAGCCCAAAACGTGGACACAGTTTTTTTTGATATCTTTAATCCCCTAGCCGATTGACCTCACGGTGATATCTCAGATGACTTCATCCCATCAGTCCCTTACGTGTGGGGCACAACAAATTGAGCCGTTCACGTCTCCTAGGCATACCGCATACATGCTCCTTGGTCACCTGCAGGTGGGTCTCGCTCGACAGCCACAGCAACGCTCCAACCATTCTTCCTTCTCTCTGAAGTATGGGTCGGCAAGCTAGGTGCTCCCCCTCCGATGAAATAGCTCATGCACAAACAGAATTCCGAGCATCATGGCGTGGCTAAATCCTCGGAGGTCGTTTGCACTGACATGCATATAACCGGCCCCTGGGACCTCTTCTTCCCCGTGTGGGCACCAGAAAGCGGAGAATCCGCGGTATTCGTTGAATCCGACAGAAATTTCGGAATGCCGTTGGCCTCCAGGGTATTTACAAGAACACAGGCCTCATCCTCGTCCATGCGATTGGATCATTAGCTGCCTAATCATTGACCACCGTGCTAAGCAAAGAAACTGAATGCCGTCGGGAAGAGAGAGAAATCAGTGAAGGGTGGTTGCGCCGCCATGGTCAGCTGCTGGGCCGCGATTATCCTAGGCGCTTGGCAGTGCTCTCTGGGAACTCCTCGCGTCGCGGCTGGTGGGAGTTACGGACATGGACGCCAGAATCGGATGCTCCCGAATCTCGCCATTGGCCCGATACAGGCCTGCAAGATCCATGGCGCACCATCCGACCCGTCTGCTTGGTCGTGTGATTGGTCAGAGAGATGGATGGGAATGCTGTTGCGCGCCGGTGGTTGTCTTCTCCCCGTGATTGTGGTGCGTGTGGCCACGCCAGTCCTGTGATCGCGTTGGAGCTTCTTCAACCACCGTGGAATTGCTGGATGCCTTGCGCGGTGGTCTGGGCGACCGCGGGGAGAAGGTGACGAGCTCTAGGTCTGCGCCTCGCTGTGGATCCAGCGCTTCATCGTCGGTCGGCCTCCTCCATCGGCAGTGAGCACTTTTTCCCTTCTCCAAGCCACGGGTGCCGCTGCTTCCCACTGTTACGGCGGCGTCCAATACGTATAGGATATGTAGGCTGCTACGTAAGGAAGAAGACACAGTCGTGACCCTAGGATCCTGTGGTGATGGTGGTGATTATATCAAACCTATAGCTGCTCAGATTGCTTCATCCGGGTCGTCCACTTTGTTTAGAGCGGATGCGATCTGCGCTCGGTTATTTAAATCGTGACCGTAGATCCTAGATCGGGCGGACCACGCCGCGTACCGCTTCGCGGGCAGCTGGATTTAATCTGGCTCGTTCGCCTCTAATCCAACGAATCCCGTTTGACCATACCCCTTCACCCTAGCAGTCTTTTAAAAGAACCCCTGTGCTTCATAGGAATTAACCCGCCGTACACAGCGTAGGCGCCTGGGTCTTGGAAACATTTACACAGGGACCCCTGCACTTTCTAATATTAGTATGCCCAGTCCAGTAAATAGGAAATCCAAGAAAAGGAATTAGAAATCTATTTTTTTATGACTAGAGTTTGTTTAATTCATATAAAATTCATATGAACTTCAAATTGACCCATTCCAATTTTGATAATTCCATAATATTATTGTTTATAACATAGTACCTCTGTTTTGACATGAAAGCTTCATTAAAATTTAGATCCTCTTTAATCTTGTACAAAACACATAAAATCATTAGAAATTCATAACTTAAAATCTATGACTCCGATTTGATCCGTTCAAGTTCCGTTAGTCTCGTAGCAACGCGTAGATCATTATTATGCAGTATATTCTTATGTTTGGTGTGATGTTAATTTTTGTCTATACCATGTTTGTTTGTATTGCTACGACTAGCAGTGAGGTTTCGAGTCACCTGAAGATCACCTTGGTACCTGGAATCTCAAGTGCCAGGCAAGTTGTGCCCTTGATTCACTTTTGTTACCCAATAATGTTCTTTATAATCATTTACCATGCATAGGTTTAATTTTGATGGGACCCAATAGGTCACCCTAGATTGTTTATCCATTTTACCTTGATTACCCCTGAATCATATGGGTAGTTGTGCTATTGCTTTATATGGTTTTGGGTTAATATTTCATTATATCCATGTTCTAGTTATTTGTTATTCTATTTATGTTCATGCCAAGATCATTATATTATTGTTAATCGGAACATGGAGCTTAACTTGAGAAACACGTGCCACCACAAGGGTTTAATGGGACGCCCTTGGCCAACTAACTAGGAAAGCTAGTGGAAGACTACCTTACTCGAAAGGGGCAAGGGCAGTAGGGGAGTTGCATGCAAGGAGGTTCTCAGGTTGATTTAGCTGCGATGGCGGTCAGACGGGGGATTCTTGCAAGTGCTCTTCCCATAAACTGTAGCGGGTTTTCGGAAGCTAGTGGAACTTTGTAAAGGCCTCGTAGTGGATCCCTAGCCATTCACCTCGGTAGTGTCTAAGGGCCTAGCTAACCCTGGCGACATGGGATACATGACTTGTGGGTAAAGGGTACAACCTCTGCAGAGTGTAAAACTGGTATACTAGCCGAGCTCACGGTCATGAGCGGCTCAGGACTCTCCGATGATTAAATTATGGAACCTAAATTCAATTTTGTCATTTGCATTTGCATGGGATTATTATTAATTTTGTTCTATTATTTTATTATGGTTTGGTATTCACTTACACTCAGTAACTGCTAATAAAATTTTGACCAACCTATAAAAGCAATGCTCAGCTTTAACCTCTATTGTTGATCAGCCTTACACTTAATGAACTCCCACCTTTGGTGAGTTCATGTCACATTATTCCCCACAACTTGTTGAGCAATGATCATGTGTGAGCTCACCCTTGCTGTCTCACACCCCCCCCCCCCACACAGGAGAAGAACAGGTGGTTCAGGAGGAGCCATAAGGCAAGGAGTTTGATCTGATCTAGGTGGCGTTTCTCAGTTGACATTGGCGCCGACGATCCTTAGTTCGTGTTATATTTATCTTTTATTTTGTAAGACTTCCGCTATGTAATAAATACTCTGATTATTGTGACATTTATCTCTATACACTCTGTTATTATATATGTTGTCTTCTTGGCGCATGTATGAGATGCACCTGGCTTTGCTCCTTAAAGCCGGGTGTGACAGAAGTGGTATCAGAGGAAATGTTGACTGTAGGACGAAACCTAGATAGAAATGGACAACCCTTACCTACTTACCTTACTCTGATCCATTCCATATTTACCTTATCTTGATCATGTCTCACCTTTTGCTATTCTACTCTGATTACTCTTACCTTTTCTACTCTGAGACAAGATGGATTTCGTACCTTGGAATCCTACATTTATGAACTTTTAAGAGATAGGAGACCTAAGACAAAATTTAAAAAAAATTATTTTCTCTATTAAGAAATGTTGGTTGATTGTTCTGATGATCAATGCCTGATTTGCTTCTTTGATTGATTGAAATAGTATAGACGACATCTTAGCATGTACCACCATAAGGTAACGAATTAGCTTTAGTAGGTGACACACTAATCTACTTAGCTAATAAATCTCCCGCAGTTACATTTCTCGCAATTACTCGCCTTGTCTACAATTCTTCCTTTCTTACCCTGTATTTCCAACCTAGATGGACTACCCCTATAGTGTTAGAAGAGAGCACTATAGACATGATCCTTGGTATGTCATGGTTGAGAAAGGCAAAGGCAGTATATACACTGTGCTAAGGAAACCGTAGAACTCACCAGTTCCAAAGGACAAAGATTTGAAGTTGAGATTGCAGTAACTACCACCATCAGACTAGCAGCATTCCTAGTAGATAAGAAGTTTGTGGGTGACAACATCCGTGCAGTTAGGGATTTTCCGGATGTCTTTCCAGAGGAGTTATTAGGGATGCCACCAGATAGGGAAGTTGAGTTTGTTATTGATCTCTTACCTGGAACTGTCCCTATATCTAAACAGCCATACATGATGTCCGTAGAAGAGCTAAAGGAACTTAAGAAGCAATTAACGGAATTACAAGAGGATGGATACATTCGTCTGAATTCTTCACCTTGTGGAGCGCTAGTTCTATTTGTGTAGAAGAAAGATGGATCGCAAGGGATGTGTGTGGATTATAGGACCCTTAATGATGTCACTATGGAGAACAAGTGTCCATTACCCTGCATTGAGGATTTATTTAATCGGATGAGAGGTGCAAGGGTATTCTCGAAGATTGAACTCCGACCGGGTTATCACCAAATGAAGATTAGGCCATCGGATATTCCCAAGACGGATTTCTCGACTCGATATGGATTATATGAGTTCATTGTTATGTCATTTGGACTAACTAATGCACCAGCCTATTTTATGGATCTGAAGAGTAAGGTGCATGATCTGGACATATTCGTCGTGGTTTTCATGGATGATATTTTTATTTATTCCAAGAGTGATAGTGATCATGAGGAACATATGTGATTGGTACTACAGAAGCTTTAAGATAATCAACTCTACGCCAAGTATAGTAAATGCGAGCTTTGGATTGGCGAGGTGTCATTCCTTGGACATATCATTTATACTGGAGTGATATTAGTGGATCCTGCTAAAGTCAAGGAGAAAGTGGTGTGGAGCATACCCACTACAGTTACGGAGATTCAGAGTATCTTGGGACTTGCAGGATATTATCGGAGATTTATTGAAGGATTTTCTAAGATTGCTAAGCCTATGATCTCGCTTCTGGAGAAGGGAAGAGGGTTTAAGTGGGATGAGAAGTGTCAAGATAGCTTTGATCAATTAAAGAGGAGGTTGATGTCACCATCAGTGTTGGTTATGCTAGATCTACAGAAAGGATTTGACATTTATTATGATGCATGCAACCAAGGCTTGGGATGTGTGCTCATGCAAGAAGGACATGTGATTGCCTACACGTCTCGCTAGTTGCGAAAACAAGAGTTAAACTACCCCACTCATGACTTAGAGCTGGCAGTCGTTGTGCACACACTTAAGATTTGGAGACATTATATTGTGGGGACTAAGTGTCAAGTATGCATGGATCATAAGAGTTTGAAGTATATATTCATTCAGAAGGATCTCAACCATAGGCAACGCCATTGGTTGGAGCTTATTAAGGATTATGATTTGGAGATTCACCATCACCTGGGCAAGGCAAATTTGGTTGCAGATGCCTTGAGTCGGAAGGAGCATGTTCATTCAGCTATTGTTGCCCAGCTACTCGATGAGATTGTTGAGGATTTCAGAAGACTTAACCTGGGGATAGTTGTTCACACTGAAGGAGTAACTATTGATGTGGAACCTACTTGGAGCAAGAAATCCGCAAAGGACAAATTGGTGATACTAAGATACAAGAGATTAAGGATATGATTACTGAAGGTCAAGGTCCAGAAATTCATGGAAGATGAACAAGGCACTGTATGGTTCAAGGATCGGATATGTGTTCCTGAGATTGAAAGCCTTCGTGAGACTATTTTAAAGGAGGCCCGTGACTCGGATATTCTATTCATCCTGGTAGTACCAAGATGTATCAGGTTTGAAGCGGAAGTATTGATGGTATGGATTAAAGAGAGATGTGGCTGCACATGTGGCTATGTGCGATGTGTGTCAAAGAGTTAGGGCTGAACACGAGAGACCAGCTAGACTACTGCACCCACTTAAGATACCCGAGTGGAAGTGGGAAGAGATTGGTATGGACTTCATTACTAGATTGCCTCGCACCTCGAAAGGATATGATTCTATATGGGTTATTATGGATAGACTGGCCAAAGTGGCTCATTTCATTCCGGTCAAGACTACTTATAAGTGATCTCAATTGGCAGAGTTATACATGGCTCGGATTATGTCATTACACGGTGTACCAAAGAAGATCATTTTGGATAGAGGATCGCAGTTTACCCCTAGATTTTGGAAAAGTTTTCATGAGAATACGGATGCGAAGTTGAATTTTAGTTCGGCCTACCTCATATTGATGGACAGACTGAAAGGACTAACCAAGTATTGGAGGACGTGTTAAGAGCTTGTGCCCTTTAGCATGATAGTAGTTGGAACAAGAGTCTACCTTATACTGAGTTCTCATATAATGATAGTTACCAGGCTAGTCTGAAGATGTCACTATTCGAGACTATATATGGCAGGAAGTGCAGTACTCCTCTATATTGGGATCAGACTAGAGGAAGACATTTCTTTGGACCTAAACTTATTCAAGAGGCAGAAGAACAAGTCTGTATCATTCGAGAGAATTTGAGGGTAGCTCAGACCAGGCAAAAGAGCTACCCTAATAATAGAAGAAGACCACTGGAATTTGAGGAAAGAAATCATGTGTACCTCAAGGTGTCACCACTTCATGGAATGAGGAGATTCAAAGTCAAGGACAAATTGTCGCCTCGCTATATTGGACCACTCATGTTCTTTAGGCAAGTTGGAGAGATGGCCTATCAACTCAAGCTACCTGATAATCTATCTGACGTGCACAATGTGTTCCATGTGTCTCAACTCAAGAAGTGTCTCCATGTCCCTGAGGAACCGTTACCAATGGGAGAGCACAGTGTTCAGGGAGATTTGACCTACACGTAGTATCCTACCAAGATTCTTGATGCTTTGACTCGAGTTACAAGAAATAAGGTTATAAAGATGTGCAAAGTACAATGGAGCCACCATGGAAAAGGTGAAGCAACATGGGAAAGAGAAGAAGAGCTTCGTATAGATTTTCCCCATCTTTTCCCTAGACCTTCTTAAATCTCGAGGACGAGATTTTTTGTTAAGGGGGGTAGGATTTGTAATACCCGAATTATATATGAATATGGACAGTTAATAATTCTATTAGAATATAGCGTTTTTTTTATAGTGCTCATTTTTTTATGAATAGAATAATTAATAAATAAAGGTTTCATAGGCATTCCTTTATAAGTAAATATTAAACATTTAATTTTGAATATGGTTAAAGATCTATTCTCTTGAACAAATAATCTTTGAATGGTGTGATTTAATTTGCAGTGAGCTATATGTTTTGGCATCTTTACTTAAAATAATATGAATAATGATAGAAGTAAAATAAAATATACTTTGCATCATGCTTGATTTCTTGTACTGTTGCACTCATATTTGAATTTATAATCTGGATTTGGATTTGAAGTAAGGATTTAAAACAAAAATAAGACAACAGGAAAAGAAAATAAAGAGAGAATGATGAAGCCTCATATCTATGTGAAAACCCATGACCGCTTGGCTCAATAGCCCAAAACGTGGACACAGTTTTTTTTTGATATCTTTAATCCCCTAGCCGATTGACCTCACAGGTGATATCTCAGATGACTTCATCCCATCAGTCCCTTACGTGTGGGGCACAACAAATTGAGCCGTTCACGTCTCCTGGGCATACCGCATACATGCTCCTTGGTCACCTGCAGGTGGGTCTCGCTCGACAGCCACAGCAACGCTCCAACCATTCTTCCTTCTCTCTGAAGTATGGGTCGGCAAGCTAGGTGCTCCCCCTCCGATGAAATAGCTCATGCACAAACAGAATTCCGAGCATCATGGCGTGGCTAAATCCTCGGAGGTCGTTTCCACTGACATGCATATAACCGGCCCCTGGGACCTCTTCTTCCCCACGTGGGCACCAGAAAGCAGAGAATCTGTGGTATTCGTTGAATCCAACAGAAATTTTGGAATGTCGTTGGCCTCCGGGGTATTTACAAGAACGCAGGCCTCATCCTCGTCCATGCGATTGGATCATTAGCTGCCTAATCATTGACCACCGTGCTAAGCAAAGAAACTGAATGTCGTCGGGAAGAGAGAGAAATCAGTGAAGGGTGGTTGCGCCGCCATGGTCAGCTGCTAGGGCGGCGATTATCCTAGGCGCTTGGCAGTTCTCTCTGGGAACTCCTCGCGCCCGCGGCTGGTGGGAGTTACGGACATGGACGCCAGAATCGGATGCTCCCGAATCTCGCCATTGGCCCGATACAGGACTGGAAGATCCATGGCGCACCATCCGACCCGTCTGCTTGGTCGTGTGACTGGTGTAACACCCGGATTTTAGGGGTCCAAAACCCAGGGTTAACATAAACACCAGGTATGCTGGGACCAAGTCTCAAACATATGATGTATAGTGGCACAGGATCGAATTTCACATCTTTATATATAACAGGGGTTCTATACAAAATAAATAATTATATTATAAGAAGACAACGGTCCAGCAACCCAAAGTTGACTGGGAGACGACGACCTAGACCTCTCACGAACTCTTCACAGCATCCTCCATGAGCATCATCCTGCAGTACCTGGTCTTGACCTGTGGTGTATGTGAGACAGCAAGAGTGAGCTCACATACGTTCATCGCTCAACAAGTTGTGGGGAATAATGTGCATGAACTCGCCAAAGGTGGGAGCTCACGTGAAGTGTAAGGCTTACCAAAGAGAATGGTTAGAGCTGAGCATTGCTTTTAAAGTTGGTCAAAATTTTATTAGCAGTTACTAAGTATAAGTAAATACCAAACCCAATTAAGTAATAGAACAAAAGTAACCACATCACCTGCAATGCAATGCATATGACAAATTGAATTTAGTTCCATAATTTAATCATGTGAGGGTCCGAGCCGCTCATGACCGTGAGCACGGCTAGTATACTAGTTTTACACTCTGCAGAGGTTGCGCATCTTTACCCACAAGTCGTGTATCCCATGTCGCCAGGGTTTGCAAGGCCCTCAGACACTTCCGAGGTGAATGGCTAGGGATCCACTACGAGGCCTTTACAAAGTTCCACTAGCTTCCGAAAACCCGCTACAGTTTATAGGAAGATCCAGTACAGGAATCCCTTGCAGGACCGCCATCGCAGCAAAATCCTCCCGAGGGCCTCCCCGCACTGACCTCTCCCCTACTGCCCTTGCCCCTTTCGGGTAAGGTAGTCTTCCACTAGCTTTCCTAATTAATCAGCCAAGGGCGTCCCATTCCACCATTGTGGTAGCACTGTTTTCCCGGGTGGTTCTCCATGTTCCAATTAACATAATGATCTCAACATGAACAATAAATAACAACTTGATAACAAAAGTGTAACCATGAATAGTGTATCTCCATACCCAAAACCACATATAGCACTAGCAAGTACTACCTAGAAAGTTCAGTGGTAACAAGGTATAAAGATAGACAAACTAGGGTAACCTATTGGGTCCCATCAAAATTAACCTATGCAGATCATTATGATTAATCAGAACATGACTGGGTAAAAAGAAGTGATCAAGGGCACAACTTGCCTGGGCCTTGAGAATCCAGGTACCAGGATGATCTTCAGGTGACACGTGACCTCGCTGCTAGTCGTAGCAATTCAAACAAACATGGTATAGGCAAAATTAACATTACACCAAACATGTATGCCAAAATACATATTAATAATCTACATATTAAAATAAGATCACAGGAAAAAGAATTATTAATTTTGGAGTGGTAGGTTTTAAGTTACGAATTTCCTAAGGTTTAATGTGATTAAAATATGATTAAAGGATAAATAAATTTTCTGACAGAGTTCATGTCAAAACAAAGACACTAAATGATGAAGAACATTATTACAAAATTTTAGAAACTGGAATGGTTCAATTTGGAGCTAAAATGGATTTTTTTATGAATTATCTAAGTTTTAACAATTATTTTCATATTAAAAATCTATTTATTAATCATTTTCCCTGGTTTTATTATGTTCTGGACTGGGCCTCAAATCCAGAGAA
The DNA here is from genome assembly GCA_029449295.1 of Zea luxurians. Classification (NCBI taxonomy): domain Eukaryota; kingdom Viridiplantae; phylum Streptophyta; class Magnoliopsida; order Poales; family Poaceae; genus Zea; species Zea luxurians. The sequence continues at coordinate 11,828,458 of JAOPSE010000025.1, read as the reverse complement.
ACCCAAGGGGCTCGGGGTAAAATTACAGAGACACAGCGCACAGTGCTCTGGACGGCGGGTTGATTTCAAATAAACAGAGGGTCTCTTATGAAAAAGCGCCTGGCCGAAGGGGTATCATGAAGTCTCAACCGCCCGATCTAACTCTGACGGTCCAGATTAGATCGCGTTTTAATCGAACCGGTATGCGATTCAAGCCCTCGGATCAAGATCCAAAGGCCAGGATTTTATTAAGACGCAAACCGATCCGTGCCCTCCAACCAGGATCCAATGGTCACCACCATCCATTCCTGAAACGTTATTCGGGATCTAATCCCAGCCCTTGATTCAAAGATCAATGGTCCACAGCCCTTCGTCCCAATTCGCGCCCACACGCAGTGGCGCCGCCCAACAACGGCGACGCACCATCGCCGGCGACACGCCATCACCCTCCCAGATGACACATTCTCGAATCCGAAGCGCTCAAAACGAGAAACGTGCCCTGGCCAACATAGGAAAGGGTTGATTTCCACGAATCGTGCAAGCAGGAGCGTGGTCCACGGTGAAGGGCGGATCCGCGGCGGCGAGCTTGCCGGCGACGGCCAAAATGGCCCGCTGGCGACTAATTTCCCCGGCCGAGACTACCTAAACAGTGAGAGCACAATGGTGAACACAGTAGTGTGGCTTACCGAGCGTGCGGAACTATGGCGGAAGCAGGCCACGATGAGGGTGCGGAGAGAGATCGGGCGCGAGCACCGGCGAGGAATTCCCGGACTGCCCTGCCCGTGGAGTAGCTCAGATGCGGGGCAACACCTTCCTCCCGGCGCAGCGACGTTTCAAGGGCAAGGCCCGAGCTCAAAGCTGTGCGGTATGTCGACGGCGAGTTGGAGACTCGGATTCCCCCGGCGGCGGCGCTCGAGATTCAATGGAGTAGGGGAGGGTTGCAGCGGGTCCGCATTTATATGCATGGGAAGGTGTCCGACTCCCAACCACCACGCGAGTTCACCGGAGGATCTCATTACCCGACTGGCGAAGATCGCGGAGGGAATAGGTGCGGCGGACGAGTTGTTACGCGGATTAGGAGCCTGAGCTCACGGTTGAAGAAGCCGACCATTATGGCCCACATGGCAGAGACTAAGAAACCGGGCGCGCGTGAGACGAGTGCCTGCCAGTGGGGCCCGCGTAACAGGCACAGCGGAATTGAGAGGTGGGCCGACGTGCAGTGTCAACCCCAGGTGGGCCGAATTGGGGTTGGGCCCAACAGTGGGATTTTTCTTTTTCCTTTTCTTTTCATCTCCCATTTTCTTTTCTTTCTTTTAAAAATCAATTTGAATTCGAATTTAGTTTCAAACCTTGTGCAAGTTTATTATTCAATCATGTTGTGAAATTAAGAATGCCAATTTTTTTTTTGAGATATTTTTATATTATTTTTATATCCCTTCTCCTTTTCTTATTTCCAAACTCTAATTTCTATTTAGGGTTTGATCCAATCCTTTAGAATTATTATCTTTTTGTTATTACCCTTATTATTTTATTTAATGTGCAAACATATAAAACTCCAACATGATGCATATTCTTTTTATCATTTGTTTTAATTTACCTCCAACTTTCATGTATGCTCTTTTTATGATGCAAATATGGCACATAAGATAAGGAATTCACTATATCATCTTTTAATACAATTTTGGGTATTACAAATCCTACCCCCCTTAAAAATAATCTCGTCCTCGAGATTTGTAAGAGAAGGGATATAGAAAGAATGATTTGCAATTGAGATTTTAGGTTCAAAATTTAAGAGTCTTTTTTTTTAATACTGATTAGCATGTGATTAGAAAAGTATTAGCATCTTTTATTTCTGGCCATCTAGTAGATAAGATTAGGTTAGCGCAAGGATAGGTTGAGGCAGGGTAAGAAAAGACTTCATCTTGGATGGTGGATTCTGATTCATCTGAAGTTCTGATTCTATTCATATCCTTCCTTGTCGGTGTTGATCTTCTCTTTTCTGGTCTTGATGTCTTCAACCAGGTTAGGGATAAGAGGTTAAGATAGATTTGTAGGCAGTGACTTAGTAGGTAGTGTAGCTGGTTTGGTAGGTAGTTATAAGTTGAATGAGATTAGTTTAGAATGTAGTTTGATTGTTTGCTTCTAGATTGGGTGGATAGGTTATGTATACTGTTGTATAGGTCGAGTTGTTGTGTATGGCTGAGTTGATCTAAGTCACCAATTTAGGCTTGAGTGATTTAGGAGTATGGCCTTATCCTTTCTATCAGCATTAAGTAACTCACACTAGATTAGACCATATTAAATTAGTGTCACACCCGGTTCCAGGGGGTAGAACCGAGCGCATACCATATGTGTGCCAGGATCCATTTCCACACATATGTTGACGTCACAAGTGTAATATATCAAAAGACAATGCAATAAAGGCGTAAAGAGAGTATAAAACTTTATTACATCATCTGAGACATTGTGTCTTAAACAAGTATCACATCAAAGTAGAGCGGAAATAAAAAAAACTGGGCAATCTTCCACAGGAAGTTGACCGGCGCATCGTTAGACTTAGAATTCTTCGTCGATAAATTCTCCAACAAAGTCTCCAGCATCACCCTCTGATCAAAATATTAGCAAGGGTGAGCTCACTTATGGTCGGGGCTCAGCAAGTGGGGGAAAAATTAATGCAGGTATAACAAGGTGAGGCTAAGGTTGAGCAGTAAGCATTTTAGTTGGTCAATATTTTATTATCAACACCTGCCTTACTAACAAGAGTGAATCCCAAATATCCCAATTAAACAAAAGAATATGAATATAACAAAAACACTTAAGTGAAACCACTTAAGCAAATTATTGGCAGATCATCAGATCTCAATTTATGTCCATCTTTAAGTTCAATTATCATGTGAGGAGTCCAGGTCGCTCATAACCGGGAGCACGGCTGATATATCAGTTTTACACTCTGCAGAGGGGGTACAACTTTACCCACAAGCCATGTATCCCATCTAGCCCGGGTTGATCGGACCCTTAGACACTGCCGAGGTGAATGGCTAGGGATCCATTATGAGGTTTTCACAAAATACACTTAATACGAAGCAACCCGCTAAGGTTTCTAAGACGATGGTGGTGGCCCCCTGGGTGAAGTACCTTAGCCAAGAATACGACCCCATGTCAACGTGGGCTGCCAGCACCTACCGCTCCCCCTCTTGCCCATCTTTCAGGTAAGGTTGCTAGGCACTAAGCATATAGAGCTAATTACCAAAGCCAGAGCCATAATAGCACTCGTGGTTGCACTGTTATCCTGGGTGGTCACTCCATGTTCCAATTAAATTTGCAATAAAGTTATCTTAACCATCGGGTTAATGCCATAATTGCCAATTAAATCTTTGGAACATTAAAAACAATTAATGAGTGACATTAAGAAATTATTAGGTTGAGCAGTAGCGTAAATCTCGCACAGCTTAATTATTTCCCCAGGTTAAACAAGGAATACAGGTAGTAAATCTAGGAAATCCTTAATTAGGTGAAACCCATCAAATTATGCAGTATATCAAAAATAAACATTATTAAATGCAATGACTGGGTACAAAAAGAGTATGCAGAGGGAGAATCCACTTGCCTTGCACAAAATCGTCCTGCGTGTCGTCTTCAAACGTATTTGGGTCCTCTACCACACAATCAGTTTCTAATAGCGTCGCACATCGTACATACAAAAGAAAACATTCACCAATAAATAAACATACACCATTACATAGGTGAAGCATACATCATACAATAAAACATACATTTAAACAAATCACATTTATAAGAAGGAATGCAAAACATGATTTGTATCTACCCTATAAATCTTAACCATATCAACGATCAATTTAATTTGCTATGACTAACTACTTTGTTCCATTATCTTACTAGGAAAACTTGTATGACAATTCGACTATGGATATGCATACTATATAAATTCATTTAAAATCATAGATACAACTTTAACCCAAATTCTAGGGAATCTAGTTTATTTACTAAATAATTATCTCTATCGTAAAACACGGGTCACATTCTAGTTTTAGTCTTTCTTTCTAACAGGAAATTATATCAATTGTTAAAATATTATTTATAAATCACATATCCATAGTATTAAAGAACTAACTTAAACTACAATTTTTATCTCTACTATTTAGATTACGTTGGACTATATTGTTTCAACGTCAATAAAATATTTACTATTTCTTAGCGAATAACCAATATAATTATATTGCGCATGAACGTGCGAGTCTTGTCTATAAGTCCAGAATCATAATGTAAGCAACGGCGAACACATACTTATTTATCTATTAATAAATCAATACATTTTCTAACTCAAATTAGTTAGTGTAGCAAGAATGAATTTAATAATATTAATATTCTAAAAATCTACATAAACTACTAATTGTACTTTTTATAAAACAAGTGAGGATATCCTGACATAAACTAGTATTTTGTTTAATCCAAAAATCTAAGTGCTCAATTTGCGAACATGATTATTTAACTAGTAAAAATCCATTTACCACACTACCGGTGATATTTTCCCCTTTTCTTTTAAAAAAAAATGCTAATAAAATAATTAGATAAATCATCTAAAAATCCTATAATATTCAAATGACATGAGTTCTATACCATTTTCTAATCCATCAAAAATGCACCTATAATTCTCCAAGTAGTTTCTAAAATTTATCGTGACCAAATTTAACTACAAAAATTCCTATCTAGCATTTTATTGCCAAAGTGACTACTAAATGTTGTCATATTTCTCTAATCCAAAATTCAACGCCACGACTAACATGACATAACACGGTGCTAATAATCGCATGAATCTACCAAACAATTCCATAACGCTCACATACACATAAATCGAAACCACATGTGTTCATATTACAACAAACAAAATATACAACTCATGAATCGAATCAAAAGCTCTTTATAAAATAAATAAATTTGAATCGCCTACAACCTCGGGTTCGTGCGTGTGACGGAGACGGATCGACGGAGAGCGGGGCTCGACTACGGACGGCGAGTGTGTCGCTCCGGCGAACTACGGTGACGAACGACGAACTCCGGCGAACTCCACGAACTCTGGCGACGATGGTGACGAACGGTTTGGTCGACGGCGAGCTCGGGAATGGGGAGAGCGTGAGCGAGAGGGAGAGCTCGGAGTGGAGAAGGGAGTCCTGCTGTGGGAGGGAGAAGAGAAGGGCTCGGCTCAGATTTTATAGAGAGAGGGAGGGAGAGCAGAGGTCGTCGGGTGCTTCATGGCCGCCATGAATGGCGTCGGTTTCTTCCATGGGGAGTAATAGAGAGTAACGACTCCATTAACTCGATGTATTAACCCTGCACACAAACGAACGGACGTCGGTTCGGTGCCTCGCGTCGGGCGTCGGGCGTAGCGCGGCACAGGCGGGTCGGACTCGGCTTCACGCGGCGTCGGGCGTCGGCTGCAGGGCGGCTCGGCTTCGGACGCGTCCTGGGCGCGGCGCGACATCACATGGGTTGCAGACGCAGGGCCGCAGGCGTGCGCGGCTGCGCGAGTGCAGGGCGCGGCTCCCTGCGCGCGCGGTGGCCGGAGCTCAGGCGCGGGATGGGTGTCGCGCTTGGGTGCGCGCGGGTGGCCTGGGCAGCTGCGCGAGCGTGAGACAGAGAAAAGCGAGAGGAGAGAGAGAGATAGGGGAGAGAAGAGAGAGAGAGTGGGTGAGAAGGGCGGCGGCGGCTGGCTTGGAGAGCTGGGAGCGCGCGCTGCGTAGTCTTAGGGTTAGGATATTTGGGCCCCTATGTGGGCCGGCCGGTAGGTGTAGTTTTTTTTTTATTCCGAAACGCTTATTTAAAGAGCTCAAAAATTTATAAAAATTCACCAAAAATGTTTATAAACAAAATACTCATTTTTAGACTAATAATTATTATTTTTCTTAATTATTGATTAATTACTAAGATTTCTTTTTAAAAAGAAAACAACAATCATCCGATAATCAATCAAGTGCATGCAAAGAAAACGATGCAAACCAACAATTAAACACTAAAAATTTTATTACCCTAATTAATATAATAACTAAATTTATTATTTTAATTGATGGTTTTTATGGTGTTACAAACCTACCCCTCTTAAAAAGAATCTCGTCCTCGAGATTAAGAAACTTCCGAGAATAACTGGGGAAATTCTGCTCTGAGTTCATCTTCTCTTTCCCAAGTGGCCTCATCTTCCGAATGATGACTCCACTGAACTTTGCACATGTTAATGACTTTACTCCGCGTAATTCTGCGAGATGTTTCCAGAATTCTGATCGGGTACTCCGAATAGGTCAAATCCTCATTAACATTCAGTTCTTCTATGGGTAACTGTTCTTCTGGTACCCTTAAGCACTTCTTGAGTTGTGATACGTGAAATACGTCATGCACATCTGATAATCTATCGGGTAGCTCTAACTGGTAGGCTACTTCGCCTTTTCTTTCCAAAATCTTGAATGGGCCAATATAGCGAGGTGATAGTTTTCCTTTAACCTTAAACCTTTTCATTCCTCTCATCGGTGAAACTTTAAGGTAGACAAAGTCTCCTACTTCAAACATCAATTCTCTTCTTCTATTATCAGCATAGCTCTTCTGTCTTGACTGTGCTGTCTTCAAATTTTCTCTGATAATTTGTACCTGCTTTTCCGCCTCTTGGAGAATTTCTGGACCAAATACTTGACTTTCTCCAGTCTGATTCCAATAAAGTGGTGTTCTACACTTTCGTCCATATAATGCTTCAAACGGTGCCATTTTGAGACTCGCTTGATAACTGTTGTTATATGAAAATTCTGCATAAGGCAAACTTTTATCCCAACTTCTACCATGCTTTAGAGCGCAAGCTCTTAGCATATCTTCCAAGACTTGGTTTGTTCTTTCCGTTTGCCCATCCGTTTGCGGATGATAAGCTGAACTAAAATTTAGCTTGGTATCCATGGACTCATGAAGTCTTTTCCAAAAGCGCGAGGTAAATTGGGTTCCTCGATCTGATACGATCTTCTTCGGTACTCCATGCAGACAAACAATCCTCGACATGTACAACTCTGCTAACTGGGCTCCTGAGTAGGTTGTCTTCACAGGTATAAAGTGTGCTACTTTAGTCAACCTGTCTACTATGACCCATATTGAATCATAGCCATCCCGAGTACGGGGTAGTCCAACTATGAAATCCATACTGATTTCTTCCCATTTCCATTCCGGTACCTTGAGAGGTTGTAGCAGTCCTGCTGGTCTTTGGTGTTCGGCTTTAACTCGCTGACACACGTCACATAATGCAACATGAGTAGCAACATCTCTTTTCAAACCGTACCACCAATACTTTTCCTTAAGATCCTGGTACATCTTGGTACTTCCAGGGTGAATAGAGTAAGCTGAATCATGAGCTTCTCTCAAAATAAGTTGGCGCAAGTGCTCGATTTCTGGTACGCAGATTCTCTTCTTAAACCATATTGTGCCTTGTTCATCTTCCGTGAAATCCGGAGCTTTACCCAAACCAATCAAAGTTTTAATTTCCTTAATTTTCTCATCGGACTCTTGTCCTTTACGAATCTCTTCTTCCAAAGTAGATTCGACTTCCATCACTGTTGCTTCTACATTATTGAGAAATCCAAGGTTGAGTCGTTCCATTTCCCAGCACAATTCTTGTGACATCAAATGAGTAGTGATGTAGTTCACTTGACCCTTACGGCTCAAAGCATCAGCTACTACATTTGCCTTTCCAGGGTGATATTGTATCTCCAAATCGTAATCTTTAATCAACTCTAGCCATCTTCTCTGTCTGAGGTTGAGTTCCTTCTGAGTGAATATATATTTCAGGCTTTTGTGATCCGTGAAGATTTTGCACTTGTTTCCAATCATATAGTGTCTCCAAATCTTTCAAAGCATGCACCACGGCAGCTAATTCCAAATCATGTGTAGGATAATTCTTCTCATGCTTCCTCAACTGTCTTGAAGCATAAGCAATCACCTTTCCTTCTTGCATTAGCACACATCCAAGTCCAAGGTGTGATGCATCGCAATACACATCAAATCCCTTGTGGATGTCTGGCATTACCAGTATTGGTGCAGTGGTTAACCTCTTCTTGAGTTCCTCAAAACAATTCTGACAAGCTTCATCCCATTTGAACTCTTTGCCTTTCTCCAGTAGAGAGGTAAGAGGCTTCACTAACTTGGAAAAACCTTCAATAAATCTTCTATAGTAGCCTGCTAATCCAAGAAAACTCCTGATCTTGGACGCATCTGTGGGTTGCTTCCAATTTAGTATTTCACTTATCTTTCCTGGGTCCACTTTAATTCCACCATCGGTAACAATATGCCCTAAGAAAGCAACTTCTTTCAACCAAAAATCACACTTCGAGAATTTTGCGTACAGTTGGTTGTCACGAAGCTTTTGTAGGACTAGCCTTAGATGATCTTCGTGTGTTTCTTCATTCGGAGAATATATCAGTATGTCGTCAATGAATACGACCACAAACTGATCCAGATATTCCATGAATACTTTATTCATCAAGTTCATAAAGTATGCTGATGCATTAGTCAGTCCAAATGACATGACCAAAAACTCATACAATCCATATCTCGTCGTGAAAGCTGTCTTCGGTACATCTTCTGCTCGGATTTTTAACTGATGATACCCCGATCTCAGATCTATCTTCGAGAATATCTTAGCTCCCTTCATTTGATCGAATAAATCTTCAATCCGAGGTAGTGGGTATTTATTCTTGATGGTCACTTCATTCAAACTTCTATAATCCACACACATTCTTCTCGAACCATCCTTCTTGTTCACAAATAGCACTGGGGCTCCCCAAGGGGATGAACTTGGGCGAATAAAACCTTTTTCTAATAATTCTTCTATTTGTTTCTTCAGTTCTACTAAATCTTTGCCATCCATTCTATAAGGTCTTTTCGAGATAGGTGCGGTTCCGGGTACTAATTCAATAGAAAACTCTATATCACGGTCAGGTGGCATACCTGGTAATTCTTCCGGAAATACGTCTGGGTATTCGCACACTACTTTGATATTTTCCAAGGGCTTTTCTTCCAAGTGATTGATCACTGTCTTCCCTTTTTCATCTGTTGACTTGTCTATGTTGACTTGGATTCTTTCACCTTGAGGACTTGTCAACGTAATTGTTCCGTTGGCACACCGTATCACTCCATCACAACTTTTCAACCAGTTGCATCCAAGAATCACATCAATACCGTTGGATCCTAGGACCACTGGGTCGACTGTAAAATCTATTCCTTGAATCTTGATATTAACATGAGGGCATGAGTGTGTGGCCTTCATGTCACCTCCCGGTGAACTAATGTGTAATATCCTCTTCAGAGGGTACTTAGGTATGTTATGTTTTTCCACAAATGACTCAGTTATAAATGAATGTGATGCTCCAGAGTCAAATAAAACTGATGCAGGTATGGAGTTAACAAGGAACATACCATACACAATGTCGGCATCCTCAGGCACTGATTCCGCAGTGACGTGATTGACCCTTCCTCGGCTCTGGTTCTGCGGAGTCTTGTTTTGAGCAGATCCACGAGCGGGGGTGCTCTGGTCATTCCTCTGATTATTGCTTTTCTGAGGTGTCTGCTGGTTGCGCCTTGGGCAGTTGTTGGCATAGTGGCCTAGCTCACCGCACTTGAAACAGCCGTTGGGTTGGACAGGTGCGTTGTTTCTGGCCTGAGTGTTGTTGGTGCCTCCCTGACTGGTTCTGTGGATTTCCACCAGACCTCTGGTTGGTCTGGGGGTTGCTCCTTTGTTGATTCTGATTCTGGTTGCTTCTCTGGCCTTGCTGTCCAGAGCGTTGCACTTGATAATTATTTCCACCCTGATTTCCAGAGCGGAACTGCGAACCTTGAGCATTATTCGGACGAGTGTTTCTGCTTGACTGACCTTGGAACTTCCTTTTATGGTCAGATAGCTCCTTCCTTTTACTCTCAAGGCCAATTGCCTTGTTCAGGGAGTGTCTGGAAGTTGGGGAATGTGTGACTCTGAAGTTGATAGTTCAGAGGTCCAATCAACCCTTCCAGGAAACGCTCTTGGCGCTTCTCATCATTGTCCACTTCCTCAGGGGCATAACGTGAAAGCTGAGTGAAGCGATCACGATACTCACTGACAGACATATTCCCTTGAGTAAGGGAAAGAAACTCCTTCTTCTTCAGCTTCATGATTCCCGAAGGAATGTGGTGAGCGCGGAAGTTCTCTTGGAACTCCTGCCAGGTTATTGTGTCAGCATTAGGGTGTGCCGCTGTGAAGGCATCCCACCAATCGGACGCAGCTCCCTCGAGTCTTCCCGAGGCGTACAAGACCTTCTCCCGGTCGTTGCACTGAGTGATGTCCAACTTCTTTCCGATAACCTTAAGCCAGTCATCGGCATCCAAAGGATCAACCGCATGAGAGAAAGTTGGCGGGTGATGACTCATGAAGTCCCGGTGTTTATCTCTAGCCGGGGGTGCATATTGCTGCTGCTGGGGTTCGCTGATTCTGTTGGTTCTGCTGCAATTGTTGAACCGCAGCAGTGAGTCCTTGCAGAATCTGCATTTGGGCGGCGATGAACTGCTCCATGTTGGGATTTGGTGGTGGCGGTGGTGGTGGTGCTTGTTGTCCACGCTGGTTCCGGTTGTTAGGTCCTTGACGTTGGTTCACCATCTGATTTGTTAGGAAGTGAAGTCCGTTAGAAAAGTGAGGAGTAGAAAAGATTCAAGAGGGAAAATAGCTTAAGTTTTACAAATTTTATATGTTCTTATGGCCATCATTCCATAAGACCATAGCACTCAAACAAAGATCCAAATCAAACATTTCAATCAATCACCATCACATGGTTGATATTTATTAATATGATAACATAAAGAGAGTATCATTGTCTAACGCGAAGTATAACTTATTACATCATGACTCAAAACTCCTAAAGCAGCCTAGTGACTGATCCGGCCTCTCCGTAGCGCAGCCTCTTGCGGGGAGGAGACAACGCCACGACGGGAACCTGAGCTTCTGGCGGATTCAGTCCCTGCAGTTGGGCTTCCAGGGCTGCAATCCTGGCGTGGGCGTTCTCCAGCTCCAAGTGCACACTGTAGAGGTCCAGAGTGGCACTGTCCAGGTCGGTGTTGAGACCGGCCACTACACCAGCTAGGGTGTTGAGGCGATCCTCACCAGGTTCACCTGGGACAATGTTGGTCTGGCTCTCTCCACGCAGGCGCTGAGGGAGATGCCTGAACCTTGTGTTCTGCAGCTGCTGCCGGTAGGTGTGGCTAAGCGACCACAGGGTCCGACGGGCAGCGTCGCTGACAGAGGCAGCGTAGGTAGACAGCGGTATCAGGGACTCGTGAGCAGACAGAGTCCTGAATCCCCTGTCACCTGCATCCATCACCCTGACATGGACGCGAGTGATGTAATAGCAAGCCCGGGGAGGCTCGCTCACTCGCCTCGTCTCGTACAGGGGGCGGACGTAGGCTCCTAGCTCGTGCAGCACTGCCTGCAGCAGGTTGGGGAAGTGCCCTGTTTCGAACATTGATGTATAATGTTCGACAACTGGACCAATCCCCATGAAGTGGTCCTCCTGGGCGTAGTCAGCTTCCTCGTGGACGTGTTCGTCCTCTCCATCATCGTCGTCGTCGTCATCCTCGTCGTCGCCGTCTCCGGAGTCATCGGGGTCGTCGCCTCCAGGTGCAGGTGCTTGGAAGGCTGGTGCCGGCGATGCTGACGTCGATGACGCAGCTGCGAAGGCCAGGGACTCGGCCAACGGGGTGGGGGTCGGCAGCTGCTCCTCCGAGCTGTCCTCCAGGTTGAATGACGTTCTCCACTCGGACGGGAGGGAGGTTCGCTGGAGCATCCTCGACTACCACTGGGTAGGCCGGGATCTGCTGGGGCTGAGGGGCGTAGCTGGTGTTGACGCGAGTGGTTTGAAGAGTGCGAACCATCTACAAGAGAAGAGTCAACTTAGTTGAATTTCAAATAGGTAAGACTGATAAAGGAATTTATAGGAATGAAATTAGCAAGTTTTGAACAACTAGGCTTTCCATTTCTAACTAATCTAACGACCTAGGGTCAGCATAGCTTTGATACCACTTCTGTCACACCCGGTTCCAGGGGGTAGAACCGAGCGCATACCATATGTGTGCCAGGATCCATTTCCACACATATGTTGACGTCACAAGTGTAATATATCAAAAGACAATGCAATAAAGGCGTAAAGAGAGTATAAAACTTTATTACATCATCTGAGACATTGTGTCTTAAACAAGTATCACATCAAAGTAGAGCGGAAATAAAAAAAACTGGGCAATCTTCCACAGGAAGTTGACCGGCGCATCGTTAGACTTAGAATTCTTCGTCGATAAATTCTCCAACAAAGTCTCCAGCATCACCCTCTGATCAAAATATTAGCAAGGGTGAGCTCACTTATGGTCGGGGCTCAGCAAGTGGGGGAAAAATTAATGCAGGTATAACAAGGTGAGGCTAAGGTTGAGCAGTAAGCATTTTAGTTGGTCAATATTTTATTATCAACACCTGCCTTACTAACAAGAGTGAATCCCAAATATCCCAATTAAACAAAAGAATATGAATATAACAAAAACACTTAAGTGAAACCACTTAAGCAAATTATTGGCAGATCATCAGATCTCAATTTATGTCCATCTTTAAGTTCAATTATCATGTGAGGAGTCCAGGTCGCTCATAACCGGGAGCACGGCTGATATATCAGTTTTACACTCTGCAGAGGGGGTACAACTTTACCCACAAGCCATGTATCCCATCTAGCCCGGGTTGATCGGACCCTTAGACACTGCCGAGGTGAATGGCTAGGGATCCATTATGAGGTTTTCACAAAATACACTTAATACGAAGCAACCCGCTAAGGTTTCTAAGACGATGGTGGTGGCCCCCTGGGTGAAGTACCTTAGCCAAGAATACGACCCCATGTCAACGTGGGCTGCCAGCACCTACCGCTCCCCCTCTTGCCCATCTTTCAGGTAAGGTTGCTAGGCACTAAGCATATAGAGCTAATTACCAAAGCCAGAGCCATAATAGCACTCGTGGTTGCACTGTTATCCTGGGTGGTCACTCCATGTTCCAATTAAATTTGCAATAAAGTTATCTTAACCATCGGGTTAATGCCATAATTGCCAATTAAATCTTTGGAACATTAAAAACAATTAATGAGTGACATTAAGAAATTATTAGGTTGAGCAGTAGCGTAAATCTCGCACAGCTTAATTATTTCCCCAGGTTAAACAAGGAATACAGGTAGTAAATCTAGGAAATCCTTAATTAGGTGAAACCCATCAAATTATGCAGTATATCAAAAATAAACATTATTAAATGCAATGACTGGGTACAAAAAGAGTATGCAGAGGGAGAATCCACTTGCCTTGCACAAAATCGTCCTGCGTGTCGTCTTCAAACGTATTTGGGTCCTCTACCACACAATCAGTTTCTAATAGCGTCGCACATCGTACATACAAAAGAAAACATTCACCAATAAATAAACATACACCATTACATAGGTGAAGCATACATCATACAATAAAACATACATTTAAACAAATCACATTTATAAGAAGGAATGCAAAACATGATTTGTATCTACCCTATAAATCTTAACCATATCAACGATCAATTTAATTTGCTATGACTAACTACTTTGTTCCATTATCTTACTAGGAAAACTTGTATGACAATTCGACTATGGATATGCATACTATATAAATTCATTTAAAATCATAGATACAACTTTAACCCAAATTCTAGGGAATCTAGTTTATTTACTAAATAATTATCTCTATCGTAAAACACGGGTCACATTCTAGTTTTAGTCTTTCTTTCTAACAGGAAATTATATCAATTGTTAAAATATTATTTATAAATCACATATCCATAGTATTAAAGAACTAACTTAAACTACAATTTTTATCTCTACTATTTAGATTACGTTGGACTATATTGTTTCAACGTCAATAAAATATTTACTATTTCTTAGCGAATAACCAATATAATTATATTGCGCATGAACGTGCGAGTCTTGTCTATAAGTCAGAATCATAATGTAAGCAACGGCGAACACATACTTATTTATCTATTAATAAATCAATACATTTTCTAACTCAAATTAGTTAGTGTAGCAAGAATGAATTTAATAATATTAATATTCTAAAAATCTACATAAACTACTAATTGTACTTTTTATAAAACAAGTGAGGATATCCTGACATAAACTAGTATTTTGTTTAATCCAAAAATCTAAGTGCTCAATTTGCGAACATGATTATTTAACTAGTAAAAATCCATTTACCACACTACCGGTGATATTTTCCCCTTTTCTTTTAAAAAAAATGCTAATAAAATAATTAGATAAATCATCTAAAAATCCTATAATATTCAAATGACATGAGTTCTATACCATTTTCTAATCCATCAAAAATGCACCTATAATTCTCCAAGTAGTTTCTAAAATTTATCGTGACCAAATTTAACTACAAAAATTCCTATCTAGCATTTTATTGCCAAAGTGACTACTAAATGTTGTCATATTTCTCTAATCCAAAATTCAACGCCACGACTAACATGACATAACACGGTGCTAATAATCGCATGAATCTACCAAACAATTCCATAACGCTCACATACACATAAATCGAAACCACATGTGTTCATATTACAACAAACAAAATATACAACTCATGAATCGAATCAAAAGCTCTTTATAAAATAAATAAATTTGAATCGCCTACAACCTCGGGTTCGTGCGTGTGACGGAGACGGATCGACGGAGAGCGGGGCTCGACTACGGACGGCGAGTGTGTCGCTCCGGCGAACTACGGTGACGAACGACGAACTCCGGCGAACTCCACGAACTCTGGCGACGATGGTGACGAACGGTTTGGTCGACGGCGAGCTCGGGAATGGGGAGAGCGTGAGCGAGAGGGAGAGCTCGGAGTGGAGAAGGGAGTCCTGCTGTGGGAGGGAGAAGAGAAGGGCTCGGCTCAGATTTTATAGAGAGAGGGAGGGAGAGCAGAGGTCGTCGGGTGCTTCATGGCCGCCATGAATGGCGTCGGTTTCTTCCATGGGGAGTAATAGAGAGTAACGACTCCATTAACTCGATGTATTAACCCTGCACACAAACGAACGGACGTCGGTTCGGTGCCTCGCGTCGGGCGTCGGGCGTAGCGCGGCACAGGCGGGTCGGACTCGGCTTCACGCGGCGTCGGGCGTCGGCTGCAGGGCTGGCTCGGCTGCGGACGCGTCCTGGGCACGGCGCGACATCACATGGGTTGCAGACGTAGGGCCGCAGGCGTGCGCGGCTGCGCGAGTGCAGGGCGCGGCTCCCTGCGCGCGCGGTGGCCGGAGCTCAGGCGCGGGATGGGTGTCGCGCTTGGGTGCGCGCGGGTGGCCTGGGCAGCTGCGCGAGCGTGAGACAGAGAAAAGCGAGAGGAGAGAGAGAGATAGGGGAGAGAAGAGAGAGAGAGTGGGTGAGAAGGGCGGCGGCGGCTGGCTTGGAGAGCTGGGAGCGCGCGCTGCGTAGTCTTAGGGTTAGGATATTTGGGCCCCTATGTGGGCCGGCCGGTAGGTGTAGTTTTTTTTTTTATTCCGAAACGCTTATTTAAAGAGCTCAAAAATTTATAAAAATTCACCAAAAATGTTTATAAACAAAATACTCATTTTTAGACTAATAATTATTATTTTTCTTAATTATTGATTAATTACTAAGATTTCTTTTTAAAAAGAAAACAACAATCATCCGATAATCAATCAAGTGCATGCAAAGAAAACGATGCAAACCAACAATTAAACACTAAAAATTTTATTACCCTAATTAATATAATAACTAAATTTATTATTTTAATTGATGGTTTTTATGGTGTTACAATTAGGTATGATCTAGATTAGACTAGTTTAAGTTAGATAGATTTATCAGGGTAAGATATATCTTGTTAGGATATGTTAGAATCTTTTGAGATAGGATGGGGTATATGGTGTAGGTAGGTCAGAAGCTCTACTAGTGTTAACACAGAGGGATTATGCAACTATCAGATGGGTAAGGTAGTTGCATATGGCTAGGTTACTGTATGTGGTCTAGTCTAAATTGGGATCTGAGTCCAACTTGGATTAAAACATATTTATAAGAGTAGGATCCAATCTTATTTTACCAGTATTATCTAGCATGTTTGTCTATTAGGTTGGATCTGATCAGATTAGATGGGATCAGAATTTAAATTGGTATAACCAGATTACAATAGACAAGATCTACTTAATTTTTTTTTTAGAATAGATTATGTTTGTTACAATGTCATGAGATAAGCCAAGTGGTGAGGACAAGTATGCTTATTAGGACAAGGTGAGTCTCTAAGAATAAGATAGAATCTTTTGAGATTAGTTAGATTTATTAGGATAGGATAGAATCCTTTCAAGACAAGATGAATCTATTAAAGTAATAGAGTATCTTTTAAGATAAGATGGATCTATATTTTAATTAGGATAAGTCAGGATCTTTTGAGATGAGATGGATCTATTAAGATAGGGGAGAATCTTTTAAGATAAGATGAATTGGTTAGAATGAGATCTTTTTAGGATAAGATAAATCTCTTAAGTTAGATATGTTCCAATGGGGGCAATTCTAGGTTGTCTAGTTATTTTATAATTATATTTTTGTACCTATGTGTATATGCAGATGCAATTGTGGTCATTACTCCACAACTCATCACACTCAATCAAAAATCTAAATCAGACAAATATCATAAGAACAAACATTCAAGTGCATAGATAACCATAAAAATAGTTTTGTTTTTGTTCCTAGGATTAGGTCTCCTATTCCTAAAGTCACTTTAGGCACTGGATTTCAAAGTGTGAAATCCACATTTGTCTTTAGAATGAAAAGGTAAGAATAATCAGAGTAAAGCGGAAATAGATGAGAATAGATTAAGATAAGTTTAGAAAAGAATCAGAGTAGCAAAGGTAAGTAGGTAATGGTTGTCCAGTTCTATCTAGGTTTCGTCCTACAGTCAACATTCCTCTGATACCACTTCTGTAACACCCGGATTTTAGGGGTCCAAAACCCAGGGTTAACATAAACACCAGGTATGCTGGGACCAAGTCTCAAACATATGATGTATAGTGGCACAGGATCGAATTTCACATCTTTATATATAACAGGGGTTCTATACAAAATAAATAATTATATTATAAGAAGACAACGGTCCAGCAACCCAAAGTTGACTGGGAGACGACGACCTAGACCTCTCACGAACTCTTCACAGCATCCTCCATGAGCATCATCCTGCAGTACCTGGTCTTGACCTGTGGTGTATGTGAGACAGCAAGAGTGAGCTCACATACGTTCATCGCTCAACAAGTTGTGGGGAATAATGTGCATGAACTCGCCAAAGGTGGGAGCTCACGTGAAGTGTAAGGCTTACCAAAGAGAATGGTTAGAGCTGAGCATTGCTTTTAAAGTTGGTCAAAATTTTATTAGCAGTTACTAAGTATAAGTAAATACCAAACCCAATTAAGTAATAGAACAAAAGTAACCACATCACCTGCAATGCAATGCATATGACAAATTGAATTTAGTTCCATAATTTAATCATGTGAGGGTCCGAGCCGCTCATGACCGTGAGCACGGCTAGTATACTAGTTTTACACTCTGCAGAGGTTGCGCATCTTTACCCACAAGTCGTGTATCCCATGTCGCCAGGGTTTGCAAGGCCCTTAGACACTTCCGAGGTGAATGGCTAGGGATCCACTACGAGGCCTTTACAAAGTTCCACTAGCTTCCGAAAACCCGCTACAGTTTATAGGAAGATCCAGTACAGGAATCCCTTGCAGGACCGCCATCGCAGCAAAATCCTCCCGAGGGCCTCCCCGCACTGACCTCTCCCCTACTGCCCTTGCCCCTTTCGGGTAAGGTAGTCTTCTACTAGCTTTCCTAATTAATCAGCCAAGGGCGTCCCATTCCACCATTGTGGTAACACTGTTTTCCCGGGTGGTTCTCCATGTTCCAATTAACATAATGATCTCAACATGAACAATAAATAACAACTTGATAACAAAAGTGTAACCATGAATAGTGTATCTCCATACCCAAAACCACATATAGCACTAGCAAGTACTACCTAGAAAGTTCAGTGGTAACAAGGTATAAAGATAGACAAACTAGGGTAACCTATTGGGTCCCATCAAAATTAACCTATGCAGATCATTATGATTAATCAGAACATGACTGGGTAAAAAGAAGTGATCAAGGGCACAACTTGCCTGGGCCTTGAGAATCCAGGTACCAGGATGATCTTCAGGTGACACGTGACCTCGCTGCTAGTCGTAGCAATTCAAACAAACATGGTATAGGCAAAATTAACATTACACCAAACATGTATGCCAAAATACATATTAATAATCTACATATTAAAATAAGATCACAGGAAAAAGAATTATTAATTTTGGAGTGGTAGGTTTTAAGTTACGAATTTCCTAAGGTTTAATGTGATTAAAATATGATTAAAGGATAAATAAATTTTCTGACAGAGTTCATGTCAAAACAAAGACACTAAATGATGAAGAACATTATTACAAAATTTTAGAAACTGGAATGGTTCAATTTGGAGCTAAAATGGATTTTTTTATGAATTATCTAAGTTTTAACAATTATTTTCATATTAAAAATCTATTTATTAATCATTTTCCCTGGTTTTATTATGTTCTGGACTGGGCCTCAAATCCAGAGAAACCCAAGGGGCTCGGGGTAAAATTACAGAGACACAGCGCACAGTGCTCTGGACGGCGGGTTGATTTCAAATAAACAGAGGGTCTCTTATGAAAAAGCGCCTGGCCGAAGGGGTATCATGAAGTCTCAACCGCCCGATCTAACTCTGACGGTCCAGATTAGATCGCGTTTTAATCGAACCGGTATGCGATTCAAGCCCTCGGATCAAGATCCAAAGGCCAGGATTTTATTAAGACGCAAACCGATCCGTGCCCTCCAACCAGGATCCAACGGTCACCACCATCCATTCCGAAACGTTATTCGGGATCTAATCCCAGCCCTTGATTCAAAGATCAATGGTCCACAGCCCTTCGTCCCAATTCGCGCCCACACGCAGTGGCGCCGCCCAACAACGGCGACGCACCATCGCCGGCGACACGCCATCACCCTCCCAGATGCCACATTCTCGAATCCGAAGCGCTCAAAACGAGAAACGTGCCCTGGCCAACATAGGAAAGGGTTGATTTCCACGAATCATGCAAGCAGGAGCGTGGTCCACGGTGAAGGGCGGATCCGCGGCGGCGAGCTTGCCGGCGACGGCCAAAATGGCCCGCTGGCGACTAATTTCCCCGGCCGAGACTACCTAAACAGTGAGAGCACAATGGTGAACACAGTAGTGTGGCTTACCGAGCGTGCGGAACTATGGCGGAAGCAGGCCACGATGAGGGTGCGGAGAGAGATCGGGCGCGAGCACCGGCGAGGAATTCCCGGACTGCCCTGCCCGTGGAGTAGCTCAGATGCGGGGCAACACCTTCCTCCCGGCGCAGCGACGTTTCAAGGGCAAGGCCCGAGCTCAAAGCTGTGCGGTATGTCGACGGCGAGTTGGAGACTCGGATTCCCCCGGCGGCGGCGCTCGAGATTCAATGGAGTAGGGGAGGGTTGCAGCGGGTCCGCATTTATATGCATGGGAAGGTGTCCGACTCCCAACCACCACGCGAGTTCACCGGAGGATCTCATTACCCGACTGGCGAAGATCGCGGAGGGAATAGGTGCGGCGGACGAGTTGTTACGCGGATTAGGAGCCTGAGCTCACGGTTGAAGAAGCCGACCATTATGGCCCACATGGCAGAGACTAAGAAACCGGGCGCGCGTGAGACGAGTGCCTGCCAGTGGGGCCCGCGTAACAGGCACAGCGGAATTGAGAGGTGGGCCGGCGTGCAGTGTCAACCCCAGGTGGGCCGAATTGGGGTTGGGCCCAACAGTGGGATTTTTCTTTTTCCTTTTCTTTTCATCTCCCATTTTCTTTTCTTTCTTTTAAAAATCAATTTGAATTCGAATTTAGTTTCAAACCTTGTGCAAGTTTATTATTCAATCATGTTGTGAAATTAAGAATGCCAATTTTTTTTTTGAGATATTTTTATATTATTTTTATATCCCTTCTCTTTTTCTTATTTCCAAACTCTAATTTCTATTTAGGGTTTGATCCAATCCTTTAGAATTATTATCTTTTTGTTATTACCCTTATTATTTTATTTAATGTGCAAACATATAAAACTCCAACATGATGCATATTCTTTTTATCATTTGTTTTAATTTACCTCCAACTTTCATGTATGCTCTTTTTATGATGCAAATATGGCACATAAGATAAGGAATTCACTATATCATCTTTTAATACAATTTTGGGTATTACAACTGGTCAGAGAGATGGATGGGAATGCTCTTGCGCGCCGGTGGCTGTCTTCTCCCCGTGATTGTGGTGCGTGTGGCCACGCCAGTCCTGTGATCGCGTTGGAGCTTCTTCAACCACCGTGGAATTGCGGGATGCCTTGCGCGGTGGTCTGGGCGACCGCGGGGAGAAGGTGACGAGCTCTAGGTCTGCGCCTCGCTGTGGATCCACGCTTCATCGTCGGTCGGCCTCCTCCATCAGCGGTGAGCACTTTTTCCCTTCTCCAAGCCACGGGTGCCGCTGCTTCCCACTGTTACGGCGGCGTCCAATACGTATAGGATATGTAGGCTGCTACGTAAGGAAGAAGACACAGCTGTGACCCTAGGATCCTGTGGTGACGGTGGTGATTATATCAAACCTATAGCTGCTCAGATTGCTTC
Organism: Zea luxurians; assembly: GCA_029449295.1. Classification (NCBI taxonomy): domain Eukaryota; kingdom Viridiplantae; phylum Streptophyta; class Magnoliopsida; order Poales; family Poaceae; genus Zea; species Zea luxurians. The sequence goes on along the minus strand of JAOPSE010000025.1, from coordinate 11,807,660 downwards.
ATCCGGGCCGTCCACTTTGTTTAGAGCGGATGCGATCTGCGCTCGGTTATTTAAATCGTGACCGTAGATCCTAGATCGGGCAAACCACGCCACGTACCGCTTCGCGGGCAGCTGGATTTAATCTAGCTCGTTCGCCTCTAATCCAACGAATCTCGTTTGACCATACCCCTTCACCCTGGCAGTCTTTTAAAAGAACCCCTGTGCTTCATAGGAATTAACCCGCCGTACAAAGCGTAGGCGCCTGGGTCTTGGAAACATTTACACAGGGACCCCTGCACTTTCTAATATTAGTATGCCCTGTCCAGTAAATAGGAAATCCAGGAAAAGGAATTAGAAATCTATTTTTTTATGACTAGAGTTTGTTTAATTCATATAAAATTCATATGAACTTCAAATTGACCCATTCCAATTTTGATAATTCCATAATATTATTGTTTATAACATAGTACCTCTGTTTTGACATGAAAGCTTCATTAAAATTTAGATCCTCTTTAATCTTGTACAAAACACATAAAATCATTAGAAATTCATAACTTAAAATCTATGACTCCGATTTGATCCGTTCAAGTTCCGTTAGTCTCATAGCAACGCGTAGATCATTATTATGCAGTATATTCTTATGTTTGGTGTGATGTTATTTTTTGTCTATACCATGTTTGTTTGTATTGCTACGACTAGCAGTGAGGTTTCGAGTCACCTGAAGATCACCTTGGTACCTGGAACCTCAAGTGCCAGGCAAGTTGTGCCCTTGATTCACTTTTGTTACCCAATAATGTTCTTTATAATCATTTACCATGCATAGGTTTAATTTTGATGGGACCCAATAGGTCACCCTAGATTGTTTATCCATTTTACCTTGATTACCCCTGAATCATATGGGTAGTTGTGTTATTGCTTTATATGGTTTTGGGTTAATATTTCATTATATCCATGTTCCAGTTATTTGTTATTCTATTTATGTTCATGCCAAGATCATTATATTATTGTTAATCAGAACATGGAGCTTAACTTGAGAAACACGTGCCACCACAAGGGTTTAATGGGACGCCCTTGGCCAACTAACTAGGAAAGCTAGTGGAAGACTACCTTACTCGAAAGGGGCAAGGGCAGTAGGGGAGTTGCATGTAAGGAGGTTCTCGGGTTGATTTAGCTGCGATGGCGGTCAGACGGGGGATTCTTGCAAGTGCTCTTCCCATAAACTGTAGCGGGTTTTCAGAAGCTAGTGGAACTTTGTAAAGGCCTCGTAGTGGATCCCTAGCCATTCACCTCGGTAGTATCTAAGGGCCTAGCTAACCCTGGCGACATGGGATACACGACTTATGGGTAAAGGGTACAACCTCTGCAGAGTGTAAAACTGGTATACTAGCCGAGCTCACGGTCATGAGCGGCTCAGGACTCTCCGATGATTAAATTATGGAACCTAAATTCAATTTTGTCATTTGCATTTGCATGGGATTATTATTAATTTTGTTCTATTATTTTATTATGGTTTGGTATTCACTTACACTCAGTAACTGCTAATAAAATTTTGACCAACCTATAAAAGCAATGCTCAGCTTTAACCTCTATTGTTGATCAGCCTTACACTTAATGAACTCCCACCTTTGGTGAGTTCATGTCACATTATTCCCCACAACTTGTTGAGCAATGATCATGTGTGAGCTCACCCTTGTTGTCTCACACCCCCCCCCCACAGGAGGAGAACAGGTGGTTCAGGAGGAGCCATAAGGCGAGGAGTTTGATCTGATCTAGGTGGCGTTTCTCAGTTGACATTGGCACCGACGATCCTTAGTTCGTGTTATATTTATCTTTTATTTTGTAAGACTTCCGCTATGTAATAAATATTTTGATTATTGTGACATTTATCTCTATACACTCTGTTATTATATATGTTGTCTTCTTGGCGCATGTATGAGATGCACCTGGCTTTGTTCCTTAAAGCCGGGTGTGACAATAATAGTAGACTTGTTATATCATTCCTGAATTACATCATCACACTTTGGACAACCAGACACATTGGACAACCAGAAACATAAACATAAACAACACCTACGACATGAACTTGGGACGAACAGACACATAGTAGCTTGGGACGAACAGAACCTATGACATGCACATTAGACATGACACTACGACATTTTATTGATGATGCAAACATAAACTACATACTTAAGCAGCTCCCGATCCAAGCCGCGCCCAGTGGTGGTGGATTAGATCAACCTGCAACTGGTTATATTTAACTGGATCATGTAGTTGGTCGTACCTATTGTTGATGTACTCATTGCGCTCCGACATGGAACCATGAGTAGTGTCCGCCAAAACTCCGATGTTGTCGAAGCTTGTGTTCAAAGACGAAGGACCTTCATCTTCTACGATCATGTTGTGCAATATGATGCAAGTTTTCATTATATCTCCAATGTGTTGTGGAGACCAACCATATGCAGGACCATGAACTATGGCCCATCGCTTCTGTAGTACTCCAAATGTTCGTTCAATGTCTTTTCTAGCGGACTCTTGAATAGTGGCGAAGTGTTGGGTCCTCACATCATACGGATGACGGATTGTCTTGACAAACGCTGGCCAGTCCGGATAAATACCATCTGCTAGGTAATATCCCATGTTGTACGTGTGTCCATTGACGGAGAAAGTCACTGGTGGAGTATCACTGGTAAGATGCGAATCAAACAGGTTTGAACGCTAAAGAACATTGATGTCGTTACAGCTACCGGGCATGCCGAAGTATGCATGCCAAATCCATAGGTCATATGAGGCAACAACTTCGAGGATCATTGTAGGGTGTTTACCGCGACCGGTAAACATCCCCTTCCATGCAGTTGGGCAGTTACGCCACTCCCAATGCATGCAATCCACACTACCAAGCATACAAGGGAAGCCGCGTGACTCTCCAACTTGGAGAAGCCTAGCGATATCAGCAGGAGTAGGTTTCCTGAGATAGTACCCCCCAAAAGCGGTTTGGATGGCGGTGCAAAAGTGTTTCAAAGCCTCATGTGTCGTAGATTCTCCAATGCGTACGTATTCGTCAACGGCATCCGCAGGAACACCGTATGCAAGGATACGTACGACAGCAACAACTTTCTGAAGGGCACATAGGCCTAGCTCACCGGCACAGTTTGGACGTTGAACAAAGTAGGGATCCACTTGTTGCACAGCAAGAATGAGGCGCTCGAACACATGGCGACGCATGCGAAACCTATATTGCAAAATATTGTCACTAAAAGTGGGAAGTCTGTACTATGGACGTTAATAGATGTGCGTAAGAAAAAGCATACCTCCTCCGGAATTGTGCATCCGTGTAAACTGGTTGCGCGCAAAAGTAGTCGGCTCGGATTCTTGCATCACCACTGTTATGGTCACGATGGATTCGAACACGACCGGGAATGGAACTAGCATACCGACGCTCGTTAAGTGCACGCCGCCTACGATGTTCGTACATCGCAACCTCGAGCTCATGGTCCTCATCTTCCATGTCTTGCGCCATCCTAAGAAAAATATTGGAATCTATGAACCGGTTCATTGTTGTGGAGGAGTGTATGTGAAGTGTGCGTGAAGTGTTGAAGTAGTGATTATTTATAGAAGTGATAGGCTTCGGAGAGAAGCCATGCTCTTGCGTGAAGGCAAAGCTAGTCGATGGCTTGTTGAAGAAGTGTCGTGGCTTACGGTGGAAGCATGTCAATTTGTATACATTTTTTTTCATACGATTCAAATTCTGTGATAAGTTTTTTCAACAACAATTACACACAACAAAAATGGAATGTTATTTATTTTGTACAATTCAAAATTCTTATTCAACCATTGTTTTTAGATTACTATTTCTAAAATTATAGAATACAAAATTTTTAGCATCCTTTGAATACCATGAAATGGGTACAAAACAAAGAAAACAGAAAAAGAAATGGAAAAAGGAATTCTGTTAACACTGTAGCTTTAGGGGACCGAATTTAGGGGACGTTGCTGGAGACACAAAAGATATAGAGGATAGAATCTTTTAGAGTGTGCTGTAAAGGACATAGAATATTCCTTTAGAGGACCAAATTTAGGGGACGCTGCTGGAGACAGCCTAATCTTGGATCGGTAGGTGTCACACCCGGTTGTGAGAGCAAAACCGAATACATAGCATATATATGCTAAGATCTATTTTTCATACATATGTTGACGTCACAAGTGTAATATATCAAAAGACAATACACAAAGGCATAAAGAGAGTATAATAGTCTTTATTACAACATCGAGACAATAGTATCTTAAACAGTATCATCAAAGTAAAGCGGAAATGACATGGGTAATCTCCCACAGGAAGATGACCGACGCATCGTTAAACTCAGTATTCATCGAAATCTCCATCAAGGTCTTCTTCATCACCCTTTGATCAAAATATTAGCAAGGGTGAGCTCACTTATGGCCAAGGCTCAACAAGTAGGGGAAAATTAATGCAAGTTAACAAGGTAGGCTAAGGTTAAGCGATAAGCATCTTAGTTGGTCAATATTTTATTAGCAACACATGACTTACTAATAAGTGTGTATCCCAAGTATCCCAATTAATCAAAGGCATAAGATTATATAAAAAACACTTAAGTAAAATCACTTAAGCAAACCATTTGTGAATCATCAGATCACGATTTATTCTCCATCTTTATGTTCAATTATCATGTGAGGGTCCAGGTCGCTCTTAACCGTGAGCACCGCTGACATATCAGTTTTACACTCTACAGAGGTGGTACAACTTTACCCACAAGACGTGTATCCCATCTAGCCTGGGTTGTACGGACCCTTAAACATTGCCAAGGTGAATGGCTAGGGATTCACTATGAGGTTTTCACAAAATACACTTAATACAAAGCAACCTCCTAACGTTTCCAAGTCGGTGTGGAGGCCCTCTAGCCGAGGTACCTTAGCCAAGAATACGTCCCCATGTCAACATGAGCTGCCACCACTACCGCTTCCCCTCTTCCCCATATTTTAGGTAAGGTTGCTAGGTACTAAGCGCATTAAGCTAATTACCAAAGCCAGAGCCATGATAACACTCGTGGTTGCACTATTATTCTAGGTGGTCACTCCATGTTCCAATTAATATGAAATAATCTTGTTTAACTATCGGGTTACACCATAATACCAATTTCATTTCCGGAACATTAATATCAATAATGAGTGACATTAAAATTATGAATTTGAGCGATAGCACAAATTTGCAAAGCATATTATTTTCCTAGGGTAATCAAGGAATAAAGTTGGTTAATCTATAAAATCCTTAATTAGGTAAATCTCATCAAATTATGCAATATATCCAAAAAGAAAACATTATTATATGCATTAATTGGGTACAAATAGGGTATGCAGAGGGAGAATCCACTTGCCTTGCTCGAAAGTGTCATGTGGGTCGTCCTCAAACGAGTTTGGTTCGTCTACCACACAATCAACTTGTAGCATCGATTTGCGTATCGTACATACAAAAAGAATACATATGCCAAATAAATAAACATATACCATCACAGGAGTAATCATTCATCATTACATACACATTTATGCATCACAAAATTATTCTCATAAACACGCTTTAAAGCGTGAATACTTATTAATCCATTATGCTCATTAATAGGAGTCGATATTGGTGAAAATATGAGTAGGTGTCTATAACACTAGTTTTATCTAGTATAATATGTATTAACATTCTTTATGAAAAATAAATGTTAATTATCTTCTTTATTACTAATAATAGACTTATAAGTTTTATTCCTTTCATTTCTAAATAGAATTTATGTGTATAGCTAAAAATGGTTTATTTATGATTCTTCTAACATTAATATTCTAAGAATTAATGTAAATCACTAATTGGACTTTTAATAACATTTTCATGGTTATTATGACATAAATAAGTATTTGACTAATTCTAAATAATTTAGTGCTATACTTATGAACACATGTATTTTGACTAGTAAAAATCTATTTTCATTTGACCGAAAACATGTGGTCTAGTATTTTCTTCTACTTCTTCATCTCAATAAATTTACACTTAAAATACTACTACAATTATCGTTCCATATGCTAAGGCGAAGTTAAATTTATAAACATTTTCTAGTATGAAAATCATCGAGGTAGTGAATAGTGTCAGTATTCATTTTTTAAATTATAAAATCATACACATGTCCAAAATATTGTTGTGGGGTTTGATTATGGCTATACGTATACATCGAAATCTCATTTCGATAATCTCTAAACTAAAAATCTCGAAATTAATTAAATTTACAATTCATGGACTAAATCGCAAAAACTGCCTTCTTCTACTTGGGAGCTCTTGCTCAAACGTAGTTTAATGGAGGTCGGCAAACAGGGGGCTCGGTGGGTCGGTCGCGGCAAGGGAGCAGGGCAGGGGCAGTCTCGGCGTCGGGGTGGCCCGGGACGGGCGCGGCGAGGTCCAGCTCGAACGGTAGAGCTCCGACGATGGCATGGGCGCGGTCTATGGCAAGTTTGAGAGCGAGAGAGAGAGTTCGGGGAGGGAGAGAGAGGGAGGTGGCGGCTTTTATAGAGAGAGGAGAGGGGAGGGGAGAGGGCACCGGGGGGAGAACGACCGGTAGTGAACTCCATTGATGGCCATCAATGGAGGTTTTCATGGAGGGAGAGAGAAAGGGAAACGGGGGAGGAGAAGGGGTGGTCGACGGTTCCGGCTCCATGGCCGAACGGGCGCGGCTGGTTGTCGGGGGGAGGGGGTCGGCTGGGCGCGCCGGCGCGCGGCGCGCACGCACGCGGCTCCCTGGCGACGGTGGCTGGGAAGGGGAAAGGGGAGGAGGGAGAAGGGGGCCCGGTGGGGCCCACCTGGCGGTGAGGGAGCGGGATGGGGTTAGGGCGGCGGCGGCTCGTTGGCTCAGTTGGGCCGTAGTGGGCCGAAATGGCCGGTTAGGTTAGGGTTTTCGAGTTTTTTTCTATTTCAAAATATAAATAAATATATTTTAAAAATTCTAAAAATCATAATAATTATACCAAAATTATTTATAACTAAAATATTTATTTTTGGACTAATATTTCTATATTATTTAATTTGATTTTCATTAAGAAAGAAACTCCACTAAGCATCCAAAATCAAACATGAGCAAACCAAAAATTATTCTAGATGCAAATAAAAATAAAACATTAGAAAGAAAATTTATTATCATAATTATCATTAACAAACTAAATGTATTACTTTAGTCGATGGTTTTTATAGTGTTACAGTAGGCGAGGAAGAGAGCAAGGGATCCAGGCCAACGTAAGGGCAGGGGCAGGGGAGACGTCGCACGTATACCTTGCCACCGATGATGTGCCAGCAGTCCTCCTTGGAGTTGTGCTTGGCGACCTCCGCGAGGGTAAAGACCTTGGACATCGCTGCTGCTTGGTTGTGGACTTGCGGTTGCGCGAGGTGGTGGAGGGGGCCAGAAGGGACGAAGGGGTTTGACCATCGGCGGCTGGTCTAGCTTCTAAGAGCATCTCCAATAGTTATGTAAATTTAGCACCCTAAATTATAGATTTAAGAAGTTACTAAAACATTTTAAGTAGTAGAAAAATGTATATGCTCCAATAGTTTCCTATTTATTGGTTGCTAATTTTTAAAGTTGTCTACGTCAACAAAAAATAAGCGAACATGCTTTCTATTTTTAGTTAAGCTGGCGGT